>BPTQ01000005.1:345538666-345981572 GCA_019973895.1 Chrysanthemum seticuspe | reverse complement strand
ATGCTTGTCAGCTTGGCAAACACGTGCGACTTCCATTTGTCAATTCATCTACTTTAGTTCACTCTTGTTTTGATATTATTCACTCGGATTTGTGGACTTCACCAATACCGAGCTTATCTGGTTTTAAATATTATGTTCTATTTTTGGATCATTATTCTCAATTTGTATGGGTTTATCCGTTAGTTTATAAATCCGATGTCTTGTCCAAATTTACCTTATTTCGCAACTTTGTCAAAACCCAATTCAATCGTAACATAAAATCATTCCAGTGTGACCATGGTGGTGAATTTGATAACCACAACTTTCATAAAATATTTAACGATAATGGAATTCACTTTCGTTTCTCCTGTCCCCGCACCTCACAACAAAATGGTAAGTCCGAACGCATGATCCGTACCATTAACAACCTTATCCGCACCTTACTTTTCCAAGCCCACCTACCCCCAAACTATTGGGTCGAGGCCCTCAACATGGTTGTTTACCTTTTAAATATCCTACCCTCCCGAGCCATCGACAATGAAATCCCCCTAACACGCTTGTTTGGCACCTCACCTGACTACCATCTCTTACGTGTCTTCGGGTGCCTCTGTTATCCTCATATAGACACTAACCACAAACTTGGTCCACGAGCCACACCTTCCATATTTTTGGGGCATGCCACAAATCACCGTGGCTATCGTTGCCTCGACCTAAACTCCAACAAAATCATTATATCTCGCCACGTCACATTTGATGAAACCATTTTTCCCTTTGGCACCAACACACCCACTGTGAAACCATCATACGAATTCCTCGATGACTCACCTAACATCATTTCCAACATTATCAAACTAACCCCAACTCCGCATACACAACCAACTCCATCCGATCCCACTCACTCAATCTCCCCTCCTTCCCCCATACCCGACCCTCCACCTTCTCCCATTGATGCATCACCAGTCATACCTCCCTCCCCACCACCACTCACCCCCCTACGCCCCCACGGCCCCCGTCTTCATTTCCCAAGACCCCCCCAATCTTCCTGATCCTACCCCGACCACACAATCAGTTCATCCCATGGTTACACGTTCGCGTGTCGGGACTACCCGTCCCAATCCCCGTTACGCTTGTCATGTGTCTACTGTTTCCCCTTTACCCAGGTCATATAACGCTGCCTTTCATGATCCCAATTGGTTAAATGCTATGTATGATGAATTTAATGCTCTTATTAAAAACAAAACTTGGATTCTTGTACCTCGTCCTACGGCCACCAACATTGTTCGCTGCATGTGGTTATTTCGCCACAAGTACCTGGCTGATGGCACTCTCAGTCGCTACAAGGCTCGCCTTGTCGCAAATGGTAGCACTCAGATAGAGGGGGTTGATGTTGATGAGACCTTTAGCCCGGTTGTTAAGCCTGGCACCATACGCACCGTTCTCAGTTTAGCTGCTTCTCGACATTGGCCAGTTCACCAGCTCGATGTCAAGAATGCATTTCTGCATGGGGATTTATCTGAGACTGTTTACATGCACCAGCCACCTGGTTTCCGGGATACCGAGCACCCTGATTATGTTTGTTTGTTACGCAGATCTCTGTATGGGCTGAAACAAGCTCCTCGGGCTTGGTTTTAGCGTTTCGCCACATTTGTTCTTGGCATAGGTTTTACACATAGCCGCTGTGACACTTCTTTATTTATCTATCATCAGGGGACTGACACTGCTTATCTTTTACTATATGTTGATGATATTGTCCTAACTGCTTCTTCTGACAGACTTCTTCAGCATATTATTGCATCTCTACATAAGGAGTTCTCTATGACAGACTTGGGTACTCTTAACTATTTTTTGGGCGTATCTGTTACACGTGACTCTTCTGGTATGTTTTTGTTACAGCGTAAGTATGCTACAGAGATCCTTGAGCGTGCTCACATGGCTGATTGCAATTCAAGTCGGACTCCGATTGGCACTGAGTCCAAACACGGAGATGATGGCATCTTGGTATCTGATCCTACATTATACAGGAGTCTTGCGGGGTCACTTCAGTACCTCACCTTTACCCGCCCCGATATATCCTATGCAGTCCAGCAGGTGTATCTTCATATGCATGATCCGCGAGAGCCTCATTTTTCCGCTCCCAAACGGATTTTGCGCTACATACAGGGTACTTTGGATTATGGGTTACAGTTGTATTCATCTTCCACTACATCATTGGTTGCTTACTCTGATGCTGATTGGGCTGGTTGTCCGACTACTCGGCGATCTACCTCTGGCTATTGTGTCTTTCTTGGCAACAATTTACTATCATGGTCCTCCAAGCGCCAACCAACACTGTCTCGCTCTAGTGCTGAGGCAGAATATCGCGGGGTTGCTAATGCGGTTGCTGAAACATGTTGGTTGCGGAACCTTCTTCGAGAGTTACATACTCCGGTTTCTTCAGCTACTCTTGTCTACTGCGACAATGTTAGTGCCGTCTACATGTCCTCGAATCCGGTTCAACATCAATGAACCAAACACATCGAGATTGACATTCATTTTGTTCGAGATTTGGTGGCTGCAGGTCAAGTTAGAGTTCTTCACGTGCCTTCTCGCTATCAGTTTGCAGATATATTCACTAAGGGTCTACCTTCAGCTCTGTTTGAAGAATTTCGTAACAGTTTGAGTGTTCGGTGTCCTCCCGCTCAAACTGCGGGGGAGTGTTAGTCGTATATTATGGACTCAAGCCTACACCTATCTCTAGGGTTATTACCCTATATATATGCATGTATTGTATGTTAATCATCAATCAATCAAAAACACAATCAGTGAAATATTCTTCAATCAATGTAATATTCTACAGAGAAAACGTGTGTGACTTACTAGATTTCATAGTAAACATATAATACACATATTTAACAACATGTCTACTTATGTAACTTATCTTAAACATTTACGGAGGTGATTTTTCAACTAGATTTATATTTATCCCAAACACTCCTTTAAAATCATATTTCTTCGTAAATTTTCTATGAGCACACAATACAATACTTACTAGTTCTTTCAACAAACTTTTATTTTATTTTTCAAGAAAACCTTCAAGCTTGTATACAAAGTTACATTTAACAACAAAATTTCTAAGTATAACAAGCAAAGCATTTTTCATATTATTTTTCGCTTCAATGGTAATTTGATACATGGATCGTACTCTATTTTAAAAACCATTTGTTTTTAAAATAAGAGCCACGTGGCTCTGATACCAATTGTGGAAACGTAGAGGGGGGGTAAATACGTTACCGTTTAAAAACTTTAGATCTTTAGTATCAAATCGCTTATGAAGCTTGTTATAATATGAAAGTTCCAATTATTGTTTGTAACCAATGTAAAGCATAGAAAACCATGTTATCACACAAGCATTAAAATCAAACCACATCACAAGCAATAGTATAGTGCAACTATAAAAGTAAAGAGATAAAGAAAGGAAAGTGCAAACCGAACACGATGATTTATAGTGGTTCGGTCACGGATCTCCTTTCCACCCTACTCCACTCCCCGAGTACCCAACTCGAGAGTTACTTCACTAAATCAACAAGCTCCCTTCTCGGCGGAGAAAACCTTACAATCGTCGCTTACACTTTTTCCGGTACAAAGCTAAATACCGGGTTCTAGTTCGAGGTAGAACCAACCTAACGTCGCCTATACAGTATTTCCGACACTAAGCTAGATGTCGAGTTCTTTTACAAGGGTACAACCACTCCCAATATGTTTTATGGCCCAACATAACAAACCTTGTGTTTTATGGCACAAACACATAAACCATCTAATCTAGTTTGGTGAAAGTGTTGTGATGATGCAATGATATTCTACACTAATGATCCACGACACAAATGTTTAATGGATATGAATAACTACTTCTAAATGATCTTCCATTGATAGGAAGCCTTCATGATGAAGATCACAAGTTCCCTAAACTTGTTGTGATAGATCTTCAGCCTGTGGTGAGTGGAGATGGCTAGATCTCCAAGCTTTCCTTGGTTGATCAAAGAGTATACTTACAACAAAGATGAATGTTAGAAGCATTATGATCATGATCATTAGGGTGTTTAATGTATGTTACTACATCGTTAATGATTGATCTAAATGTATGCAAGAAGGTGGAGAAGATGTGATTTGAAGTGGTGAAGAAATGGGAAAACAATGGGCTTCTATTTATAGCCAAAAGTGGTCAGGAGCGTCCACGGACCAAGGAGCCTTTTAAAGGGTTCCGCCCTTTATAGTAAAGGGTTCCGTGGGTGCCTGACAGAAAATCTAAAAAATCTTTCTTCAAATCTTTCCAAGATATTACCAAATCTTACTAAGATCACATTTGATATATTGAGTGTCAATCTAACCAAAATATTCAAGAGATCTTCCAAGGATTTCAAAGATGATGATGTAATATGTATTTCCTTTTTATATTAAAAAGTTTGTCAAAGTAAACTTGTAAAATGTATTATGTAACTAGTTAATAAAATGTCTAGTTACCTTTTGAAATACTTGTGAATGCAAAATATAAAATGAGGTTCAAAATAGAATGGTTAACCTATTAAAATACTTAGTGACTCTAAACGTATTTTAAACATTCTAAATGATTTGTTAATGGGTTTGATCATAATGCCACATAACAAACATGTACGAACCTGTGCTGTAACATACGAGGACTTGAGACATCGAGAGGTGTTGAATGTATGTTGAGACAAAGTGTGATTACAAGTAACTTGTACATTTTACGTTATGTATTACAAGTTACATGTTTGTCATCAATCAAAACAAACGAGACTGTATAGATTAAATATCGTAATATTTGCACTAATAATTTTGATATTTTGGATTTTGTAATCTTCTTTGTAAGTCATTCGTTTATATGACTTGGTATTTCATTTTGTAAGGTTTCCGTTTGCAAAATTCTAGTTGTATGTTCTGATATGACACCAGAATGTAATACTTCTACCTTTGCCGAGTTGGGGTGTTACAGGCTTCACATGACCTTCCAAAGCAAGAATGCTTCTTCCTAGCCGTAGGTTCCACACACGAGCCAACCGCTGCAAGTGAGCCGGCCATCAAGGTGAAAAGCTAGACCATACACACTTCGGCTATGACCTTGTTGATAAAGCAGCTCTACACCCGTCTCAGTATTCCACAATCTCCATGTGTTGTCAAAACTAGTTGTACCCAAATACTTCCCTAATTCGGGAGGTAATTTGCACACTCCCAAAAATGATCGGGACACTCAAATTAGTTGTGTATGGACATTTATAACCTCACAGGGGTGAAAATCTAAGTGTGACTATGAGGGTATAAATATTTAAACACAACTAATTTTAGTGTCCCAATCATTCTTAAGAGTGTGCAAATCATCTCCCTTCCCTAATGGATGGAAGCAACACGAGCTAAGCTGTCCCAAATAACCCTTCATTTATGAACTTTGGCAGAGGTCCACATAGAAGATAGATCTTTTTCTTTAATTGAAGGAGTTGATAACCAAAAGTTCAATTTGAAGGTGCCTTTTGTTTTGTATTGGGGAAGGGTTCATTACTTCTATTTGGGAAGGTTCTTTCATTTTTTTTTTAGCAAATGGGTTATGTTCATATCAAAGTGTAGGTGTTAGCTTCGTGTTAGAGCATTTTGAATGTTAGCGTTATAATTTTTTTTAAACAGCTTTTTTTTTTTATAACTATTTACTAGTTTGACTTTATATGAAAGATTTAGGGTGCGTTTGGTATACCACTATCGGAATAGATCTATGGATTTCATTCTGATTCAAGGTGTTTGTTTAGTGGGTCTGGTAATGAAATAAGTATATCATATTCATAGATTCATTACTCACCTATTATTTGTCTATACAATTCATTCCGTGGGCTCCTCTCTTTTCCACTACAAAACTCAAATATCTATACATTTTTTCATTCCATATTTTGTACTTCAAACATAAACAATTGTAATGATACACTTTTTTATATCCATTGTCATTCTACCCATACCAAATCTGATACTCATTACGATTCCTAGCAATAAACCAAACGGCCCCTTAGCTTATTTAGTTTCGTCTCATATTACAGAATTTTGGATCTTTTAGCTTATTTTGAAAATTACGGACTTTTATAAGTTTATTATATTATACTGAAGTTATATGAACCGGTATGTCTAAATAAATAAATAAATAAAATAGGGTTTTTGACATCCAAGTTAGCGTGCATAGCAGCGGATTTTGTATGTATCGTTTATACATATAAAATAAAATAATCAAAATTTAATTGAAGAATGTTAAACTTGCAATAATTTAACTCAAAGAATTAAAAATATTTAAAAAGAACATCTAGTAAAACTCAAGTGAAAAGTTACATCATTAAAAATATAGTACTACTTCCGTCTCATATTAATTGTTTAGTTTGACTTTTTGTAGTCTTTTTCTTCAACTTTGACTTTAAATATTTTTGTTTGTGTTATATAATATTTGATGAAAAATATACCAATGAAACTACATTTAAAGCAAATTCCATTCATATATTTTGCATCAAGTATTATATAACACAAACAAAAATATTTAAGGTTAAAGTTGAAGAAGAAAGACTATAAAAGGTTAAACTGGACAGTTAATGTTAAGAACTATTAATGTTAAGATTAAATACCCAAAACATATTTTCTTTTTAGATATTTTTCTGGAAAAAAAAAATGACAAAAGTTGTCATGCACATATTTAAATTTCTGATGAAACATTGTTAACGCAACTATTTAACTAAGGCAACATTATACGACTTTTTTATGTGTGAAAGTAAATAAAATATTAAAATTTAAATATAAAAATGATATTTTAAGTATTCAACATTACCTTCGGTTTAAGTAATAACATTTTTTATTGAAATTCTCTCAAGTTAGAATAAAATGTTCTCTCACATACAAAACTGCGGGGTCTATTATGGGACCCGATCGTTCTTTTGTTTGTGAGATAACATGACCGGTCATGTTTATCTAAACTTGAGAGAATATCAAACCTAACATTTTTTGTTTATATTCGGTGGAGATAAGCAAAAATCAAATAAGGTATAAGATTAAAAAACACAAGCTAAGCCCATAACATCCTTGAAATACAAACACCCATAGAATAACATAGACAAAGATTGTTACTCGAGTCATCTTTCACACACACTAATTACACCATCAAAACAAAAAGAATTAAATGTCATAAAAAACTTCTAAGAATTGCATTAGGACGGAGCTTGACTGTGGGTTATTTGTCTATGCACACCAAGCGTTTTATGAAATATCCCATTGATTTAAAGCGGGTATTCGCGTGTTGCGACGGCGGGTACCGTGTAATTGATTTAAAGCATGTAGCTAGGTAAGATATATTTATCAAGTAGCTACATTATCAAATATAATCCCGGCCCAGAAGTCATTCCTGCGTTGTTCAAATAAAAGGAAACCGTGAGAACCAAGCTTACTTTAAACATGGGCCTCAAGTTATACAATGAAAATTTGCCAGTCTCTTATTATCACATACGAAGAAAAAAAACACAAAGCAGAAGAAGATGATTGATCGACTTCTTGTTTTAAGATAAACACATGCATAGAGCTAATATATACCTCATGATGAGATTAGTTTTTGCAAATAAGAGCACGATCGACTTGTTGTGGAAGTAATAAGAAGGTTAGTTTTTGCGTTTTTTCAACGAAACTCATGATGAGATTAATATACTTTTACTATGTGTTTCTAATCGTTAAAGTGAGATATATGTGTTTTTCTTTGTATTCGACAAGAGCTGAAGACATCTAGGCATATAGTGTTTGTTGATAGAACTAATAGAATTTAAGTGTAAAAATTTCTTATATAAAGTAACTTAATGGACTTTTGATAGATTATTATTATCAGTATAAAGTATAATATCTAATTTAGTTCATTTGTAGTTCGTCAGCAAGGATCCCAGTTTGCTTTATATTCATAAATATAACCCATATACTTACACTGTCGTGTGAAACACAGGTAATTATCTAGTTATATATGTGCAGATATATGGAGCTTTAATATTACTAATCATGATGTTATTCAAACTTTTAAATGTTTTAAGTAATTTGGATCTACTGTTTAGTTAAGATGTTAGTTAGCTTATATAATATATATATATATATATATATATATATATATATATATATATATATATATATATATATATATATATATATATATATACACGTACGTACATGTACCTTATGTTTGGTTTGTTTATATGTTTGGATTCACAGTGTATGATATGGTTGTAACTTGTAAGTTGAAGTATTAAGCTAATAGATTGAAAGTATCTGAATACTTTCGAAAATTTCACACAACAAATTTGACGGATCTAATCATACGAACTACAAAGCAATTTACATCTTATCGTTAAATTTCTTCTTAGTTTAATTCCATTTATTGCAGGCTTAGCGTTGTAGTTTAAGTGGTTCAAGAAAGGAATTCACTCACAGTTTAACATCAAACCTTAATGGCACCCACTGAAAGTAAGACCAAACATAAGCTCGAAAATACCAAAGCGGGGGAGGAAGTTTTAGACATAGTTTTATCTTATATACACAACGTTGAGGACCGAACCTCTATTTTGTTAGTTTCCCGGAAGTTTTATGAGATTGATGGCATTATGCGTAAGCGCCTAAATGTCCACACTCATTACTACCCAAATCCGTCCCGTTTAAGTAAAAGATTCCCTTTCATGGAGGCGTTAACACTTAAAGGGCCCCCATCAGATATCATATGTACATATCATAATGATATCCAAATCATCCCGTGGATTGGAAAATTGTTGGAAAATTTAGTGCACTTGTGGGATTAGTTCACACCTTGTAATGGGTTAGGAGGTACGGAGTGTACACCCATAAGGTCCATGAACACCTTGACTCTAATAGTGGTTTGTATTGGTAGTGCTAGTAGAAAGTACTACTTGTGGAAAGTACTGCTAGTGAAAGTACTGCTTGTGAAAGTACTGCTTGTGGAAAGTACTGCTTGTAGTTTCCACTGATAAGCAGTGTTTCCACTGATAAGCAGTGTTTCCACTGATAGCAGTGTTTCCACTGATAGCACTATGAAAGTATTGATATAAGTACTGATAAATGGCAGTTACAACTGCATTATGACCACTTTTAATTGGTCATGTAACTACTAACGGCTATAATGGGGATAATTATGAGGCTATTAATGGGCCAATTAATACTCATAATTCCATTGGAATAGCTCACGAGTAACCTCCTATAAATAGGAGATCTGATTATGCATGAAGGACACACAGAAAACACTAAACACTTATTAGCGAAAGGGTTATTGAATTGTGCCTAATTCCATAGCTGCATTTGGTCTTATCCCAAGTAGATATTCGTGATACCCAGGCATTAGGGTCGAATAGTTTACTTTGGAAAGTGATCACACGATTCCAAGTGATATCCGGTAACCACCAAGTGGTAATTGTTACAACTGACTGTTTGTTTGTTTCTGCTGAACAGTTGAGCATTTCTGCTGAAGTTGATTATCTTAACCCTGTTCTGGGAGATATCCGCCAACAATCAAAGTAAACTATTTAGTGATAATCAATGGCAACTGCTGTAATGAAACACATGGCTTCAAACTTTGCCAAGCTTGATAAGTTTAAAGGGGTGGACTTTAGGAGGTGGCAGAAGAAGATGCATTTCTTACTGTCAAGCATGAGTGTGGTCTATGTGCTGACTACTCCTATTCCTGATGATGGTGATGATGCTACTGTGGAGCAGATCATGAGGAGGAGCAAGTGGGAGAATGATGACTACATATGCAGAGGTCTTATTCTGAATGGTATGTCTGATTCTCTGTTTGATATTTATCAGAACTCTGAATCTTCCAAAGAACTGTGGGATTCCTTGGATGCCAAATATATGGCTGAGGATGCATCAAGTAAGAAGTTCCTTGTTAGTAATTTCACAAATTACAAAATGACTGATTCAAGACCAGTTATGGAACAATACAATGAACTTCTTGGAATACTTGGAAGGTTTACACAACACAATATGCACATGGATGAGGCTATTTCAGTCTTTTGTGTTATTGATAAACTTCCTCCTTCTTGGAAAGATTTCAAGCATATCTTGAAACATAAGAAAGAGGAATTAACTCTGGTTGAGTTGGGCAGTCATCTGCGCATTGAGGATTATCTCAGGGTGTAGGATAATGACAAGCCAAAGAGTAGCAATGCTACTGGACCATCTGTTGTCAATATGGTGGAGCATAACAACTCCACCAGGGACAATGACAACAAAGGCAAGCGCAAATATCATGATAACACAAGGGCAGATCCTAACAAGAAGGCAACACCTACTTGTTGGAAATGTGGCAAGACTGGTCACATTAAAAGGGACTGCAAAGGTGTTAATGTTGGTGGTAAAGCCAATGGATCAGGCACTAAAGGTTCAAGGAGTGGTGGTTCAGCCAACTCACTAAAAGGTCAGAATATGTTTAATAAGTCTTTCAGATTTATTATGTTACATATGTATCTGAATCTTTTTATGTGCAGAATGATGATGTTGCGTGGTGGGTTGACTCTGGTGCAACAGTTCATGTGTGCAAAGATAGAAGTTGGTTCAAGACTTATGAGTCACTGAATGATGGTTCTATTCTTCACATGGGAAATGAGTCAACAGCCTTGGTGCATGGTCGTGGTTGTGTAGACCTTAGGTTTAGTTCAGGAAAGATTGTAACTTTGTTTGATGTTATTCATGTTCCTGATATCAGGAAGAACTTGGTTTCAAGTAGTATTTTGAATAATTATGGTTATAAACAAGTTATTGAGTCTGATAAATTTGTGCTTTCTAAGCATGGTGTTTTTATTGGTTTTGGTTATTTTTGTAATCAAATGTTCAGGCTTAATATTACCACTGATAGTGTATTTATTTCCACTGATAGTGTTAATTCAGCCTGTGTGACCACCTCTGACCAGACTGTTTCTACCCTGTGGCATGCTAGACTTGGTCATGTTCATTATAAAAGGTTGCAAGATATGTCTAAGGATGGGTTGATCCCAGCCTTTGACATGGACACTGAAAAGTGTAAAACTTGCATGTTGACCAAGATTACCAAGAAACCTTTTCAGGGTGTTAGTCGTGAGACTAAGCTCTTGGAGCTTGTACACAGTGATCTGTGTGATTTGCATGCCACTCCCTTTTTGGGGAACAAGAAGTACTTTGTGACATTTATTGATGATGCTTCTAGGTTTTGTTATGTTTATCTGTTACATTCCAAGGATGAAGCATTAGATAAATTCAAAGTGTTTAAAACTGAAGTTGAATTACAACTTGGGTCTTTGATCAAAAGATTAAGGACTGATAGGGGAGGTGAGTACATGGATACTCTGTATTTTCAGTCTGTTAGAATAATCCATGAAACGACTGCCCCTTATACTCCTCAGCAAAATGGTATTTCTGAAAGGAAAAACAGGGTGCTGAAGGATATGGTTAATTCCATGTTGTCCTATTCAGGACTGAGTCAAGGGTTCTAGGGTGAAGCTATGTTAACAGCTTGCTATTTATTAAATAGGGTTCCCAACAAAAGGAACAAGGTTACCCCTTATGAACTCTGGACTAAAAGGAAACCCAACCTGAACTATCTCAGGGTCTGGGGTTATAGGGCTGTTGTAAGACTCCCTGATCCAAAGCAAAAGACTTTGGGTGAAAGAGGCATTGACTGCATCTTTGTTGGATATGCTGAGCATTCCAAGGCTTTTAGATTCTATGTTATAGAACCTAATGAATATGTTTCAGTTAACTCAATAATTGAATCAAGGGATGCAACTTTTGATGAGAATAGATTCACATCAGTCCCTAGACCAAGTCAGAGGATTCATAATAGAACTCATGACACTGGTATATCAGAGGTCCCTGATGATGAACCATCAGTGGTCCCTGATGAGGTTGTGGATCAGCAACCTGAACCTGTGCTCAGGAAGAGCAAAAGGGTCAGGACTCCAAAGTCATTTGGACCTGAGTTTCAACTATACTTAGTTGAAGGAACCAGGGATGAGGTCTCAGACCAATACTCCTATTGCTTCATTGTTGAGGATGACCCCAAAACGTTTGAAGAAGCAATGAAGTCCCAGGACATTGCCTTCTAGAAAGAAGCAATCAATGATGAGATGGATTCCATCATGGGCAACAACACTTGGGTGTTGGTTGATCTACCACCAGGTTGCAAACCTCTGGGTTGCAAATGGATTTTCAAAAGGAAAATGAAGGTAGATGGAACTATTGAAAAGTTCAAGGCTAGATTAGTTATTCAGGGCTTTAAACAAAAGTCAGGAATAGACTATTTTGATACTTATGCCCCTGTGGCTCGTATCAGTACCATAAGACTGCTGATTGCTATGGCATCTATTCACAATCTGATTATTCATCAGATGGATGTGAAGACAGCTTTCTTGAATGGTGAATTGGAAGAGGAGGTTTATATGAACCAACCTCAGGGCTTCATCATGCCTGGCAATGAAAACAAGGTGTGTAAACTGATTAAGTCTCTTTATGGACTGAAGCAGGCACCTAAGCAATGGCATCAAAAATTTGATGAAGTGGTTTTGTCTAGTGGTTATGTTCTTAACCAAGCTGACAAATGTGTATATAGCAAATTTGATGAATCTGGTAAAGGAGTCATCATTTGTCTATATGTTGATGACATGTTGATCTTTGGCACTGACCAAAATCAGGTTGACTTGACAAAGGAATTTTTGTCATCAAGGTTCTCCATGAAAGACATGGGGGAGGCTGATGTTATCCTTGGTATAAGGATTAAACATGAAAGTAAAAGAATTTCTATCTCTCAGTCTCATTATATTGAAAAGGTGCTGAGGAAATTCAATTACTTTGATTGTACTTCAGTGAGTACACCTATGGATACTTGTGAGAAGCTGATGCCTAATCATGGCAAGGCTGTATCTCAACTTGAGTATTCTAGGGTAATTGGCTGCCTGATCTATGCCATGACTTGTACAAGACCTGACATTGGTTTTGCAGTGGGAAAATTGAGCAGGTATACTAGTAACCCTAGTGCTCATCACTGGCAAGCAGTTCAGAGGGTACTGAAGTATTTGAAGAGAACTATGGATTATAGTCTCTCATATACTGGTTACCCATCATTGTTGGAAGGTTACACTGATGCAAGTTGGATCAGTAACACTAAAGACAATTCGTCTACCAGTGGCTGGGTATTCCTACTTGGTGGAGGTGCAATTTCTTGGGCATCCAAGAAACAAACTTGCATCATCAGTTCAACAATGGAATCTGAATTTGTGGCTTTAGCAGCTGCTGGTAAAGAAGCTGAATGGTTGAAAAACTTGCTTATTGATATTCCATTGTGGTCTAAACCTATAGCACCTATTTCTATCCGGTGTGATAGTGCAGCTACATTGGCTAGGGCTTATAGCCAGATGTACAATGGTAAGTCTAGACACTTAGGTGTCAGGCATAGCATGATTCGTGAGCTTATCATGAATGGGGTGGTATCTATAGAGTTTGTGAGATCTCAACAGAACTTAGCTGATCACTTGACGATGGGTCTGGCTAGAGACTTGGTTATAAATTCTGCTAAAGGGATGGGTTTAAGTCCAACTTAGTCACTGAATGCTAGGACACCCAACTCCCTCCTGAGGAAACTTAGGAGCTGAGTTCAATGTGGAAAGCTGAACATTCAGTGGACTGGAGCACATGTTTATTTTACATCCCAAGGTTGTGCTCAGAACCTGCTGAAAGGAGGATGAAGTCTTTACTTCTTAATGGTTAATTTTTCTTTGAAAAAGTGCTTGGCAGGAGCATGAATAAAGAGGAACCACCTATGTAAATGTTGAAGTTTTGCCGCTTCAGGAAGCTTTGGACTTTTAGCTTTTACAACATTTATGAATTTGGATATGGACACATGGCTTGTATAGTGTCAGGAGCTGATAAGTGTTTGAAAACTTGTGTGTATTTTATCTTCAGGTATTCAAATGGGTTGAAGGGTTCAATTCTTAGAACACCCTGATTCTCGAATATTTGAACGTGTAATTTACTAAGATGGAAATTCAATCCTCAGGACATTTTCGTTTATGCACATGTTTTGCTTGATGTTTATTTTTCATGCAAAGGAAGTGAACTAAATTTGGGGAGGATTGTTGGAAAATTTAGTGCACTTGTGGGATTAGTTCACACCTTGTAATGGGTTAGGAGGTACGGAGTGTATACCCATAAGGTCCATGAACACCCTGACTCTAATAGTGGTTTGTATTGGTAGTGCTAGTAGAAAGTACTGCTTGTGGAAAGTACTGATAGTGAAACTACTGCTTGTGAAAGTACTGCTTGGGGAAAGTACTGCTTGTAGTTTCCACTGATAAGCAGTGTTTCCACTGAAGTAGTGTTGTTTCCACTAATAGCAGTGTTTCCACTGATAGCACTATGAAAGTACTGATATAAGTACTAATAAATGGCAGTTACAACTGCATTATGACCACGCTTAATTGGTCATGTAACCACTAACGGCTATAATGGGGATAATTATGAGGCTATTAATGGGCCGATTAATACTCATAATTCCATTGGAATAGCTCACGAGTAACCTCCTATAAATAGGAGATCTGATTATGCATGAAGGACACACAGAAAACACTAAACACTTATTAGCGAAAGGGTTATTGAATTGTGCCTAATTCCATAGCTGCATTTGGTCTTATCCCAAGTAGATATTCGTGATACCCAGGAATTAGGGTCGAATAGTTTACTTTGGAAAGTGATCACACGATTCCAAGTGATATCCGGTAACCACCAAGTGGTAATTGTTACTGCTGACTGTTTGTTTGTTTCTGCTGAACAGTTGAGCATTTCTGCTGAAGTTGATTATCTTAACCCTGTTCTGGGAGATATCCGCCAACAACAATTAGCTCTCGAGTTTAGGTATTTGAAAGAACTTAATATCCGTCGTCTAGTTGTTCATGATGAAGATCTCGAGACATTGGCGAGAACACGTGGTAAGAATTTAAGGAGTTTGAAGATTAGTAAGTGTAAAGGGTTTTCGACAGATGGATTAAGGCATGTCTCTAAGTATTGTAATCAATTGAGGACTTATTGCTTGGATAATATTTATACTGAGGTGAAAGATAACATTTGGTTACATCAATTGGCATTGAATAGAACGGTTTTGGAAAGGTTACATTTTACGTATACGGATGTTTCTTATGCAGAAGATCTTACACTTCTTGCAAAAAACTGTTGTAACTCATTAACATCGTTGAAGATTGGAGTTTGCTATCTAAGTACACTAGGAGATGCCGTTAAATATGCTGTTAGGTTGGAACATTTTGGTGGAGATATTTGTGATCAGGAGAGAGAGCTTGTTCGTTTCCATGTTCCCCCAAATATGCATTCATTAAGTATAAATGATTTGCCACTAACTCAATATTCAACTGCAGTCCCTTTTTTGAATCATATAAGGAAATTAAATCTTGCATCTTCATACCCGAATAATGGGTGCCAGTGTTTACCGTTTAAGTGTTCTCCCAATCTGGAAGTTCTATATACCATGGATTTATGTGGAGACAAGGGGTTGCAAGTTATCGGTAAGTGTTGCAAGAAATTGCGCAAACTTACCCATAATGGGCTTGTGACCCACGTGGGACTGATTGCTCTAGCAAAAGGGTGTACTGAATTGGAGTGTTTAAAGGTTAGACTCAAAGATATTTCAAATAAAGCTATCAAGTGTCTAGGAACGCATTTGAAGAATCTCAGTAAATTCCATATTAACTTGATCAAGAAAAATGGGACAACAAATCCACCGCTAGACAATGGGATTCAAGCTATGCTAATGGGTTGCAGAAAACTCGAAAGGCTAGATATCACTCTTTAGCATGGAGGATTGACAGATGTGGGTTTGGAATATATCAGGAAGTATGGTGCTAATTTGAGGTCTTTGTCTCTTACTCGTGTCGGAAATTCTAATGCAGGACTTGTGAAGTTATCTGAATGGTGCCCAAAATTAAGAAAGCTAAAATTGAGAGGTTGTCCCTTTAGTGAGCATGTTGTTACCAGTTTTGTGTTTAATATGCCTTCTCTAAGGTATGTTTGGTTTGAGGGTAATGATCGTGATCGTATTGTCTTGACACTCTCTCGTCCAGAGTTTCAACTTTGAAACATTGGTATATATGTTCTACGTCATTTACTTAGAAAATTATTGTTTTTTTACCATCTCTTAATACGAGTGTCTTGCTTTGGGAGCTTTTGTTGTCTTGGAATACTGTGATCCTGAAATTCTATCAATTGCATGCTTTCTATCATTTTTTTAGCATGAGTTATATTTCTTACAAGTTTTCTATTAAACCATAGTTTATTTGAAATATTTCCAAATGAAGCGTGGAATTTTGAAAAAAAATATATGATTTAATAAACACATTACGATGTTATCACAACTGACCGCCTGGACAAGGGTCAAGGGTTAGTTTCGATGTGTTGTGGTCTTACAATAAAAAGCGTTTTCTCCGTAAAACACCCCTACATATCATCGTGCCACCACTCTATTTGTTGTGGTCAATGTACAAATATTTTTAACTTGCAGTAGCTTCCAAAACATACAAGCTCGTGTGTTCGTTAATTTCTTTTCAATCAAAGGATCATGTGTGCTGACATGGAAAATTACACTACTTGAGCATAGTTGTAGCACCATACTGTCTGATGGTGATTGTGTAGTCATCCACACTTTGAGTGTAGGGGATATACTACATATAAGGAAACCAAAAGCTAATGAAACAAGTGAGAAGACACGGGAAAGTATAGTCTGAAATTACTAGTAAAATTAGATGACATATATGAGCTGTGTACATGCCAAGGTACTTTGTAAATTTGTTGATCTGAATTTGTTAATCTTTGCCGACTCGTATAGGAAGGACCAAGTTGAAAAGGAAGTCTCCAACAAGGGTAGTTGCATGAAGAGGTAACGATTAAAAGAAGTTTAAGCACAAGAAAGAAGAGATTGAGACAATAGAAATGTCTAAACACAAATTTCGCATCTGGAATGACTTGTT
Source organism: Chrysanthemum seticuspe (assembly GCA_019973895.1). Classification (NCBI taxonomy): domain Eukaryota; kingdom Viridiplantae; phylum Streptophyta; class Magnoliopsida; order Asterales; family Asteraceae; genus Chrysanthemum; species Chrysanthemum seticuspe. The sequence continues at coordinate 345,964,542 of BPTQ01000005.1, read as the reverse complement.
TGTCAACACTCATATTAGCTTATTTCGCTATAGGTTGTAGTAAAAATTGTTCGTGACTTGTAAAACTTTGACCCGTTTAGCATTGTATGCCATGCACCTCTTGTTTCGTTGGTGGTTATCCTGATGAACTTGCAGAAATACTTGAATTTGTGTAGTGCTTGTTGATCGAGTGGGTATGTGCTACTGTTATTATGGGTATGCATGCAGCATAATCACTTCATGTGTCATATTAAAGCATGATGGGATCAAAAAAGAGTTTTTAAATGTATCATTAGATATTCATCGTTTATATGGTACACGCAGAGAAACACAAGTGTTTATGTATCGATCTAACCCACTCTGACGTCTGCGGAAAAAATCTAACCTTTTTGACCCAGCAAGAAAGGTGGAAACATAAGAAAATATAGTCTATGGTTGCAGAAGGATAGTTGGATTATTTTTTAGTCTTATGTTTATTTTGCTGCTATTCTTGTTGCTACATTGAAGATGATTCGACTAAACATACAAAGATTAAATAGCTACATAGTACAGTACCATGTGACAATCCCTGCCATCCCCACAAGTCTTATAAATACTACCTTGTGAATCTTGAAGTTGAAACATGTTTGTTTATTAAAATTAGCTACATACTGGAATGACACTAGGGGCATGTCCTGAATGGATTCAAGTTCAAATTCTACACGACTTGTCACTCCTAAAATAAGTAAAGTTGTGTACTCTTCTGGTGTCTAGACTCTAGAATAGCCAATGGGTGTCAAATATACCCAAACTCGTCAAACCCAAGTCCAAACGAGCTTATTCGGGTCGGGTAATATTAGGGGTTTCGGATTGACCCGAATTCTTATTAGAGTCGGATCTCGGGTGACAGGTTTATCCTTTCGTGTTTCAGGTTAACCCGAATAACCTGCGTTATGACTACTTTAAATTCTTCGTATATTACGTTGTTTTTCAATCATCAATTTACCCACTTTTCTTATTTTAATGTAACAAAGGTATTATTCGGGTTAACCCGGACATACTAACCAATGCCCAAATAACCCAAACACTTATTAGGGTCTGGTTCAAGAAGGTTTTTCTACTCTAAAACCCGGATAAACCCAATCCAAATAGGATTTTCTACTCTAACACCCGAATAACCCGTATTCAAAGCCTAGCTAACAAGTACAACAACTCACTATTTTACCTTTACTTATCTAGAAAACTAAATGATTCATACAACTATAAACTGAACATCACCACTAATAATACCATTGCAGCTTTTTTATTTACTTTTGACCCTTTTGTACTTGACCAGTTTACCATAACTTTAGTTCTTCTTTAGCATAAAAAGTCTCTAGGCATGCCTGCTTGCTTTGAAGATCGTTGAGAGATGCACTGTCATTATCATGGAGGCTGGCAATAGCATTTTCAATTTTCTTCAAACTCTGAGTACGCACCCTCTGCTTGATATTGTTGTCATCTATCATACTCTCCGTTTCATATAAGCAATCCTCTAATGCATTGTATGTACCACTTGGTTTTTGAATTCTTGGTCCTCAAGATTGTACGTCCGAGCATCTTTTATCATCTTCTTAATTTCTTCCTTGGATAGTCTCTCATTTAGTCATTTTCGTTGGTAATGTTGATTTTCTTTGTTTTACCCGTTGATGATATCTTTGATGTGACTGTGAGAATACCGTCAGCATCTATTTCAAAACAATCCTCGAATTCTATTTTTCCTCTGGGAGCATGTGGTATTCCCGAAAATAAGAACTTCCCCAACAAATGATTATCTTTGGATTTGAGTATTTGACTCTTTCACCTTGGTACACCTTGATAGATGTTTGTGGTTGGTTGTCTTTAGTTGTTGTTCTGTGCAGCCTTCATTTTTTTCCAATTAAAACACAAACATTTCACATTTCGACCTTTGTGTATATTTTGTTGGTAATGAATGTGAGGTTGGTGATGGTGCCAAGAATCAAGTTGCAACAAGCCAATGTAACACTATTTTTGGTCAGTATTTTTTTTATTTATGTTAGAACATACATTGAAAATTTTTTCGGGTTTAAGAATTTGGATGTTAGTTTAGGGGGTGTTGTTTAAGTTTATTTTTGTGCTTACGAGCTTAGGTGTTTTAGGTTTATGTTTTATGAGCCTATTTTTTCGGTGTATTTTTAACTTGTGAGGTTATATAAGTTTAAAGCGGATTAGATTTTCCTTGTTCAGGTTGTAGGTTCTTCAGGTTAGCGGGTGAGGGCGAGTCTTTGACTCTAATGTACGCAGCCTAACTGACTTATCCCATTACCATTTCCAAACGTTTCCTTGGCCACCCGCAAATATGTACCTAGTGAAGTTTGAACCATATACCAATTATGATGAAGTGAAGGGCTTTACCACTAGGTCATTTGGTGGTTTGAGCTTATATAAGTTTATTATGTCACAATAAGCTTGATCTCCTAGTGGTAAGCACTCGATCTCCTAACAAGAGGTGAAGGGTTCAAACATCACTAGGTATATACATGATTTGGTTGACATTTTACCACAAATTGTTATTGTTTCCAAGTATTATTACATTGTTTTACCAAATAAGCAAATCTAAAACTATTTCCGTAAGTGTTTACTTTTAAGCAACTAATAAGTACTTTTAAGAAGAGGTAGCATAAACACAAAAACAAATAAATAAATAAATAAGCAAACGCTCCGTAGATATTGTTTTTTAGAGGGGTCTATGGGTAACCTTTGGTTATTTTGTACAACTTGGTAGATATGTTGTGCATAGGCCAAAAGATATGCTTTCCCAAACACCCCAGTAATAAGCAAAATTTTGAGAAAAAAAAAGATACTTTATTGAGGCTCTTTGAAACAGTTTTAAATATGATTGTGGAGTTGCTTAATACATGTTTTTCTTGAATCAACTTGATAAGGAACACCGACGTTTTATTGGATACTAATTTATCTAATCCATGAAGGTCAAACATGAAAGTCAAAGTCAAACACGAAAAGTCAAATATATGTATAAGTCAAAGTGGCAGTTATTGTCGGTTAGGAAAAACAGTTATTTTAGATAAACCGTTTAATGAAACGGTATGCTGTTTAGTATGTATCGTTTGGATAGTATAAGTACTCATGTAAATACATCTGTAAACCCTAATGATTGATTATAATAAAAACTTAATATAGTTCATAACCGATTGTTCATAGATAGAAGATTAGACCAACAGTTGGCATCAGAGCCAAAGGATTCGAACCAGAGAGACAGAAACCGATTGATTCAGGGAATCAATCAAGAGTAGAAACAGACCGTGCGCATACCGGTCAATCAAGAAGAAAAACATAGACCGATTGATTCAGGGAATCAATCAAGAGAAAGAGAGAGAAAGACATACCGGTTGTGTGAAGAAGAGAGACCGCCGCCGTATTGTTTGCCGGAGAAGAAAAAAACAACCGCCGCCGTGTATGGTTGCCGGAAAAGAAAAAGAAACCGATTAACCACCATCACCGTTTTGATTAGAACAAAACCAGAAGAGGACCAGCATCATTTACAGGGCTTTGCCCTAACTGTGTGTAGAAGAAGGAAGGAAGTAGAAGCAGAAGCGAATTGGGGATAAAAAAAAAAAGAAAGCGTTTTTTTTTATTTGGGAACAGAAAAGAGAAGCCCATCTGAAAAGCCCAGCAGAACTGTAAAGGGCCTAAGGGAAATTACAGGTTTTATATTTCTTAATACTTGTTTTTCTCTATTAGTATGATAGATTAAAAGTTAAATTTTAGTTACAATTCGCATTAGGAGTACGTTAGAATCATTTGAGAATTATTGTGATTAGGCAGAAAATTTAAGTTCGACTATTATTAGAATTATATTGGTTTTAGAAGAAAATCAAATCGAAAGATATGACGGGAGATAAAAACGAAAACAGAGTTGTTTTCACCACATCGTTACCATCATATCAATGCCCAGTTTTAAGCAATACAAATTATACATTATGGGCATTAAGAATGAAGAAGATACTATTGGCAAATGGAGTATGGGATTTAGTAGAAGGAACAGGTACATCAAAATGATGTAAAGAAGGATAATTCGGCGTCAGCATACCTATTTCAAGGGTTACCAGAATATTTGCAAATGCAAGTTGCGGGATGTGAAACAGCAAAAGAAATTTGGGACTCTCTAAAGTCCAGATTTATTGGGACAGAAGATGTACAACAGGCACACTCGCAACAACTTAAATCAGAATTTGAAAGACTTGTGATGAAAGAAGATGAATCAATAGATTCATTTGCTGGGAGGTTGATGAGTATTATTACAAAGGCTGCTACATGTGGATTGACGTTTGATGAACAAACAAAAGTACGAAAATTACTGAATGCAGTGCCAGATAAGTTTGTACCAGTAGTAGCAACCATTGAAATGGTTGTTGATTTTAAGAAAGCAAAATTAGAGGAGATTATTGGGAAACTTAAGACTTATAAAGAAAGGCTTAAGTTTAGAAAAGGAAGTGAGGAAGATAATAGTACGAAAATTACAAAGGCTGCTACATGTGGATTGACATTTGATGAACAAACAAAAGTACGAAAATTACTGAATGCAGTGCCAGATAAGTTTGTACCAGTAGTAGCAACCATTGAAATGGTTGTTGATTTTAAGAAAGCAAAATTAGACGAGATTATTGGGAAACTTAAGACTTATGAAGAAAGGCTTAAGTTTAGAAAAGGAAGTGAGGAAGATAATAGTGAGAAATTGTTGTTCACACGTCAAGGGAATAATAGAAATTATGAACGCAACTATGGAAATGATAGACGAGGAGGTGGTAATCAGACACGAGGAAGAGGCCAAGGAAGATTCACAAGAGATAGTAAGAATGGAGATAGTTATGATAGAAACAAGAGAAACCATGGAGATCAAAACTACCATAGGAGAGACTTTAGAGAAATAGAGTGCTATAATTGTCATGAGTTTGGACACTTTGCTGCAAATTGTCCAAAACCAAACCGTAGAGAAGAAAAAGCAAACCTTGTGTTCGAAGATGACGAACCAGCACTATTGATGGTTACTAGTAAAGATGAAAAGGAGATAACATCCTTAAATGAAGAACTGAGAAAGAAATGAATTATCATTGAGAAGGATGAAATTCCAAAAGGAATATTAGAAGATATGCGGTCAGATATAGAAATTGATTTGAAGAGTAAATTAGAGTTTTGGAAGTTCGAAATGCTTCAAGAGTTAGAGATTGAAAAACAAGAGTTTGAGAAGAAAATAAGGAATAGAGAAATGGCATTTGAGAAACAAATGCAGAGAGAATCAGAGAACCTCAAGAAGTTGAGAGATTGCACAAGCAAAGAGATGAAAGAGTTAAAGACAGTAAGAGAATTGTTTGAGAAAGAGAACCATGAAGTTGTTTCAAATGAGAAACATCTAGAAGAAGAAAGAGTTGACAAAGGCGAATGCAAGAAACATCAAGAGATGCCATCAAGAGTTCCAAAGGAAAGCCAGATTGAGAAAAACATTAAATCATGCAACAAGAAAGTTGAACCAGAAGATCGTGATACGAGAAACAGATTATTGGAGACGCAAGATTATGAAATGATACAAATGAAGGAAGATAGTGACAAAGGAGACAAAGATGATCGAGATAAGATTGAAGACAAGGAAGAAAGAAGTCAAATCAAGGAGGAAGTTCAAAACATAGTTCGCGTTGAAGATCAAGACAAAGGAAGTGGAAACAAGCCAAAGTTCAAAGATAAAGATGATGGAGCTTGAAGATATCGAAGACATGGATTAATAAATTAGGGGGGAGTATTGGATATTAATTTATCTAATCCATGAAGGTCAAACATGAAAGTCAAAGTCAAACACGAAAAGTCAAATATATGTATAAGTCAAAGTGGCAGTTATTGTCGGTTAGGAAAAACAGTTAACTTAGATAAACCGTTTAATGAAACGGTATGTTGTTTAGTATGTGTCGTTTGGATAGTATAAGTACTCATGTAAATACATCTGTAAACCCTAATGATTGATTATAATAAAAACTTAACATAGTTCATAACCGATTGTTCATAGATAGAAGATTAGACCAACACGTTTGAACTTTCAAGAAACTAAAACTAACCAAACACACACACTCTTTCTGAACTACATGACAACGAAAGCTTGAATATAACAAACACGAGGTTGGGATGGTCGTGATGAACCTTGTATGGTGTACTCGAATGGCCTAACTTGGACCTGATGCCATTTCCGAAGGATATGTTTGTTAGCTATAAGCAAACACCTTGATACCAAATTTAGTATCACTTTGGCTGCTAATAAGGGTTACGTTTGTTAATGTTGTTAGGACTTAGGTGCTAAACTCTACTACATGTTTTGATTTTTGTTGAAAATATCTAGTCTTACTGATGCTCCAGGGAACCAAATCTTTGTTAACAGACTATTTTGGCTTGATTATAGCCTAATTATCAGTAAATTTTTAGATACAATGAGGTTGAGTGGAAGGAGATTCACGGATTCCATAATGCAGGCTGACATGAAGTTGTGGCCTTCTAGGGCATACAAGGGCTATCCGATACACCTAAAATTGTCGTCTCCTATAAGGGTAAAAAGTTGCAATTATCGGCGGAAAAAATTTCTTCAATGATTCTTGGCAAGATGAAAGAACTGCTGAACTTTACATTGGAAAAGCTGTGAAAAATGCAGTGATAACGGTCCTGTGGTGGTACATTTGATGTCTTTTTAAGCTGAACTTGTCTTCATTTAATAAGTGCATCGAGACTGTGAAGCAATGTTTAAGCGATGCAAACATGGAGAAATCTTCTGTAAAAGAAGTAATTCTTGTTGGTGGCTCAACTAGGATACCAAAGATTCAAAAGATGTTACGGGAGTTTTTTGATGGCACAGATTTACGTGTGAGTGTGAACCCTGATGAGACCGTTGCATATGGTACCGCCATTATGGTTGCAAAGTTATGTGGTAGCAGTGATAAGAGTGTCCAAGATTTCGTACTATCAGATGTCACTCCTTTATCATTTGGTGTAGCACTACAAAGAGATCTATTTGATCTTGTGATCCCATGGAACACTCCAGTACGTACGAAAAAATCCAAAATCTATTTAACAACTGAAGACAATCAATCAGAAACATCTATCGAGTTGTACCAAGGTGAAAGGGTCAAATACAAAGATAACCGTTTGTTGGGTAAGTTCTTATTTTCGGGAATACCACCTGCCAGAGGACAAATAGAATTCGAGGATTGTTTTGAAATAGATCTTGATGGTATTCTCACAGTCACATCAAATATACTATTAACGAGTTAAACAAAGAAAACACCATTACCAGCGAAAATGGGAGACTATCCAAGGAAGAAATTAAGAAAGTGATCAAATATGTTGAGACGTACAAACTTGAGAACCAAGAATTAAATTATCAGAAGAATAAATCTCGAGATCCAACAGGGAGGGAGAAAGCAAAGCTTCATAGAGAAAAGTAAAGAGCAGGAACTTGATGTAACACGGGAATCCTAGTTCTTTGCAATACTAATAGCGTATATGGATTAACAGCTCAAGCTCATTACATGTACGACTGACACATGCCCATTATTGTCCTAACTATAAACCTTAACCTAGCCAGTAAGGCTGAAGTGTTTAGAGTACTTCCCAAGTCATACCTGAGTAAGTAGGATTGCCAACTGTCATTCCAACTGTTAGCAGTATGGTGCCTCTCGAGCGGCAATGCGACAACTGTTGGTTTGTGGGAGTTATAAACACACGTAAACGACTAGAATTTTGTGAGCCTATGGGGCACACACGTTAAACACGAGAGTACGTGATGAACGGTTTAAACTTGAATACACTAAACCTGTTTCTTACATACATGCATACCCGATCCATCAAACGACCCATGGACTTTTCTATATTCTATTTGGGTCGGTTTAGGAGAAGCCTTGGGCCTAGTACTTCTAACTGATCGGGTTGGTGGGTGTTTGGTTTTTGCTTGTCGCTCAAGACATGAGCCCAAGGCACAAGTTGGATTGTGAGCTATATAAACAAACTTATACCCTTGCATGAGAAGCGAATATATATATATATATATATATATATATATATTCCTAACTCAAGATATATGGTTTTATCCTAACTGATGACATTAATTATTCCATGCAAAGTCAAATATGATTGACCAATTCAATCCCTATATCTAATCAGATCTATCTCATCCGAATATAGTTTTTGTATGGTTTGTTCAAACTTTAAAACCTTGCATTAATTTATTGATCCAAGTGGTATTAGAGTTTTGTAGTTTTGGAATTCTTGTTATTTGTTCCTAGTTGAACGTGATATAATAACAAGAGGTATAGACTTATGCTCATTGGTTCTCAGATAGAAAAGGGTACAAGAATATCGGACATGTTTTGTCTGATATCTGGTAACACACAGAAAAGGTTCTCGGGCAGTGTTTGTTTCTCGGACAGAAGATAAAGATTGTCTTTTGGGTTTTCTTGTTCGTGGTATTCAAGTTATTCAAAGTGTTGATGGGTTAAACGTTCTCGACTAGCTCAATTCGAACGTACTTGGTTTAAGTGTTTGTGAGTGATACTCTTAAAGGCATCTATTTTAGATGCTTAGTTTCGTTTGGTTTCTTGTTCGTTATTAAAGATCAATTGCCAAGCAAGGTTAGGGTTTCTTTTATCACTTTTATTAATTAATTGTTTCTTAATTACGTGTTTAACCTAATTGCGATTACTAGATCCTTATCCGCTGTGTACTCGTAGAGGTTAATTGGTTAAATTGTTCTAAAATCCCAACAGTGGCATCACGAGCCATCTCGTTTTTGCGATTATGGTTACACGTTGAATATTAATAAACATATTTAAAAAGGCTGCATGAAACCTAATTTAGTTATTCGTTTTATTTTGCTTTGACAACTATATGCAATACTTGTCAATTTTAATAAATAATAACTAGTCACACACAAATTAAATTATATTGATAATTAGAATTAATTTGTTAATTTAAATTACATGTTAATTAGAATTACTTTGCTAATTGGAATTAACTTGTTAATTAGAATTACATGTTAATTAGAATTACTTGCTAATTAGAATTAAATGTTAATTAATTGTTAATTAGAATTATAATGATAATTAGAATTACATATTGTTTATTAAATACATAAAATTGCGTAATTACTTGTTAATTGAGATTGTCATGCGTTTTTATGTGTTTTCCGGCTACAAGACTCACTCAATTGCTTTTGCGATGTATGGGGCGATCTAGGTATTGTATCCTAGTGACGGTCTTGTGGTTCTCCTTTTGGGAAAGACTCGCGAGAGAACTCGGAACAATAGGTGGTTATATATTGATGTTTATGTTTATATGTTTGTGATTCCATTATGTGCATTATTGTTACTTGCTTTGACACCTAATTGTATGCAATATGGAATAATACATATCGTAACCATAACATTAATATGGGTCTTTATTTACACGCCTAAATTGTGACCTGCTATTTGATTCGTGGAAAATCATTTTTGTTAAATAAAGTGACCTAATATATGAAACACGTTTTCAAGAATTTAAAAACTAGACGCTATGGACACTTGGGATGTACGGCTCACCCACTAGCACAAACTCAAAAGGGGGTTCAAAGAGGTCCGCACAGTCGCACCGAAAGGATGTCTAGGTTATGCTTCAGCGCTTACCTGGTCCTCTGCCTCCTTGTGCGTTCGATTAGAGCTACCGTGAACCATGATGATCACTACAGTGTCATTACCAAAAGTTTTTAAAATTAGTGCTACAAAGTTGTTTTGCATGCTTCTTTGTACACGACTTTTACCACATTTATATGTGCATACCTATTTGTTAATTTTAAGTCTATGCCATCCAACTATGAACACGTGCATTTGGATTGACTTCTCTGGTCAGACCTAAGGGCCTTTCCAACCCATGGTAATTATTTCTCACTGATCAGACCTATTGTTATTTTTACACGTTCATACTTGGTCAACTTATCTCGAGTTAGCTTGGTCAGACCTTGAACCCGAGGCATAAGATGAGAACTAAACATGCTTTTGATATTATTACTTGATACTAATGCCTTAAACAGTCTCATAAATCTAAGAGTTGCATTATGCAATTAACGCTCGTCGCTTACCTCTTGTCCTATTTTTTTATGCACTGGTCAGACCTATGGTAATTAAGTGGGGTTGCAAGATGGATCTTTGTCTTAATTAGTAATTAATTGGGTATTTAATTCTTTTAAGAATGTAATTATCGAAAATACTAGAATTGAACTTTTTATGTTCTGATTAATTGTGTTATTGCAACATAATTCGTAAACAAAGTTGTTTTTCTTCGAAAGACAAACTTAGTCTCTTTTCCTAGTAAGAAGAGTGAGACTTATTCCTATCTTTTCTCCTTAGTTGACTAACTAAGATAGGATTCCAAAATTGATAAACTCGTTTATGATTTTTCATTAACCTTTCGTGGTCTAGAGTTAATTGAAAGATAGAATATTTTGTGTAACTGGAAACATTGTGTTTAGAGCTACCAAAATAAATAACATCATGTACTTGTCACGATGTATGAGTTTAAACCGCAAAGAGTAAAAGAATTACTAACAAATTTGCTAGGTAATCTTCTTGGACTCTTATTATTCCTAAAGTGCTAATTACCCTTGGGGCTATGTAGATGATAAAGGAGGAATTGCATGCTTAAGATTCAAGTTAATTGAATGAAAGAATGGCTAGTCCATTGTCTACATAAGTAGAACTTCATATAATTTGTTCAATACCTAAGTACATGCTACTCGTAGGCATTTGAAGAGAATAGGAAAGTATATAAAACTGTTATATGCTTTCTACTGGAAATGTAAAACTTGTAATGTTGACAAATCCAGTGGGAGCAATTGCATTTTATTAAGTGAAATAACATTCTTGTAATGTTGTTAATTTCAGTGGGAGCTACGGGATTTATTTCCTGTTAGTCACCCATATCATTTCTAACTAGCTTTGAAATAATCCGTTACTTTCCGAATATGAACAACCATTTCTTAAAGGAAAATTGCATTTTATTTTATAAGATAACACGTTGCCTTCCTGCTGTCGCTTCCTGAAGTGTTATCTATAGAATAATAATCCACAATTCCTTATTACATGTTATGGTTCTAAAACTACTTATGATATATATGACATTATCATATTGTTTGAACAGTCAATCATGTGTTGTTTGTTTTCATAATATGATGTTGTACTTTACACAAGTGGGAGAAATCTCAAAGTGTGTGCAAGAAACAACAATATTATTGGTATCTCTTGACCGCAAGGTAAAGGAAACTAATAATTCTACTAGGACTTAAACACGTTAGATGTTTAATGCCCTACCACATGTAAATAAGAATTATACTAGGACTTAAACATATGAGATGTTTATTGCCCTACTACATTCTAATAATGATTCTACTAGGACTTGAACATGCTAGATGTTTGTTGCCCTACTACATTCAAATGTCATGATATAGTGTATAGATACTTCAACATTTGACTACATGTTTTAGTCAACATAATTATGGTTATATGATAATGATCATAATTCTGAAGTATATAATTAACTTGAAATTACTATAGAACTCAATAATTTGCGTTCATGATTACTTTTGTTAGTATAATTATACTTACATGTTAAGACATAATTATAAAGTCCTTGTATTAATCAATGACTTATAACCTAAAGTATTTATAGTGAATGTGTTATGTCTTCTAGTTAACACATAAACATAAGGCCTTTGAATTATTCAAAGACTTATAATGTATTATTGACATGTTATGTTTTCTTGTAAACACATGAACATATAATACTTGAACAATTATGTCTTCTTGTGAACACATGAACATAAGGTTCTTGTATTATTCAATGAATATACATTATTGCATGCACTTGGTTCTTGAATACTTTATATGCAATTTGGCTCGACCCAATTAACAAGTATTTGGTCCAAAGAGAATTAAGTTATCTATAGAATTCTGATATAGTTTCACAATTCTAATAACTCATAGGATACCACTTCATTATGGTATGTCTAATGTATTGGATCAAACCTTATTCATATTGTTTGGTTCATGATAGCTTTAATTGCTCTACCTCCAAAACATATCAAGGTTAGAAATTGCGTGTGTCATGGATACACTCAATAGAGTTCAAACCTAGAAGGTATTCAAGACAACCCATTACTGAAAACCACTCAAACCAATTGAATCATAAACCCTTTTGGATTTTTGATTAATCTATATTTCTAGCTTGAAGATTGTAGTTTTGATGTTCTTCCTAGCTTGACGAAACATAAAACTATTGCTAGAACTTTTGGTTAAAAAGTGATACTAAATTAGAGTTTTTCTATAAACCCTAATTTGAGTTGTTAAAAGGAATTCCATTATGTCTTGATTTAAGTTCTGAATTTGTTAAAATCTTATGAAGCATTTTATTAACAAATGTTGAGATGAGAACTTAAAATGTATTTTGTGGTTCCCAATAAAGAACAAAGCTATTGTTGCTTAAATACTTAGTATTTAGAGAATTGGCTCTACTTACAAAAGTAAGTGGGAGCATATACAAATCTCAAAGTTTTTGAGAACAAAATACTTAACCTTCTAAAATCTACTTATTAATGTCATACTAAGGTTAAACATGAAAATCTTGACCGAAGTATAATGATTACTCTCATTCATAAATCTGAAAGGATGCCTCATCACTTGAGTGATATTTTATATCAATGCTGAGAAATATAAGTTAGAAGATTGTTGTAAATTAACTAACTACTAAAATATATTATCACATCTTGAATCTGATAAAATGTTTTAGAACTACGAATGATAAGATTCAGTCCTTAAAAGGCAAATCGAGTTTTGAGCTTGATGGTTATTTTGCCTAACAGTTAACCTATGAGGTTGGAATGAGTTTCTTTTGAAGAAAGACTCACAAGGACCAAATTGTATACATATTAATGTTTGGAATTTAATAAGAAGTTTTTAATCATACTTAAGCAATTGACTGTGATTGAATTTTCTTATATAATACATGCATTAATTATGTAAAGATATGTAATTGTCATACATGTGATTTGTATGTTGAATATGACAATTAGATTTTATAACTCTTTCTTTATGATTACCTTTTGCGAGGACGGTGTGTAATCAAAAGGGTTATGAATCTATATAATCTTTATGAAGTATACAATATTTATGCAATCCATGTTTTGGATTGGATCATGCATCTAAGAGCTAAGATCTTGAATTTAATTACAATATGATTCTGATTGAATTAAGATAACTCTTAAGTATATCTGACATTGAGTAGGAGCATTGTGTTTTTCCTTAAAATTTACATGTTGAATATATCATTCTATTTAAGCTAGATATTGATCCTTAAGCTTGGAATGAAACTTCACTTGAATTTAGGGAATAAAACAAACAACCTTGGAATAAATGTTTATCTGGAATAAACAAATGCGGAAAATAAGCCTGACACAAATGCAATATATAATTTGAGCAAGTCTTAAAGTGGTATATTTCACTTGGAATAATTTACATAGATGGAAACCTTGTGTTTTTAAACTAAGAGTTTGTCATGTATATATTGTGTATAAGACTAGTTGTTGCCTTTGTACAAGAACAAAATGAGCTGATAACAATAATATCTAATTGAGATGTTTTTAGATTATTGTTAATATAGATGTTTACGAATTATAAAGCATAATGTTGTATAAGTACAAATGATGCTAGAGGATTATTAATACTAGTTGTAGTAGGATTTCATCTTTTATGATAAATTTGCTAACTAGTTGTGCTCAACATAGAGCATTGTTGCATTACACATTAAGGAATGAGAATACTTTACACTTTTAGAAACTGTAAAGATGACTGTCAGTATGTCGTTGATTTCTAATACCTCATGCAAGGTAAGACGACATCGCCATACTATAACTCTTGCAATAGTATGAGCATATGAGATAAGACACTATCTTATATTTCAAATCACTCACTATATGTGATATTTGAAACAAATATTCGGAAAGTTTACTCAGATGACTATTTAGTTTTTCTTGTAAAAGAAAGGTTGGTAATGTTGGAAACATTAGGCTTCAACTTACTAAATGAGTTTCATGCATATCTGTTTTAGTATTTGGATAATTGGGATTGACAGACAATTTTTACTTTATGATGAATAAAGATACTTGGTATTTGTTATTCATTCATATAATAATTGTTATCCTATATTTTCATGTTTAATCCTTGAATAATTTTATTATTCTAAATATGTCCATTGTCGGTTAACAATATGAGAATATTGTTATGTAAGGCAAATGTGAGTGTTCGTTATATTCTAACGAGAATTCGGATTGTTCCCGCCAAACTCATATGTATTCACTAGAGATGCATATTGGACTCCCCAACTTTCAAACATTTACTTTTGGATCCTTGTCATAAGTAAAATATTGAAAATGGTTTGTTATCTTCATCCTTAGACTTGAGATACAAGCAAGTTCTGTTATGTGTGGATATCATTTTTTGTAAGTATATGCAAAACGCTATCTGAACAAGGTAGTTATAAAAGCTATATTTCGGAGTGATGTGAAGCAGCATCCACAACACTTGTAGTCAATAAAGGATTTGTTATTCCACTTGATATGTGCAGAAAGATACCATGGCGCCTCTCCAGATTTAATCAGATAATTGTTTGGCCAAACCCAAAGGGTAATGCAAGATGATTCTTGATTACATTTGGTATATCTGAATTAAAATCTATAACGAGATTCTAAATGGTTAAACTATATGGAATGATTTGAGATCCATTATCCATGGTTTAACGGTATCTATAACAAAGGATGATTAGAGCAAGACATTGAATGACCATGCTATTGAGAAACTTTTATGAAACTATTCTCTCAGACACTTTTAGTTAAAAAGCGAGTGAGAGCGTTTGCTAGGCGTTGCGTCGTTAGTTTTGTGTGTCATTCGACACTCCAATTCCCAAGTGGGAGCTGTTGGTTTGTGGGAGTTATAAACATACGTAAACGACTAGAAGTGTGTGAGCCTATGGGGGCACACACATTAAACACGAGAGTACGTGACGAACGGTTTAAACTTGAATACACTAGACCCGTTTCTTACATACATGCATACCCGATCCATCAAACGACCCATGGACTTTTCTATATTCTATTTGGGTCGGTTTAGGAGAAGCCTTGGGCCTAGTACTTCTAACTGATCGGGTTGGTGGGTGTTTCGTTTATTGCTTGTCGCTCAAGACATGAGCCCAAGACACAAGTTGGATTGTGAGCTATATAAAAAAACTTATACCCTTGCATGAGAAGCGAATATATATATATATATATATATATATATATATATATATATATATATATATATATATATATATATATATATATATATATACACCTAACTCAAGATATATGATTTTATCCTAACTGATGACATTAATTATTCCATGCAAAGTCAAATATGATTGACCAATTCAATCCCTATATCTAATCGGATCTATCTCATCCGAATATAGTTTTTGTATGGTTTGTTCAAACCCTAAAACCTTGCATTAATTTATTGATCCAAGTGGTATTAGAGTTTTGTATTTTTGAAATTCTTGTTATTTGTTCTTAGTTGAACGTGATATAATAACAAGAGGTATAAACTTATGCTCATTGGTTCTCGGATAGAAAAGGGTACAAGAATGTCGGACATGTTTTGTCCGATATCGGGTAACAGACAGAAAAGGTTCTCGGGCAGTGTTTGTTTCTCGGACAGAAGATAAAGATTGTCTTTTGGGTTTTCTTGTTCGTAGTATTCAAGTTATTCAAAGTGTTGATGGGTTAAACGTTCTCAACTAGCTCAATTCGAACGTACTTGGTTTAAGTGTTTGTGTGTGATACTCTTAGAGGCATCTATTTTAGATGCTTAGTTTCGTTTGGTTTCTTGTTCATTATTAAAGATCAATTGCCAAGCAAGGGAAGGGTTTCTTTTATCCCTTTTATTAATTAATTGTTTATTAATTACGTGTTTAACCTAATTGCAATTAGTAGATCCTTATCCGCTGCGTACTCGTAGAGGTTAATTGGTTAACTTGTTTTAAAATCCCAACAACAACGACCATTGGACGTTTGTGCAGTATACTATTTGTACCTGACTATGGAACAGGCTACACATGTCTTCCTTTCGGTCTGTAGGATGATCGACGTTTGTGCAGTATACTTCCCTATAAATAGAAAAGTATCTCATGCAAGAAGGGGGCAATGCTTATCAGAGAACGCAACACAGCAATGTTATCACGATATAAAAACAGGATACTTTAATCACACTAATTTTAGAAAATTACATAAAAATGAAATAGTTTTGAAACTTTGAAAGTTTTTATGATTAGTATAAAATTTAAGGTATTAAATTGGAATACTCATTAAACTTGATTACTAAGGCTAGTCACAATGGTCCGGTCGACCCAATCGGTTGAGCATGGGTGACCCAAGGTTGCCCCACTGTGGCACCATACGTTGTGTTCGGTTGAGGAAGAAAAAGGGATGAACTAGTTCGTTCGTTCGACCGAGTGTTTATCACATGTGTGGGCAAATATATATATATATATATATATATATATATATATATATATATATATATATATATATATATATATATATATATATATATATATATATATATATATATATATATATATATATGGTAGGATTATAATGAAAAGGGGGTTATAATGAAAAGGGTAAGAAGGAATCTCAACCATTGGATCAGATTTGACCAGATCAAATTGGGCGGTGGCATTTTTATAAATAATGCAAACTTCAGGGGGAAATTCGTTATAGTGTATTTTCTACACAAAACATATCCTGTCATTTATCTCAAACCAATTCCTGGATCTCACTTTCTCTCTCTAAACACACTTTCTCACACTAGAAATTCATACACATCTTAATCAAATCGTTGAACCTTCTAATCACGATCTAAGATGAATCTACCGCATCTTAAACAACCTCGTAAGCTGATTTATGAACCCTAATTATGTTACTGCATCTTTTTGTTACATTTGGTTTCCTAAAATCTTGTTTTATTTTTCAATTTAAGTTCATTTTTTTAATATTATGAAGTAGACTTTCAAATCTATTGAATAGTGTGCGTATGTGTAGGCTTATGTATGTTTTCTTCTAGATCTGGAACAAAATGTAGAAAAAATAAATAAAAAACGTGTTTAAGAAAGTTGCATACAAGGTGTTTGATAAAATGTCCCAACTAGATTTTATAACTGTGATGCGCTAAATTTACATTGTGATGCATTAGGTTTTTATTTAACTGTGATGAAATAGGTTATTTGTGTTTGTATGTTTGGTTATTTGTTCGATGCACTTGATTTTGTACTATGATGCAATAGGTGTTCAGTTCCGTGTATAAGGATATATTTGGTTAAGCATAGGTTGCGTTATGTGCATAAATATGTTTGTATGTTTGGTTGTTTGTGTGATGTACATGAATATGAATGGTGATGCAGTAGGTTATGTTTTGCGGCATATGAAGTTCGATTAGGTCACACGTAGTGAGTTTTAGTTTTTGAATGTGCTTGTATGTGTTTTTGAATGCTTGATGCAGTACTTGTAAAGAAGTGATGCAGTAGGTTATGTTTTACAGCGTATGATGTTTGATTAGACACGCGTAGTGTGTTTTAGTTGTCGAAATGTGCTTGTGTATGTATTTGAATGCATGATGCAGTAGTTGTAATGAAGTAATGAAGTAGGTTATGTTTTCTGGTGTATGATGATTGATTAGGTCATGTGTAGTGTGCTTTAATTGTCAAAAAGTGCTTGTTTGTGTATTTGAATACTTGATGCAATATTTGTAAAGAAGTGATGCAGTAGGTTTCCATTTTAAACTGAGATGCAATAGGTTTTGATATATAACTGATTTAGGTTAACTGTTTGTTGAATTATGTGTGCAAATGTGTTTGTATGGTTGATTGTATGTACGATGCACTTGATTTTGTACTGTGATGCACTAGGATCTGAGTTGTCATGTATAAGAATGAATTAGGTTAAGCATAGGTCGTGTTATGTGAGTAAATGTCTATTTTTGGTTGAGTGTATGTCTGATGCATTTGATTTTGAACTGTGATGTAGTAGGTGCTGACTTGTCATGTATAAGGATAAATTAGGTTAAGCGTTGCTTGCGTTATGTGAGTAAATGTATTTGTATGGTTGATTATATGTCTGATGCACTTGATTTTCTACGGTGATGCAGTAGGTACTAAGTTGTCATGTATAAGGATGAATTAGGCTAAGCATAGGTTGATTTATGTACATAAATCCATTTGTATGGTTGATTGTATGTATGATGCACTTGATTTTGAACTGTGATGCAATAGGGGATGCAGTAGGTGTTTAGTTGTTGCATATAAAGATGAAGTAGGCTAAGCGTAAGTTGTTTTATGTGTGTAAATGTGTTTTATGCTTGGTTGTATGTGTGATGCACTGGAAAATGAACTGAGACGCAGTAGGTGTTCAGTTGTCGTGTGTAAGGATGAAATAGGCTAAGCGTAGGTTTTTTTATGTGTGTAAACTTGTTTATATGCTTAGTTGTATGTCTAACGCATTGGAATCTGAATCAGAGATGCAGTAGATGTTTATTTGTCACGTGCAAGGATGAAATAGGCTAAGCGTAGGTTGTTTTATGTCTGTAAACTTGTTTGTATGCTTTGTTGTATGTCTGATGCATTGGAATCTGAACTGAGATGCAGTAGATGTTTATTTGTCACGTGCAAGGATGAAATAGGCTAAGCGTAGGTTGTTTTATGTGTGTAAATGTGTTTGTATGCTTGGTTGTATGTGTGATGCATTGGAAAATGAATTGAGATGTAGTAGGTGTTTAAGTATCGTGTATAAGGATGAAATAATCTAAGGATAGGTTTTTTTATGTATGTAAACTTGTTTTTATGATTGGTTGTATGCCTGATGCACTGGAATTTGAACTGAGATGTAGTAGGTGTTTAGTTGTCGTATATAAGGATGAAGTAGGCTAAGCGTAAGTTGTTTTATGTGTGAAAATGTGTTTTTATGCTTGTTTGTATGTACGATGCACTTGAAAATGAACTGAGATGCAGTAGGTGTTCAGTTGTCGCGTGTAATGATGAAATAGGCTAAGTGTAGGTTGTTTTATGTGTGTAAACTTGTTTGTATGCTTGGTTGTATGTCTGATGCACTGAAATCTGAAGTGAGATGCAGTAGATGTTTATTTGTCACATGTAAGGATGAAATAGGCTAAGTGTAGGTTGTTTTATGTGTGTAAATGTGTTTGTATGTTTGGTTGTATGTGTGATGCATTAGAAAATGAACGGATATACAGTAGGTGTTCAGTTGTCGCATGTAAGGATGAAATAATCTAAGCGTATGTTGTTTTATGAGTGTAAACTTTTATGTATGCTTGGTTGTATGCTTGCTGCACTGGAATCTTAACTGAGTTGTAGTAGGTGTTTAGTTGTCGCATATAAGGATAAAGTAGGCTAAGCGTAAGTTATTTTATGTGTGTAAATGCGTTTGTATGCTTGGTTGTATTTACATTACACTGGAAAATGAACTGAGATGCAGCAGGTGTTCAGTTGTCGCCTGTAAGGATGAAATAGGCTAAGTGTATGTTGTTTTATGTGTGTAAACTTGTTTGTATACTTGGTTGTATGTCTGATGCATTGGAATCTGAATTGAGATGCAGTAGATGTTTATTTGTCGCGTGCAAGGATGAAATAGGCTAAGCATAGGTTGTTTTATGTGTGTAAATGTGTTTGTATGCTTGGTTGTATGTGTGATGCATTGGAAATTGAATTGAGATGCAGTAGGTGTTCAGTTATCGTGTATAAGGATGAAATAATCTAAGCGTAGGTTGTTTTATGTATGTAAACTTGTTTTTATGATTTGTTGTATGCCTGATGCACTGGAATTTGAACTGAGATGCAGTAGGTGTTTATTTTTGTATATAATGATGAAGTAGGCTAAGCGTAAGTTGTTTTATGTGTGTAAATGTGTTTTTATGCTTGTTTGTATGTGCGATGCATTGGAAAATGAACTGAGATGTAGTAGTTGTTCAGTTGTCGCGTGTAAGGATGAAATAGGCTAAGCATAGGTTGTTTTATATGTGTAAACTTGTTTGTATGCTTGGTTGTATGTCTTATGCACTGGAATCTGAACTGAGATGCGGTAGATGTTTATTTGTCACATGTAAGGATGAAATAGGCTAAGCGTGCGTTGTTTTTTGTGTGTAAATGTGTTTGTATGCTTGGTTGTATGTGTGATGTATTAGAAAATGAACTGATATGCAGTAGGTGTTCAGTTGTCGCATGTAAGGATGAAATAATCTAAGCGTATGTTGTTTTATATGTGTAAACTTGTTTGTATGCTTGGTTGTATGCCTGATGCACTGGAATCTGAACTGAGATGCAGTAGGTGTTTAGTTGTCGCATATAAGGATGAAGTAGGCTAAGCGAAAGTTGTTTTATGTGTGTAAATGTGTTTGTATGCTTGGTTGTATATGCGATGCACTGGAAAATGAACTGAGATGCAGTAGGTGTTCAATTGTCGCCTGTAAGGATGAAATAGGCTAAGCGTATGTTGTTTTATGTGTGTAAACTTGTTTGTAAGCTTGGTTGTATGTCTGATGCATTGGAATCTCAACTGAGATGCAGTAGGTGTTTAATTGTCACGTGTAAGGATGAAATAGGCTAAGCGTAGGTTATTTTATGTGTATAAATGTGTTTGTATGCTTGGTTGTATGTGTGATGCACTGGAAAATGAATTGAGATGCAGTAGGTGTTTGTTCAGTTGTCATGTGTAAGGATGAAATAGGCTAAGCATAGGTTTTTTTATGTGTGTAAATGTGTTTGTATTCTTGGTTGTATATGTGATGCACTGGATTTTGAATTGAGATGCAGTAGGTGTTCATATGTTTTAGAATGATGAAGTGATGCAATAGGTTCTTATATGTGGCATATATGGTTAGATTAGGCAATGCGTACGGTTTATTACTTGTCAAAAAGTGTTTGTATATTTGTTGTATGGATGATGCATTCGGTGTCATGAAGTGATGTAGTACGTACATGTTTGTGGCATATGAGGTTAGATTAAGTTAGACGCAGTGTGTTTTATTTGTTGATAAGTGCATATTATGTTTTACTTGTTGAAAAGTGGTTGCGTGTGTACTTGTATGCATGATGTAGTTGCTGTAAAGAAGTGATGCAGTAGGTGTTCATCTATGTCATATAAGGTTCGACCAGGTAATGTGTAAGGTGGATTACTTGTGGAAAAGAGGTTGTGTGTGTAATTATATGCATGATGTAGTTGTTGTGAAGAAGTGATGCATTAGGTGTTTATTGTGGTTTGTAAGCTTCAATTAGGTCACGCCTAGTGTATTTTATTTGTCGAAATGAGCTTGTGTGTGTATTTGTATGTAGGTTGCAACTGATGTAAAGAATTGATGTAGTAGATGTTTTATAATGGGTTTTGTTTAATCATGTTACAAGTAGAAATGAAGATGAAAACAACATATAAGATATGATGAATAAGCAGTTGATCTGGTAAGTAAAAGTTGATTGTTGATTAGGTTTTTTTTCTACTACATCATAGTGTTATAATTAGTGCATCACAATGAAAACATGATATTAATTTTATACTCTATTATAAATTATCACAGATAAACATGTATGCTGACTACTTGATGAGGAATAAACACCAAAGATGGAATGAGATGTTTACCGCAACGGTCGTGGTATTATTGAGGCGATGGAAACTTACAAGGGTCATGGTGTTTTTTTAGGAATAGTTAAAGAAAGAAGGCGCAGGTCAAAGAGGACAAATCCATCTCATGCGAGAAAAGTACACGGCAAAGATGATTCTTACAAGTATGAATAAGAAAAAGGCGGAAGTCTTGGCAGGCGCAAAGGCATATAACAAGATGCAAACAGTAAATTCCAAACCTCTAATACCAAATGCTACACTCAAGTTGAAAGACGGAATGGTTCAAAGGATTATTGAACGCCTAACAAGGATTCTCGGATGTACTTGTGGATTATTAAAAGAAAATGTTAAAATATCATTGGATGTAATACTTTGGATAACTGAATGTTTAATACTAAGTATTGTACACAGTGTTTGTTTAATATTAAGTATTTTTGATTGCTGTTGATATCTAAATTAACATAGATGCACAATGTATACAACTGGTGCATCACAGTGTATACAACTGGTGCATTGTAATGTGTACATCAAGTGCATCACAATGATGTAATTTTTTATAAACTAATGTATCACAATGTTATAATTTTTTTTTAAAATCATACTGCCTCACAATATTGTTCTACTGCATCAGAATGTTATCATTTTACTGCATCACAATATTATCATACTGGTGAATCACTATATAATTTTTCTGCATCACTATGTTAATTTACTGCATCACAATGTCAATTTACCACATCACAATGTTATACATACTCTTGCTACGCAATATTATTATACTACTAAATCAAAATAAAATTATACTGCATCATAATAATGTTCCACTGCATCAGAAGGTTATCATATTACTGCATCAAAATGTTATCATACTACTGAATCATAATATAATTTTACTGCATCACTATGTTAATTTAATGGATCATAATGTTAATTTACTATATCATAATGTTATAAATATTGTTGCTTCTCAACGTTATCATATTGCTGCATGAAAATAATACTTTACTGCATCTATGTATTATTTACTGCATCATAATAAATATTTTACTGCATCAAAATGTATATTTTACTGCATCATAATGCACTAAAGAAATAACATAATGCAGTAACTGTTATTTATAAAACAGAAAGATGCCAAGTTTATTTCAGAAACACTATTGATTTTTGGTAATAAATGCTACACATCATAGGACAAAAACTGTTTTGTAAGTAATTCTTTAATATCTATACATTACTTATTGCGAATTAAGAAAAAAAGAATGTTGAAATAATGCTTCTAAGCTTTACGAGATCTTCTAAGCCCAGCTCTTGTCGGTTCTACTGGTTGCTTGCTTTTCTTCGATGGTGGCAATTTTAATGAACATGTCCTGGAATTATGGCCTTCTTTTTCTTCACATACACTACATGTCCTCCTCTTATTACTTTAGTGCATCATCATGTTACTCTACTGCATTACAATGTATATATAAAATGTAAGATACACTAGATAAAAATCGAAGATGAAATTAGGAGAAATAACAGCAATAAAGTGTAGTTTAAGTGTGATGCAGTAATAAGTATGTATGCACGTAATAAGTTAACTATGATACAGTGAGCATAAAGTGTTGATTCAATGATAAGTATGTAAGCATTTGATTAAGAAATATGTGATGCAGTAATATGTCGATTTGCACTTGATAAGATTATTTTGATGTAGTGAACTTAAAGTGTTGATGCAGTAGTTATATACGTTATTATTGTTATATAAAGGAAAGATGCAGTACGCTAAGTTATAATTTCATTATCATTGGAAATATAAAAACCAGCATGCTCTTTCACACCAATAGTCTAAACAAGTGTAAATAAAATGCATTCATTGTTAAAACCGAATACATCAAGATGAAAATTTTACTATAATACAAAAGATGCATCAAACTTATCAAGTTACAATATATCACAATCATATAAACTAATTAATGAACATAAATTAACAACAAATAGTATCAATTAAATTATGTGTCTACAAGTATGCGCGCGGTGTGTTTCACCAACAACATGTCGATATCATGACAAAATTACAAATTCACTGAAAAATGCTACCTAACCATGCTTACCTAAAATCAACTCATCTAAATCAACCTCACAAAAAGCTACAGAATATATATCACAATCATATAAACTAACATATATATGTGCACGCGTATGTTTAATCCATCGGCATCTATTCGAAATTACAAACTCATCGGATAAAATGCCATATAGCAACACCTCTATATCGACTAATTCTACAAAAACCTAAAACTAGCTAAACTAAATCAACCTAACAACAAGTCAGAATCAATCACATATGTGTCTAATAACATAAATACTCCGTATTAGCTAATAGATTCGTATTTTTCACAAACACACACCTACTACAACAGCTACATCATACATATAACTACACATGCAAGCGTATTTTACTAATAAATAACCAAAAAAATAAGCTAATAATTTTACACAAACAAATACCAACTGCATCAGTATTTCAAAACAGTTGCATCAAACTTACAACTGAATATACAAGCCTTTTCCTGATAAAAGAACGAAAATACTAGCTAATAAATTCAAATTCGTCACAAACAAACACCTACTGCATCAAAGTTTCAAATCAGCTGCATCATACATACAATTACACACACAAACAATTATACTCATCACTTAAAAAAGATAAGCTTTTAGATATATATTTGCCACAAACAAACACTTACTGCATCAACATTTTAAAAGAGTTGCATCACACATACAACTACACATACAAGCCTTTTCCACTGAATAAATGACAGATTAATAGTTGATGCATCACAGTTTAAAATTACTGCATCACAGTTATCAAATATCACAAAGACATTTTAACAAACACCTTGTGTGCATCATT
This sequence comes from Chrysanthemum seticuspe, assembly GCA_019973895.1. Lineage (NCBI taxonomy): Eukaryota > Viridiplantae > Streptophyta > Magnoliopsida > Asterales > Asteraceae > Chrysanthemum > Chrysanthemum seticuspe. Next base: position 345,939,898 of record BPTQ01000005.1, on the reverse strand, counting down.
CCTAATCACTTTTTTTTATCTATTTTTTTTCGATTTGTTTTCAAGTCCACAAAGAAACATGGTGTAATCTGAATCAAACTCCTAATATAACATATTTAGATCAATAACAACACAAAAAGCGAAGAAAATATTCAAAGTACGTTCAATAAACATCATCTACATTTAATTGAAGATCATATAACCAAATGATTCATGGTAACAATAAAATACCATAAAAAACTTACTTTCAGTTTTGAATGATGAATCTAAGGTGGAGAATGGTGGAGAAGACGGTGGAGATCATGGTGGAGAAGACGGTGAAGACGCGGTGGTTAACGGTGGTAGATAAGGTGGTGAATGGTGGTAGAAACGAGGAAGATGAAGTTGTGGTGAGAGGTGGGTTTTGGAGCAGATAAGATGAAGCGGTGGTGAGAGGTGGGTTTTGGAGCAGAGAAAATGAAGCGAGTTATAATGAGATTAGCTGGAAAAAAAAGATATATATATCCTATTGATGAAATGACAAAAATACCCCTGCTAGTTACAAATGAGAAGCAGGTGGAGGGGGGACACGTGGCAAGCTGTCATTTCTTCCTAGCCTTTTCATTATAAGGGTCTTTTCATTATAACCCAAACCTATATATATATATATATATATATATATATATATATATATATATATATATATATATATATATATATATATATATATATATATATATATATATATATATATATATATATATATAGGGAAGGGATCGGGTGCGGATTAGATTTTAAGTAGGGATGGTGCGGATAATATCACAGTAACATTCAAAAAAAAAATTCAAAAAAATCTGAAAAAATTAAAAAAAGAAAGAGGACAACAATTTATTAAGAATCGCTGAAAAAAATCATTCATGGTTAAAAGGTAAAATGATATTATGAATTTTGTTAATATCACCGTAATTATCAAACTTTCTTAATATCACTACTAAGTAAGGCTAGCAGTAGTTTCACTAAGGCTAGCAGTAGTATCTAAACTAGCAGTGATATTAAGTTTTTTTCTAATATCAAAGTAACTTTTTAAGTAAAATTGTTAATATCACAGTTACTTTTTACATGTTTTCTTAATATCAAAGTTAATTTTTTTAATATCACCATAACTTTTCTTAATATCGTAATAAAAAAGGCAGTGATATTAAGTAAAATTGTTAATATTACAGTAGAACTCATAATATCGTTAATATCACGGTAGGACTCATAATCAAAAAAATAAAAAGTGCTCAGAAAAATCTGGAAAAATTAAAAAATGAAAGAAGATAACAATAGTAACGATCCCTCAAAAGGAAAAAAATTAAAAAAAAAATCGTTTACATGGTCAATTGCTACCGTGAAGTTAGCACAGATCTTGACTTTTTTACAAAAAGTCAAGATCAGATCTGGAATGGGCGGTCCAGATCTATCCACACATCCGCACGAATTAAAAAAATCCGCACCTGATCCTCACTATATATATATATATATATATATATATATATATATATATATATATATATATATATATATATATATATATATATATATATATACTAGTGTCAAAACCCGTCCGATAGACGGGTATGACTTGTGATTTTTATTTTTAGGATTTAGTAGATCAAATATATACTAAAAAGTAATTAAAAGTTAATTGAAACGGTTAAGTTCGGGCGGCCATGACTTGTAATTATTCTTTGGATAGTATTATGTAATATTTAGAAATTTACAACACAACAAATATTATAAGCGATTTAATAATTGTTACTTTTTTTACCGATGAGTGTTGTTATTGCCGTTTTGTGTTTGAAACTGTAAACAAATTGTTGTATAAACATATTTACACATTGTTTTTTTTACCGATGAGTGTGGTTATTGCAATTTTTTTACCAAATTTTTTTATTTAATAATTAATTTTTTTATTCTTTTCTTAAATGTATTTTCTGCATGCAATGCTTTGACTCAAAGTTGTGTTACAGTATTTGTCAATTAGGCAACATAGGCATCTACTATAGGTTAATTTTAACACATTTTATACTCCTCATTTCATTTATATTTTCGAGACATGCATTTCATGAGTTTGTTTAGTCTTTCTTTTCTGGTTGCTTTCAATATTAGTTTTTGTTTGTCTAATATTTTCATCAAGGGTATCTAATCTTTGTATCTCTTTTTCTTTTGTTTTTTTTTGGATTTTGGTTTTATTTTATCAGTGTTTGCCTGATTGTGTTAGGTTTTGTTCATTTTAATGCGGAACTTTGTGTTTATTATTTAGGTTTATTGTATGACATTGTTGTTGCTTTGCCTAATTGTGATCTGATTATATGTGGTGTTGTGGTTTGTAAAAAGTTAATGGTTGATTTTGTTGGTGGATTTATATTTTTGGCGGTGGTGTTTTGATGTAGTTAGATTGAGGTTTTTTTTCCTAATTTTGTTGTTCGGTTTTTGAAGCTGTAGATTCAGGAAGTGTGATGCATATTTTGTCATTTATTATTTGTTATAAATGAGTTTTAGAAGTTTATGTTTTTGCAATAGTGTGAGAAAGTATGTGATAAGTGGTAGGTAGTACGTTGGAACGTAACAATGATATGTTTTTTTGTATGAAAGGCGTTTGTTACATTAAGTGTTTATGCTGAATTTTGTAATTTAATCAAGCAATATCTGCTAGTAATTGTGTTGTTAGATTATTTGTGGTATTGTGTATTTGAATAGTGTTGGGTGAGTATATTTTTTTGTTAGAGTTTCATATAGTTTGTGACTATTGCTTATAACAGCTTATAACACCTTGTTATGTTGAGCAGACTAAAGTTTAGTATTTTAGTTGGGCGGACATGATTTATAATTATCGTTGACATATGTTTGTATAGCGTAAGAAGGGTTTTAAAAAATGGTTGCAAAAAGTGGACATGTGGAAAATTCGCCCGCCCAATGGGTGGTTTACACTTATGAATATCGTTGAAAAAATTAAGTTAACGAAAAATAAGGTATAAACCTACCAGTTTTTATATTGAATGCATCAAAATGAAAATATATGAGCATCAAGATATATATAACAATTCAAATATACAATTTTTTTTGTAACAACATAGTATATGAATTAAACTCAAATGAATGTTAAAATTTATATAACAATTAAAAAATACAAAGTAAATTTATTTAAAATTACATCAAAGTTTAATCTCAATGACACACCGCGCGTCTGTTTAGTACTCATATTACATGCAATTTAATATGAATAAATCTCCGCAACTTTATCTTGTGTCGAAATAGGACCATTCACAAACACAATTGGCTCGTATCCATCTTGACCGAACCATGCACGCCATTTGACTTTATTTGTCTCTAATACGCAAGTATAAATAACCAAGGTTGCAAAAATCGCGAATCGGTAGTGAGGCGGTCGACCCCCCTTTAGCTTGTAATCGGCCTAGGCGGGATTAATTCGATTGACATTTTTGGCAAGTTTTGGGTATTTCTGGATAGTTTTGGGTTTTCCCAAAAAGATTTTCTTTAAAAACATCTTGTAATAGATATAAACAGCGACTATAAGTGATTACATTTGTCCAGGGTTGCAAAAATAGCGAATCGGTGATTAATTGTATTGACATTTTTGGCAAGTTTTAGTTATTTACGGCAAGTGTTGGTATTTTCGGCAAGATTTTTCTTGAAAACCATCTTGTAATAGATATAAACAGTAATTATAACTAATTTACGGCAAGTTTTGGTATTTCCAGTAAGATTTCCATGTTTTGGCAAGTTTGACCTTCGTTAACCACCGTTGACCATGGTTGACCGACATTTTTTGAACGATTTACACAAATCGGAAAGGGCGGTGGCCCAATAACACCTAATCGGTGATTAATCGGCCTTGTAGACTTTTTTTTGCAACACTGTATATAACACTGTGTTATAAATATTTGATTTTGTATAACAGGTTGTGCCAATCAATATGATGAATGAATCATGTAAGGTATTAGTTAAGTAGGTCTTGTTTGTTAATGCGTTAAACATGAAAATTAGCTAACCGTAATTAATTATTAAACAATTTGACAAAAAAACAATTTATAATTATATTTAATATTGAAGAAAAAGAGTGTATGTTAACCCAACATAGCGTATTATGACCCATACTAAATAATTACCCATTTAAACCCAACTTATACTCTTTACTTCACTTTTCTAAACATTAAATACTATAGAGTAACATTAGGCAGTATACATGTATAACACGTTGTTGGCTAGCTTCTTTATTTTGTGCATCACGTTCAGCAATCGTTAGATAATGTGTCAACTTGCGAGGATGATCAATGCCTCCATCCATTTAATAGAAATTGTTGTAGACATCATAGTTAAACTTCACAACGGAGATGCAGGTCTCTCCCAGGTCCAAAGACTTCACAAAACTATTGATAAACCCTAACATCGATGATCTATAACTATTTAAACTAATGCATGACTTGCTGACCAAGAATATAAAATAAGGAAATATAAAATAAACTAATTACTCTTCGACCCTTGTGTGTTAATTAATTGTTGAATGGCCATTGTTGTTTGGATTATCTTTTATACCATTTTCCCCATCTTCCTGAAGTCGTATCAAATAAGTACTCGTGACATGTGTGTATATTATATGCTTCAGACCTGTATATGTAACCTTGTATAGAAGTAATGAAAAGTATAATACCTAGAGAAACTTGTAACTTTTATGTAACCTGTTCATCAATGTTTTTGAAGGTTAACGCTCTTAAGAACGTCTCGATAAAGGTCTTTTAATATCTTCCAATTCAAGCCATTAATTTGTAAATAGCACCTTTAAGGTTAACACAAACATACAATGCTAACCAGGTTACATTCAAAATTTCCAATAGAGTTACCACATTTCCTAATCAAGAAAACTTCCGAGGGTGTTTAGCGTAGTGTTAAGAAATAGTTTCTGAATTCTCATATGAGTAATCTTTAGGTATAGTGGCATATGCTTATTTTATAAGCAGTAAATAAGCAATTCCAAATACCCCACGCATCATGCTTATGGCAACAGACTCATAAATAGGATCAAGAAATGCATACGGATTTTCATACTATCTAGTACATCGGGACCATGTTCAAACATACCTGTCAAAGACCCAAAAAATCTCAATTTTGAAGTTTTCTTATCGATATTAGAGACCCAAATAACGTGATAGGTCAATATTGTTAATCTGAGCTTCGCCAACAGGAAACACTTGTTGCCTTTCAACCCTAAAGCCACAATACATTGGACCTTTTTAGTTAAAATCAACATGATCATATTTATTGAATGTATTAAGAGAGGAAAGAAATGTAAACTAAATAGGTATGAAAATTTGCTAATCATAAATAATTATAAGGGAAAAAAAAGTTGACTAAATAGCTAATGTGGTATCAACAAATGAATAGAAGGAGGGGTGTCCTTACCCATGTCCGGCGGAAAAAGATCAACCTCGCCATAACGCTCCAGCACCCGCATTCTGCAGCCCTCTGCAACCATCTGACCGATTGTGAGTACAAATATTTTATATGTATAATATAATAATAAGTTTGTACAAAAGTTGGAAAGTGAATGTATCGAACCGGTCACTTGGTGACTTTCATTTTTTTTGACTCAATTTGCCACATGTAACAACATGAATGGTTATGCATATTTTCTTTTATTTAGATATGGATTGGATTGGTTAGTTTGTTGATAAATAATAGAAAAAATTAAGGGGACAAGTTATAGAAACCCCTATTTTTTACAAAGGGCACCCACCTCTATTTCTGCGTTTTATTTTTATTTTTTATTATTATTTTTTTATTTTTATAATTTTATTTATATCAAAAAACTATAAACCGGAAAGTACGAAACATAAATTATAAAGCTTAATAAGTCAAACGCTTAAAACTGCCAGAAATACGGAACAGAAAATAATATTTTAATGATGAATTGTATTGTGATATATTGTTGATAAACATGATCTTATTGTCCCTAGAAGACTGTATTGGACGAATTAACTTATAACATAAATGGTATTCAATTGCTTTTCATAATGATGTTGATACAGTACAATTTACTTGCTTTTCACTAAACTATCCCTTTGTCTCCTAAGGCTCTAAAAAATCATATGTTATACTTGATGAGGAAGTTTATATACACTATGGATGATGACACTAATCAACAGATATACACATGTTTGGATAAGCTAATGTGGTGCTGCATATGTGCAAGAGTTTAGCAGATTAGGATTTAAGAACTACAGAGTACCACATGCAATTAACAGTAACAATCCATACATTAATAAAAAATAATAACCAACAGAAACTAATTGTCTTCCAACAAAAACCAATAAAAAACAACCTACACAAAACAAGAGTAAGTAGACTTCAATCTTGGGACCTGTACCACTTCCACCAGTAGCTAGACCATCAGCATCCATACCACTGCCCATTCTGCCCATATCAGGTACGCCACCAGACCCTTGGTACATCTTGGAAATTATCGGGTTGCAAACACCCTCCAATTCTTTCTGCTTATCTTCAAATTCCTCAGCCTATGCAAGCTGATTCGCATCCAACCACTTCACAGTCTCATCAACTGCATCCTCCACCTTCTTATTATCATCAGCAGGAAGCTTCGATGCCATCTTGTCATCGTTAATGGTGTTCCTCATGTTGTACGCATAGTTTTCAATTGCATTCTTTGCCTCAACTTTCTTTTTATGCTCCTCGTCTTCTGCCTTATACTTCTCAGCTTCTTCCACCATCTTCTCAATTTCATCCTTCGACAACCTTCCCTCATCATTAGTGATAGTGATCTTGTTCTTCTGACCTCCAACCTTGTCTTCAGCAGAAACATTCAAGATACCATTGGCGTCAATATAAAAGCATACATCGATTTGTGGGACACCACGAGGCGCGGGTGGAATTCCAGAAAACTCAAACTTGCCCAACAAGTTGTTATCTTTTGTTCTTGCTCGCTCCCCTTCAAAAATTTGAATCAAAACACCAGGTTGATTGTCAGAGTAAGTTGAGAAAATTTGTTCCTTTTTGCATGGAATTGTGGTGTTCCTTTGAATCAAAGTAGTCATTACTCCACCAGCAGTCTCCAAACCGAGAGACAATGGAGTGACGTCCAATAGCAAAAGGTATTGAACCTTCTGGTTACCTTCACCAGTCAATATCGAAGCTTGAACAGCAGAGTACCATAAGCAACAGCTTCATCAGGGTTGATGCTTTTGCATAGCTCTTTCCCGTTAAAGAAATCTTGCAACAATTGTTGCACTTTTGGGATTCGGGTTGATCCACCTACAAGCACGACATCATGAACAGAGTTTTTGTCCATCTTAGCATCACACATACACTTTTCCACAGGCTCCATGCACTTTCGGAAAAGGTTCATGTTGAGCTCTTCAAATCGTGCGCTAGTGATGGTTGAATAGATATCAATCCTCTCAAACAATGAGTCAATCTCGATTGTTGTTTGGGCGGTAGAGGAGAGGGTCCTCTTTGCTCTCTCACATGCGGTTTTAAGTCGTCTAAGAGCTCTTGGGTTTCCGCTGATATCTTTCTTGTTCTTCCTTTTAAACTCCTGAGCAAACTAATTCACCATCCTATTATCAAAGTCCTCACCACCCAAGTGGGTATCACCAGCAGTCGCCTTAACTTCAAAAATACCCTCTTCAATGGTGAGAAGAGAAACATCAAAGGTGCCACCACCAAGGTCAAAGATAAGAACATTCTTCTCCCCAGTGGAAGATGCCTTCTTGTCAAGACCGTATGCAATTGCTGCAGTTGTTGGCTCGTTGATAATACGAAGAACATTAAGGCCAGCAATTGCACCAGCATCCTTTGTAGTCTGACGTTGTGAGTCATTGAAGTATGGGACAGTCACAACAGCGTTCTTGATGGACTTTCCAAGATATGCTTCTGTGATCTCCTTCATCTTTATAAGAACCATGGAAGAAATTTCTTCTATGAAAATTCTTTTTCTTCAGCTTTGTAATTAACTACAATCATTGGTTTGTCAGCTGAACCAGAGATAACCTTAAATGGCCAATGCTTCATATCACTTTGGACCGTCGCATCCTTATACTTTTTACCCATCAAACGTTTTGCGTCTGTCATAATACAAGCTTGTTGTAAGTATATAATTTAGCACTAATAAATACAAAAAAAATTATCTCTTAGGCAATTAAACTGTCTATACTTAAACGATCATACAATTACAACTGTTAATTGTATTTAACGGATAATTGCTAACCTAGGATTGTATGTTATGATAAGACATCCAAAGCATTTTAAACATGATTCTCCAATAACAGATCAACATTTTCTACATGAACCCTTACTAAAAAGCTTAATGTAATTAGGCCGTCAATTCGCGTAACTGTCGATATTATTTGCATGCTATAAAACTACAAAAGTACATCAACACATTCATAATAATCATACATCAGAAATTAAATTTGCTAAGATTATCATAGATAGCAGGAAATAAGTTTTAAGAAAAACATAGTACATTCAGCAAAAGATTACCAAAAACAGTGTTGATGGGATTCATGGAGACTTGATTCTTAGCAGCATCACCGATCAAACGTTCCGTATCGGTGAAACCAACATAAGAAGGCATGGTTCTGTTGCCCTGATCATTGGCAAGATCTCAACTCTATCTACTTGCCAGCAAGCCACACATGAGTAAGTGATACCCAAATCAATACCGATGGCTGGTCCTTCACCGTTTCCAGCTGCCATATCTTAAAGCTTAAAAGTTTTCAAAAGTAAAACCGAGGGTTGTTATGAGAGAAAATTGATCAAACTTGTTTTAGTTTTTTAACGATGTGAATAGGTTGATGCATGTATGGGTTTATATAGCTTTTGGATATTCTTTATGACCGTCATATTAACATATTTTTTTTAAGCTTATTTTGGCGGATGACAACTGATTATCATACCATCTAGGTGTCTAATAAGGTTTAGAGTGACCAATAATACAAATGTCAATATATTAATATATTGCACATATGTGTCCTCAAAACAAAAGATTTGTTAAACGTTTAATCTTGCTTATTTTCGGGATAATGTGCAAGTCTAACATGTATTTATATTCCTAATGTTTTTGACTGTATAGTACCTCTTCCGATCATATATAACAGTGAAAATAGGTGACTCCTCCTGTACTGTGTGCTAGTACTTTTTTAGTTTCAAATCTGACTGCATAACAGAAGGCAAACAGAAGGCGTTAGAAATAAATTAACTCGCATATAAATCTCTCATAAACTATAGAGAATTATACACGCATGCACACATATATGTAATTGTCTGTGTACCTTGTAAATCTCCATCAGCTTATCAGCTTGGAAAGTGTCCACCTATAGGAGATGTCATCATTCATCAAATCTAATAAGCAAATCTTATACTACTAAACAAAACAATATTACATATAAAGACAAAAATGTTTAGAAAAACATTACAGTATTATTTTTTTGCTTTTTGGTATCAGTCCGGTTCTAGTTAGATTTGGTCCCATTTTGACCCGAGTTATATATATCAATAGCAAAATTTACAAAAGATTTGATTCTTTTGAGCAATATTTTAGATCAACCTGACTCGACTGGTACCAAATATACAGATAAAAAGGCGTCACATGTAAAGAAAAAAATAAGAAAAAAAACGTGGTACGCTAAACCTGACCTGTGCCAATAAAAAAAGGCGTTGTTAGGGTCAGTCCACTACAAATAATTTGGTATATGAGTATTCCCAACTTGTAGGCATGGGCATTGTACGTGTTGAATCACAATTCCATATGTCTCACGGAAGTACTAAACCACAAATTTCATCGTTCCTCCTTCGTCCACCAGAAAGCTGATGTTTGAAAGGAAAAAGTAATTAATGTTTATACTTGATATATGAATGTAAAAACAGATCCATAAAATGAGCTATTATTACCTACTTAAGCTCTCTTGTTACCTGAGATGTTAACCCAGATATGCGATAATTCCGGCGCATATTTCCACGATGTATTACCTCAACCTTGACTCCTCTTTGTGCTTTTTTAATCTGTTAAATAGCAAGAGGAAAAAAAGACATAAATTTCATTACGCAAAATAATATTTCATCAAAATAGAAACTACATTATGATTTTAAACCTGCAACTCTGCAAGTATAATTCAGTATCATCTAAATTAGAAGCAAAAGATGTGAGGTTACTTGTTTTCCACGGCCCTTTGAACCAATGATGATTCCAAATTATCATATTTACTAAGGAATAAAGAATCTAACTTTACACAGTCAGGATCAGATAATGGTCTTGCTGTAACATCCCTATTCAACAGCTGATTATCAAAATCAATCACAAATATATTAACTTTATGTAAGTATATATTCATAATCATCCAACTGTAACACAATATCACAATAAGCATATCATTGTGAGCAAACACAACCAATCAACTACATATAATACATAAATGTTAAACAGCTCTAACACAATATCACAATCATTACCTGAGTGTACGACTCTAATTTAGTTCTTATGCGTATGTTTTTTAATTAAAAGCTCTACAGGACACCTGTGCTCATGGAGGTATAACTTCATGTACTGATGAGAGCTCAAAGTTGACATGGGATAGAGGAAGAATCACGGCTTTTGTTAATGTTAAAACTCGTACAGATTATTAAATATACAAACATTGAAGAATGCATACCATGTCTAGACGACTTTCGCTATCTACTCCCCGCGGTACTTGAAACCCGAGAAAAAAAGTGCAGCCTACACAGAAAAACATCATAAAAAAACTTAAAACACAAATTCAATTTGATTGATTTTTTACAGTTGAGAGTGACACATACTAAAACTCTAATGATTGACATGCATGTTTATCTCAAAAATTTTGCCTATATACCAATAGATAGAAACCAATCAAAACCTGTAAATCATTCAAAATAAAAATTGAAACTGAACTTATAATCACATACCTTCACATAACCTATCACATTATTTTTTGATGAATTGATGATACAAAACGTTTCCGGTGTTCCTATTTTTTTTTTGTTGTGGGAATGATAAAACGGCACTTATCAAATCGAATTTAGGGTTACGGTTTTGTTATGTGATATGTCAACCGTGATTATGTAAATTTGTAGGTACAAAAATTCTGTATTTAGAGATATTGAATATGCAAGAAGAGTAGTTTAGGCATATATATTTTGTTTTCAAAGATTTCAACAAAGAGTCTAAAGTGTTCAGTGGTTGAGACGCTTGTGTCTTTGGAGCATGGACCAGGGTTCGAATCTAGCTTTATAAATTTTTGGAAAAAATAGCTCCGAAATTTAAAAGATTAATGATGACATGGATTTATGACGTGGCATAATGATGACATGGAACTATGACGTGGCTTTATGGGATGCCAAGTGACATTATGACGTGGCATGCCTCCTCTTATATATAATGTATAGATATATATATATATATATATATATATATATATATATATATATATATATATATATATATATATATATATATATATATATATATATATATATATATATATATGGGAGAGTTAACGTGAGATCAAGCTTAAAGTTGTAAAAATAATATCAAGTCTAAAAAACCACTAAAACATTTATAAATAACATTTTTAGCAATAATACACATAAAAATAATATTTTAATACAAATTAACATTTTAGCAACTAATAACCAAATGATACATGAGTTTGGATTAGTGATACACCTGATACACATTACACTAATAAATATTCTAAAATCTGATACACATACAAAAACCTGATACACATTACACTTCAAATCAAAGTGTATCACCTAGATTTCGTAAATTTTAAAAAGAAATCTATCGAAACTTTAACAATTTTAGTTGTAGTTAATAAAAAATTTATTTTTGTTGTAAGGAGAGTGTCGCTTGTCAAATTTTAGTTAGATCTCATTTTAACAACTTTAAATTTGATCTTATTTGATCTAGATTCTATATATATATATATATATATATATATATATATATATATATATATATATATATATATATATATATTCTCAGTTCATCACATTGGCAACTAGGTCGTCGTCGGAGAGAGAAAGCTGATGTGGCAAGATCGACCCAGGTTACCAATGTGACTAGCCTAATGGGTGTAACAAGTGGTATAAATTGTCATTCCATGAAACTTTTTGACTCTTAATTGAACTATTTAAGAAAATGGTAACATTGGTATTGGTCTCTAAAAATACTCCCTCCGTCTCAATTTAATTGTCATGAGAGAGAAAACACAAAGTTTAATAAAAGTGGGGCAACTTTAAATTTCAACCACACAAATAGAATATTCCCCCTTTATATTCCCTAGTTTTTACTAAAAAGGGAAAGTGGACAATTTTTTTGAGACATCCAAAAATGGAAATATGGACAATAAAATTGAGACGGAGGGAGTAACACACACGACAGAATTGCTTTTATTTCATTTCACTTCACACACACTAATTACACCGTCAAAAAAACACACACACAAACACACAATTATCTTTCACAAAAAACAAAATCCTTCATTTTCAATGATCTGATCTTGTTCAGTTTCAAGACTTTCATCGGAAGAAAGCTTCTTTGTGGGTCATTTGTGTTTGCACACCAGGTGTTTGATAAAATGTCTCATTCACTTTAATCTTGTATTTTTATGCTATTCATTGTTATAAGAAGAAAAAAGGGTATCACAACTCACAAGTGGTTAGTTAAGCTGTTTAGTTAGGCTTTATTTCATTCATTTAGGGATTTTTCTAAGATTATTATTAGTGTTAAGCGTTAGTTAGTTTGTTGAATTTTGAAACCTTAATGGCACCCACCAAATGTAAGCTCTTAAAAACAAACGTTAGCGAGGAAGTGTTAGACTTAGTTATACCTTATATACACAATGTCGAGGACCGAAACTCTGTTTCCTTAGTTTCCCGTAAGTGTTATGCGATTGATGGCATTACGCGTAGGCGCATAACTGTCCACACGCTTTACTACCCAAACCCTGCCACTTTAAGTAAAAGATTCCCATTTATAGATTCGTTAACACTGAAAGGTCCACCATCTAATTTTAATGGTATCCGAATCACCCCATGGATCCAACAATTAGCTCTTGAGTTTAGTTGTTTGAAAGAACTTCATATCCATGGTCTGGTTGTTCATGATAAAGATCTCGAGAAATTGGCGAGAACACGTGGTAAGGATTTAAGGAGTTTGAAGATTAAGTGGTGTAAAGGGTTTTCAACAGATGGATTAAGGCATGTCTCTAACTATTGCAACCAATTGAGAACTTTGTCTTTGGAAAATGGTTATCTTTTTGAAGTGAAAGATGAGATTTGGTTTCATCAATTGGCATTGAATAGCACGGTTTTGGAAAGGTTACATGCTAAGAATATTGATATCTATGATGATTCAGAAGATCTTACACTTCTTGCAAAAAACTGTTGTAACTCATTAATATCGTTGAAGATTGGAAAGTGCTATCTAAGTAAACTAGGAGATGCCTTTACATATGCTGCTAGGTTGGAACATTTTGGTGGAGATATTTGTGCTGAGTGGAGTGAGCTTGTTGGTTTCCAGTTTCCCCCAAATATGCGTTCCTTAAGTACAAGGGATTTGCCAGTAACTCGATATTCAATTGTACTCCCTTTTTCGAATCAGATAAGGAAATTGAAGCTCAGATCTATAGACTTCCCGTATGATAAGTATAAAAAGTGCCATTGTTTATTGTTTGAGAGGTGTCCCAATTTGGAAGTTCTACATACCGAGGATGTATGTGGAGACATGGGATTGCAAGTTATTAGTAAGTTTTGCAAGAATTTGCGCAAACTTACCCATAAAAGGGTTGTGACCCACAAGGGATTGATTGTTGTGGCAAAAGGATGTACTAATTTGGAGTCTTTAAAGGTTAGCCTTGGAGATATTTCAAATGAAGCTCTCGAGTGTCTAGGAGCGCATTTGAAGAATCTCCGTAAATTCCGTATGTACTTGGATAGGGAATATAGGACAACAGATCTACCTCTAGACAATGGGATTCGGGCTATGCTAATGGGTTGCAGCAAACTTGAAAGGCTAGATATCAGTCACAATCGTTCGCATTGGCATGGAGGAATGACGAATGTTGGAATATTGACGAACGTGGGATTGGAGTATATCGCGAAATACGGTGCTAATTTGAGGTCTTTGTCTCTTACTCTAATAGGAAATTCTAATGCAGGACTTGTGAATCTAACCGAAGGGTGTCCAATATTAAGAAAGCTGAAATTAAGGTATTGTCCCTTTAGCAAACAAGCTTTTTTTTTTTGGTGCAAAGAGGAGAATTATATTAATGAAACCAAACAAATTACAAGAATACAAAAACTGGAATGGACATTACCCATCCAGAAAACACAGATACAAAACTGAATACACATCAAACTAAGAATGCTCTCGCTTCAACCAAAATCTACTACATTCAGAGAAACACAATTGCACTATATTGTGAACCATGCCAATTGATTTTACTGCATTGGCACTCACTCGTCCAGAGTTTGAACTTTGAAACATTGGTATGTATGTTCTTCGTCATTTACTTAAATTTTTGTTCTTTTCGAATTAATAAGGATATAAATGATGCACAATCCCATTTTTAAATATTCCTGAAAACTTGGGACCAAACATAGAAACTCATGTATTTTTAACAACTTACATTTACCGCCAAAAAAATACAAACTCATTTATTTTTGAGTTCTTCTCTTTCAAAGGATTATGTGTGCTGACATGAATGTGCACTATTGAGCATATTGTAGCACGATACTGGCTGGTGATTGCATAGTCATCCACACTTTTAGTGCAGGGGATATACAACATATAAGGAAACCGAAAGCAAATGAAATTAGTGAGAAGACACGGGAAAATATAGTCTGAAATTACTAGTAAACGTAGATCACAATTATGAGTTGTGTACATTCCAAGGCACTTCGTGAATGTGTTAATCTTTATAATTGACAGAAAAGTAAATTTGTCAGTTTTTAAATGTCAATTAAATATATGTTTCCACCTTTCTTACTATCACCCTGAATTTGTTAATCTTTATTGACTCGTATAGGAAGGAGCAAGTCGAAAAGGAAGTCCCCAAACAAGTGACAATTTTATGAAGAAAGGTAGAAGTTGATGTAATGACGTGATAAGGAAACGGCTAAGTAAGAAAAGATTGAGATGACAGAAATGTTTAAACTCAAAATTCGCATACGGAATGACTTGTTTGTCAAATACCGGTATTAGCTTATTTTGCTGTAGGTTGTAGTCATTGAGGTTGCGACTTGCAAATTATAACTCGTTTAGCGTTGTATGTCACTACGGGCATAATAACTTCATGTCACTCATTTTATTTACTTTTGCAACATATTTAATGCATGATGGGATCAAAAGAGTTTTTAAATGTATTATTAGATATTCGTCGTTTATATGGTACGCAAAGAGATACACAAGTGTTTATGTGTCGATCTAACCCACTTTGACGTGTGCTGAAAAACCTACCCATTTTGACCAACAAGAAAGGTCGAAACATAAGAAAATATTGTCTAGAGTTGCAGAAGGAGAGTTGGATGTTTTTAGACTATGTTTATTTTGCTGCTATTCTTGTTGCTGCATTGAAGATGATTTGACTAAACAAACAATGATTAAAGATTATAGAATCTGCTAAGATATATAAGCACTCGATGCAAAACAGTTAAGTTAAAAAAACATATACGGAGTATTTAATTCAAGAAATCAAAGGGGTTAGTACATATGATCAAATCTTATAATGGGTCAATCTTCAAATCACAAAATACCCCAAAAAGTATCAAACTTTATGTCAAAACTCAATTGGGTATAAATAAATATTGCCGGAGAATTGACCTGGGTTTTGCTGGTGGTTATGGCGGCGGCGGTGGTGGTGGTTTACAAGGTGGTGGTGGTTTACAACTTGGTAGATATGTTGTGCATAGGCCAGAATTATGCTCTCCCAAACACCCCTGTAATAAGTAGACATGTTGTTTTAAGTGTTATAAGCTATATTTTGAGAATAAAAATATACTTCATTGAGGCTTTTCGAAACAGCTTAAATATGATTGTGGAGTTGCTTAATACATGTTTTTCTTGAACCGACTTGAAAAGGAAGACCGACTTTTGAACTTTCATGAAACTAAAACTAACCAAACGCGCACTCTTTCTGAAGCTTGTATGGTGTACTCGAATGGCCTAACTTGGATCTGATGCCATTTCCGAAGGTTATGTTTGTTAGCTATAAGCAAACATCTTGATACCAAACTTAGCATCGGTTGGGCTGCTAAGAGTTACGTTTGTTAATGTTGTTAGGACCTAGGTGCTAAAATCTACTACGGGTTTTGATTTTTTTTTTTTTTTTTAAATATCTAGTCTTAGTGATGCTCCGGGGAACCAAAATCTTTGTTGATAGTCTATTTTCGCTCAGTTTAGCCTAATTATCAGTAAATTTTCAGATACAAAGAGGTTGACCAGAAGGAGATTCACAGATTCCATAGTGCAGACCGACATGAAGTTGTGGCCTTTTAGGGTCATACAAGGGCTCTCCGACATACCTAAGATTCTCGCCTCCTATAAGGGTAAAAAGTTGAAATTATCAGCGGAAAAAATTTCGTCAATGATTCTTGGCAAGAAGAAAGAAACTGGTGAACTTTACCTTTGAAAAGCTGTGAAAAAAGCAGTGATAACGGTCCCAACTTATTTTAACGACTCACAATGTCAAGCAACAAAGGACGCTGGTGCTATTGCTGGATTACACGTCATTCGCATGATCAACGAGCCTACAGCAGCTGCAATTGCTTATGGTCTGGACAGGAAGTCTGATATTTCTGGTAGAATAAATGTACTCGTATTTGATTTGGGTGGTGTTACATTTGATGTCTCTCTATGTTGAACGTGGCTTCGTTTAATAAGTGCATCGAGACTGTGAAGCAATGTTTAAGCGATGCAAACATGGAGAAATCTTCTGTAAAAGAAGTAATTTTTGTTGGTGGCTCAACTAGGATACCAAAGATTCAAAAGATGTTGCGGGAGTTTTTTGATGGCAGAGATTTACGTGTGAGTGTGAACCCTGATGAGGCCGTTGAATATGGTGCCGCCATTTTGGCTGCAAAGTTATGCGGTAGCAGTGATAAGAATGTCCAAGATTTGCTACTATCGGATGTCGCTCCTTTATCACTTGTTGTAGCACTACGAAGAGATGTATGTGATGTTGTGATCCCACGGAACACTCCAGTACCTACCAGGTGTACCAAGGTGAAAGGGTCAAATCCAAAGATAACCATTTGTTGTGGAAGTTGTTATTTTCGGGAATACCACCTGCTCCCAGTGGAAAAAGAGAATTCGAGGATTGTTTTGAAATAGATGCCGACGGTATTCTCACAGTCACATCAAAGATATTATCAACGGGTAAAACCAAGAAAATCACCATTACCAGCAAAAATGGGAGACTATCTAACGAAGAAATTAGGAAGATGATAAAAGATGTTGAGACGTACAAACTTGAGGACCAAGAATTCAAAAACCGAGCGGATGCATACAACGCATTAGAGGATCGCTTATATGAAACAAAGAGTATAATGACAGCAATATCAAGAAGAGGGTGCGTACTCGGATTTTGAAGAAAATTGAAATGCTATTGCCAACACGGCCGAGTGGCTCCATGATATTGACAATGCATCAGTCAACGATCTTAAAAGCAAGCAGGCACGTCTAGAATCTTTTGGTTCCACTTATGCTTTTCGATGAATGGATTATTTTTTAGTACTGTTTAACTCTTGATCTGAGACATATTAATGCTCCAAGGAAGTGGTTAATTAGGTCTGTTAAGTTTGGAGAAAAAATATTAGATATGCTAACACTTCTACTTTTGTAAAGACTCGTATGCATTGATATTAAATGTTTCGGAATGTGAGGTTAAAATCTAGTTTACGTACATTGTTGTCAAATGTCGAGTACTATTCGATAAGCTTCATTAGGTTGATTTCAAGTGGTTTTCAAAATGCGTTGTCTGCACTTTTTCGAAGTGAATTTTTGGTTCAATCTAGTTACGAATTGGTTCAAGTTCGAGTTTCTAACCAAGTAAAATTCAGGTTACAAACTGGTTCGAGTTCAATTGTCAAAGTAGAACAACTCCTTTAATTCCTTGAAATGTAGTGTTGCGATCTCATAATTAGGATCCAAGTGAATATGATCAGAAGTTCACAATCAGCACTTACATGAGCCATCGACCATCTCAAAACCATGTTTTTACTCAGATCATGGTTAATAAGTGTATGCATAAGTATAGCACACCAAAAAATTTCGTCTAGGATTGCAAAACTCGACTTTCTTGTCTAGTTTTTGCTTATCATTTGCTTACATTAAATCGCTTTTGTTTGATAAGCAAGTCGCATTAAATTAGTTTTTCTTTTAATAACTTCAAGTCCTTGTTCATGTGAGCTGAAGTTCAATCGACTCGGTTTGGGAAGTCATCTCGGGTAAGAAAAGAAATCAACAAGCTAGCTAAGATCTAAAAACTTTTCGCGTTAGCTCAAATAACCAACTGTAGCAAAGCCAAAATCGTCATGCCTGGATGGTATCTCGACGAGCATGGTTAATCAAGTTCACAAATTAAAAATTAAAATGTTCATTGCTTACCGTTCACCGTCCCTAAAAACTCTACACCGCTAAGTGTTTTTCGAAAATGAGCTATTGTCGATGAAAAAAGGACGAAAGAAGTAAAGTGACAATTTAGTGGTAGTTGTCAAGTCTTAATAACATAACACACGTGTAAATTAAATAACTTTCATAAAAAAGCTCATTTAATGTTTTCTTTTTAAGATTTGCAAAAGTTATAAAGTTAACTTCACTATTAGGCTGGGCACAGTCATGACCCAGGTCACCGGGTGTCACATCAGCTTTCTCTCTTTGATAACCAGACACGACCAAGTTACCACAGTCAGTAACCAAATAAAAAACAAGAAAGAAAGAAACAAAAAGTCGGTCGAAAATCCAACCGATGTCGGAAAATTCGTTGCCTCGACTGATGTTATGACCGATGCCCACAGTCGTGCCGACCGAAGCTAACATCGGTCATCTTTGGTTTTTTGTGTTGACCGACCGACTTTCATTTGTCGACTGTGACCAGCCTTATGCAGACATATATAAGACTAACAAGTTAATCCGTAAATTCATATATAAAGTAGTTTAGAAATGATATGAAAAATTACAAATATAATCGGTGGCGTTACCAGAGTAGGTTTCGGGAAATCTGGAAACTCTAATAGATTTTTGTGGCGTGATATTACATTTGTTGAAAAAAAATTGAATTTTTTTTCAAAAGCGTTCGATCTTTAAAAATTGTGTTTGTGATCTTGTTTAGTTTACTATAAAATGCAAAAAAATTGTGAAATGCACATGATACTTGTGATCTTTCCTAGTTTCGTTCTGTTCGTGAATATAACTCATCAGGGACCTACATTGATGATAGGTGTGGCACAAGCTACACCCGATTTTTAGTTATAAAAAAGGAAAAAAAAATCATTTTTGTTACCGGCAGCCCCTGATTTTTCTTTTCTTAATTTCATTCTTTTATGGTAAAACTTTAGTTAACTCAAATGACAATTGTAAAACACTTTTTCGAAGAGTTCGTTCATGTAACTCACTTGTGTGAGACGTTATGACCTATACAAAAAATAGCGCTTTCAATTTTTTTTTCCTAAAGAATAAGCCAAGATTTTCGCCCAAAAAGTTTCCAAAAAAAATAAAAAAATGCATGACCTTTATTGCATATTTTTTTTTTTAAATGCGAGTATTTCTTTTTGTGAAAGTTATAGAAAAAGTACACAAATTCTGGAAAATGTTACAATATTTTTTTCTGAAATGACATGAAAACTTGGAAAAGGTATCAAGTTCTTAGCAATAATTTATAGGTGGTTTGCCAACTTTAAGTGTATTGCAAATATAATCATACGAAAAGAGAGTTCAAACTTCAAATCCCATTAAAAAAATAATTGTTTTTATAACAGAAATGATCAAAAGTGTTAATAATAGTAAGTTAGCCTTTTAGAAATTATTGTTGTAGAAATCTTTTGTATTTTTGTCCAACAATGATCGACTTCCAAAGAAACGCACAATATATCTTTTTTCGAGTACAATCTTGCACTTGCCAACCGTACAAGGTTAATTGATTTAGTAATGATCAATTGATCATCATCACGCGTGAAGGATTTTATTCACGCATGATGACTTGTTACATACCTATCATTATCACGCTTGGTAGTGTGATTTTCATCTAAATGCTTAGACCGAGTGTACTAATGCATATATAAAACTAATCGTGGTTTGCTTAATTGTCACCATGTGTACGAGATAATATAGTGTTACGGACATTCATCAACCACGTGTGGAGCAAGAAAATGAGTCAGTTTCTTATTTGTTTGGTTGTGTAGACTATCAGAATTTAAATGAAATTTTATTGTTGTAAGGTGTTTGTTTCGGTTTATATGTGCGCTTAAGAGCTTATTTGATTTCGGTATATATAACATAAACTTCAAATTTTCGGCTTATTTTGAGACTTGTGGGCTTATATAAGTTTATTACGATATGATAAACTTATATAAGCTCATATATGTCTCAATATAAGCCACAAAATTGGGGCTTATATTATACAAGTCGAAATTAAATAAGCTCATAAGCCCACATATTAGCCGAAACAAACACCCCCATATCATAATATCTTATAAAGTATTTAGGCATTTTTTAAACAGAAATACTTAAAATTTTGCTTACTATAAAAATTCAGCTTACAAGACAAGAATCATAATTTACACTACTTTAATGCACACATTTGAAAATTTTTCTTGGAAAACGTTGATTTGAATGCGATATCTGTTTTCCTTGTTTTTCACAAAACATTTTGTGGAAAACAAGGGTATTTTCCCTCAACTAAACGCAACCTTAATCTTTTTTCTTTTTCTTTTTTTTGAGCAAAATGCTTAATCTTAGTGTAATGGTTTTTTTCCTTCTTTTTTATGCACATTCAGAGGTTGCTTAAGATGGTGAATGGTTTGAACCTTAGGGACCTTGTGATATTCTTGTCTACTTTTAATCCTAAATCAAGTATGCATCACAAGATTGATGTGATTATCTTAACGCATTATTTGGATTTTAGTATTCGTAATCGAATAGAGACTAAGAAACAACTTGGGCTGTGTTTCTAAGTTTTTATACTGAATTAAAGCTTTCATCTTTAAGCTGTGTTAGTGACTCGTTTAGCTTGGTGTTCTTATGGATTTGTTTGAGTAGCTCTTTATATTGAATAACACTTACGATTATTTTCACAGATACAACTCATATTATAATGGAAGATGGAGGTTGAAGTTCCGGTTAACTAAATTGAGCTCAAAGGCAAAAAACTAACCGTCTAAACATTCGTTCTATTACTTATTGTGATATAATGTTGGACCAGTAACTTGTAGGAGAACATTACCAGGTTGGGTTCATCCTGGTCATACTCATCATCAAGTTCAGGCTCTCCTGCAAGGCCTATATCATTAGTCTTTTTTGTTTAACTTTGACCATTAATATTTTTATTTGTGTTATTTAATACTTGATGAAAATTATATCAAATGAAAATACATCTAAAACCTAATCTATTCATATATTTTTAATCAAGTATTATATTACACAAATAAAAATATTTATGATCAAAGTTGAGTAAAAAAGACTTAAAAAAGTGAAAGTGGACAATTATTATGGGACGGAGGTAGTAGTTCTTTAGGTGTTAATTTGCTTGTCTTATGATATGAGAATATTAATTACAGATTAAGTAAAGAGTAGTTTGTGATAGATTCATGTCATGTTCCTATAACTATAATAAAAAATTTGTATTGATTTATGTTTCTTAAACAGGTAATGTAGATGCACCCGACACTTAGCTTCTTGAAGTTTATTATAAATGGCTCAAACTAAAGAAGAACATAAACTGAAGGAACATAAAGATGATTCGCCTTTCAAGCTTGGTGATACTGAGAAGTTTCTTAAAGCTATTCTTGATGTACCTTTTGCGTTTAAAAGATTTAGTGCAATGTTCTATGTTTCCAATTTTGATTCTGAGGTTATGTACCACAAAAGATTGTTCAAACTCTTGAGGTAAAGGAAAGACTTTTATTCACTCGATTATTATTGGGTTTCTTGGGCACTTTACTATGACTTTTGAAAGTGGTTATATTTGTATGATGCTTGGGCACTTTACTCGATTATTCTACCAAACAATCTCCATGTGGGCTGCAGTTTATGTAAACAATCGCATATCAGCCCTTCTGTTAGCAGTTACAATAAGCAATGCCAAACAGCATAATCATTCTTTTTTTTTATTACCTTTTTTTTTTAAAAAAAATTAAAGATAATATAGAGACCGGTTTTAGGATCGAAACGGGTCTTTGTAGAGTAAAAAGACATGTTTTCAGCATAAGAACTGGCCTCTATTTGATTTTTTCTTAGTTTTTAATTTCATATCGAGACAGGTGTTAAGCTAAACCGGTCTATATTCGTCATATCGAGACCTGTTTTTAAACCGGTCTCCATTTGATTTTCACATGGAGAGCCCCCCACTTGGAGACCCCATCAAAAACCGGTCTTGAGGAGTATGTGAACCGGTCTTAAAAGCCTTTTATGTAGTAGTGATTAAATGTCACAAATACAAATAATGAATCATATTATACAAATATTCAAGCTCAAACGGGCAACGGCCCAAACGGGCACGAGCCAAACGGGTTCATGTTATACGAATCACTTTAAAAGTCCAACACAGGATTCCACACAGTAAATAACGGGCTAAACCGGGCACGGGGAAAACGGACTCATATTATACAAATTGGCACCTCTAACATTAATTATCACAATTGTATAATGACCCAATAAGTCGATGGCCTTACACCATTGAGAGACTTCGAATAAACTGGAGTACATATAAGATAGACCCTTGCCTGAGTCAAGGGAGACTTTCTATCCTTCATTTTATGATTGACCGGTTCGGCCGGGAATGAGTACCTATCTCTTACGGGAATCGAACCCGTGTCTTCGACATGAAAAGACGATGTCTTAACAACTGGACGAAAGGGACCAAAAAGCCATTCTTCGTATACCGCTCCGTGGGCTCCGAAAATAGAAGTGGTTCGTTTTCTTTCTATACGAAATTTGAACATTGTCGTTAGTTAAAGAGTTGAAATGATATCCGTAAATTTATTGTCAAAAAGAACATAATAAACTAAAAGGGTAGCTTATACGAACCCCTTTTTTACAAAGGGCACCCCCATCTTTATTGCGGTTTTCTATTATTTTTTTTCTTTTATTTTTATAATTTTAAACATATAAAAAAAACTGTAAACTTGAAATTCTAGAACATAAAATATAAAATTTAATTAGTCAAACGCTTAAAATCGGCAGAAATACAAAACAGAAACTGACAAAAAACTGTACGTGTTGTACTTAAAACAAAGAGAGACAAGGCATCTTTGACAACCCGGCTATCATCCGGCACTAATTTCATAACACCGCTATACCACTAAATGTACTAGTTGTAATCCGTTACTCACCTTATAGATTCACGCTAAGCTTCCACTTGCTTTCCTCAATCACCTAAACACATACCATCATACTAGCACTATTAGAAATTGTAAGTATGTTTGTGTTTCATTGATTTCATAAACCCATAACCGGGCATACATATACACGATAGAACCCTAGGACATAATGGGCTTTAGGCCAAACATGGATACGGGCCTATACATAATAATATACAGTACTAACACACCCCCGCAGTTTGAGCAGGAGGACACCGAACACTCAAACTGGACCGAAATTCTTCAAATAAAGCTGAAGGCAACCCCTTAGTGAAAATATCCGCAAACTGATAGCGAGAAGGCACATGAAGAACTCGAACCTGACCTGCAGCCACCAAATCTCGAACAAAATGAATGTCAATCTCGATGTGTTTAGTCCGTTGATGCTGAACCGGATTTGAGGACATGTAAACGCCACTAACGTTATCGCAGTAGACAAGTGTCGCAGAAGAAACTGGAGTATGTAGCTCGCGGAGAAGGTTCCGCAACCAACACGTTTCAGCTACTGCATTGGCAACCCCACGATATTCTGCCTCAGCACTAGAGCGAGACAGTGTTGGTTGGCGCTTAGAGGACCAGGATAGTAAATTGTTGCCAAGAAATACACAATAGCCTGAGGTGGATCGTCGAGTGGTGGGGCAACCAGCCCAATCAGCATCAGAGTAAGCAACCAATGATGTAGTGGAGGATGAATACAACTGTACCCCATAATCCAAAGTACCCTGTATATAGTGCAAAATCCGTTTAAGAGCCGAAAAATGAGGCTTTCGCGGATCATGCATATGAAGACACACCTGTTGAACAGCATAAGAAATATCAGGACGAGTAAATGTAAGGTACTGAAGAGACCCTGGAAGGCTCCGATATAAGGTGGGATTAGAAACCAAACTGCCATCATCACCCAGTTTAGACTCAGTATCAACCGAAGTCCGACTGGAATTGCAATCAGCCATGTGGGCACGCTCAAGGATCTCGGTAGCATACTTACGCTGTGATAAAAACATACCAGAAGTGTCACGAGTAACAGATATGCCCAAGAAATAATTTAGTGATCCCAAATCAGTCATAGAGAACTCCTTATGAAGAGCTGCAATGATACGCTAAAGTAATCCATCAGAAGAGGCAGTCAGTACAATATCATCAACATACAATAAAAGGTAAGCAGTGTCAGTCCCCTGAGGATAGATAAATAAGGAGGTGTCACAGCGACTATGAGTAAAACCAATCCCAAGAGCATATGTGGCAAAACGCTGAAACCAAGCCCGAGGAGCTTGTTTCAACCCATACAAAGACCTGCGAAGTAAACATACATAATCAGGGTGTTCAGTATCATGGAAACCAGGTGGCTGATGCCTGTAAACAGTCTCAGATAAATCCCCATGCAAAAACGCATTCTTGACATCAAGCTGGTGAACAGGCCAATGTCTAGAAGCAGCTAAACTGAGAACAGTGCGGATAGTGCCAGGTTTAACAACCGGGCTAAAAGTCTCATCAACATCAATCCCCTCTATCTGAGTGCTACCATTCGCGACAAGGCGAGCCTTGTAGCGACTGAGAGTGCCGTCAGCCAAGTACTTGTGGCGAAATAACCACATACAGCGAACAATGTTGATGTCTGCAGGGCGTGGTACAAGAATCCAAGTTTTGTTTTTAATAAGAGCATTAAATTCATCATACATAGCATTTAACCAATTAGGGTCATGAAAGGCAGCAGTATATGAACGGGGTAATGGGGAAACAGTGGACACATGACAAGCATAACGGGGATTGGGACGAGTGGTCCCGACACGAGAACGTGTAACCATGGGATGAACAGATGTCGTAGATTGGTTAGGGTGAGAAGCCTGAGGGGGTTCTTGAGTGATAGAAATGGAGTCGTTGGGTTGTGGTGGGGAGGGAGGTGGGTGCGGAGATGCCGCAGCGGGAGAAGGTGGAGGGTTGAAAGTGGGTGATGTAGGTGTAGTTGTTGGTATTGGTGTAGGTGTAGGTGATGTAGGTGAAATGGTTGATGCAGGTGAATTTGTTGATGTAGGTGGGGTTGATATGGGTTGTGGCGAGGGAGTTGGGGTGAGTTTAATGATGTTGGAAATGATGTTAGGCGAGTCATCCAAGAAGTCATAAGATGTTTGGGTAGTGAGTGTGGTGGAGCCAAAGGGAAAAACGGTCTCATCAAAAGTGACATGGCGAGATATAATGATTTTGTTTGTGTTAAGGTCTAAGCAACGATATCCACGGTGATTGGTGGCATGGCCCAAAAATATAGATGGTGTGGCACGTGGGCCGAGTTTGTGGTTAGTATCGATATGAGGATAACAACGACATCCAAAGACACGTAAGATACGGTAGTCAGGTGAAGTGCCAAACATACGTGTAAGGGGAACATCATTGTCAATGGCTCGGGATGGGAGAATATTTAAAAGGTAAACTGCCATGTTGAGGGCTTCAACCCAGTAATTTGGGGGTAGATGGGCTTGAAAAAGTAAGGTGCGGATAAGGTTGTTAATTGTGCAGATCATGCGTTCAGATTTTCCATTTTGTTGTGAGGTGCGGGGACATGAGAAACGAAAACGGATCCCATTGTCGTTAAATAGTTGATGAAAGGTGTGGTTGTCAAATTCACCACCATGGTCACACTGAAAAGATTTGATTTCTTTGTTAAATTGAGTCTGGACAAAGGTACGAAATAAAGTAAATTTGAGCAAAGCATCTGATTTGTTAACCAACAGATAAACCCATACAAACTGAGAATAATGATCCAGAAAAATAACATAATATTTGAAACCAGACAGGCTCGGGATTGGAGAAGTCCATAAATCCGAGTGAACAATATCAGAACAATTTTCAACTAAAGTAGATGAACTAGCAAATGGAAGCTTCACGTGTTTGCCAAGCTGACAAGCATGACAAAGCAAGAGAGATTTTTCCTTATTACATGAAATTGAATTATTAGAAATAACACGACGTAACACTTCACTTCCTGGGTGACCAAGACGCTGGTGCCACGTATACTAACTTGTGAGGTAGGCTTGAGGAATGGGAGAAGGCTTGGTAACAGGGTAGAGATCGCCAGTGCTATCACAACGGAGCAGCACCTGACGAGTTTGAAAGTCCTTAACAGAAAAACCAAAGGGATCAAATTCAACAGTGCAATAATTTTCACATACAAACTGACGTACATAAATTAAGTTTTTAACAATGTGAGGGGTGATAAGTACATTATTTAAGTGAAGAGGGCGAAAGGGAGTTGGTAGAATGCTATGGCCAGAGTTGGTGACGGGAATGGTGTGCCCGTCACCAACTGCAACAGATGAATAAATACTCGAATTCAATACATTACTAAGATTATTGACCGAGTCATTGAGGTGAGAGGTGTAACAATTCGTATTTTCGGGTCACTATTCATTTTTACTATTCACTGTTACTATTCATTTTTACTATTCATCACATTTTAGGTCATTATTTAAACTCAAACTTTTTCCCAAAAAATTACTATTCATAAATTACTATTCACGAGTTACTATTCACCGTAATTTTTATTATTTACTAATTTCATCCAAATTGAACAAGTAAATACTTTTACACAATTTTCATGCATAAACAATGTACTATGTACTCTTAATATATAAATATCTAGTTACTATTTATAAATATCTAGATATTTTCAAAAATATCTAAACACTATTCATCAAAATATCTAAACACTATTCATCAAAATATCTAAACACTATTCATCAAAATATCTAGATATTTTCAGATATTTTCCCTATAAATAGAAAGAAAACTAGTTCATTTTATTTCACATAAAAACACACACATTTCCCCCTCCTCCTTGATGTCGCCACCCTCCATACACACTCCATACTTGATTTTCAAGCTCCGAGTTATACACATAAGTTGAAGGCATTAGTATTCTCTACGTAAAAATTAAGTTTATTTTGTATTTCCGCGGTTGGATTAAGAGCTACACAATGGTGGGTTGGAGCTGTGGGTCCCAGGAAATTCTCAAAACTTTTGCAAGAATAGATCGGGCAATATTAAAGATGGGTTTTTGTTTTTGAAGCTATCGGGATAGTTATGGGGTAGATATGAGGTGATTTAGAGGTTTTTATAGTTTAGGAAATGGATTTTTGAATTTAGATGCGGAAGCGCTGCCCAATTTTCTAGTATCATTCATCAGTAATTATCAGGTGAGTTCGTAGCCCCACTTTTACTCGTTTAATTGTTTTACAAACTCTTTGGGGGAGATACATGCTCAAATACTTGCTTTTACTTTCACAAGTACTCTAAACTTTTACTAATTATCGTGAGTCATAGCCCCTACTTTTTTAATACTTGTTTTACAAACTCTTTGGGGGAGATACATGCTCAACTATTTCTTTTACTTTTACAAATACTCAAAACATTATACTAGATTGTATTATACGTGATTGCATTATACTTGATTACATTATACTTTGTTGCATTATACTTGATTACGTTACACTTGATTTCGTTTTACATGCTTGGAAATACTTGCCTAAATACATGAATTGTATTTACAAACGTGCGACAATACTCTATGCTGTCGGAGAGGTATTGATAGTACTATAAGTCGGGTAGCCCCCGCCCATGGTACCCGATTCATGACCATGGGATTAATATAGTACTATTTGGGAAGGTGCCCCCGCCCATGTGTACGGATTCTTGACCATGGGTGAATATAATCCGGTGTATTGTGCAAACTATATTTTGGCAGTGGGTTGTGAACACACAGGTTGCAAGTTCTTTATGGCGGAACTTGGAACTGAGTGGATTTACAATGCCTTTGCTGTGTAAACATTCTTTCAATGCTTTTCAACTTATTCAAAACAAACTCTATGAACTCACCAACCATTGTGTTGACACTTTAGCATGTTTATCTCAGGACCTAAGGCGATAGCTGTTGCATGGAACTTAGAGTCGCACGACATGTTTTGAAGACTTATGCTTTTATCATTTACCATTCGAAACATTTATGTATTATACTTTGGGACCTCATTGTTTGTAACTCTGATTTCATTAATCGAATGGTAACTTTTCAAAACGTCTCATTTAGAGGTCGTTTTCTATAACTTGTACTTTGTATTATGAAGTAGCACCCCAATGACACAGTCTTCCGCTGCGGTATTTTGGGGGTGTTACAAGAGGACGCACCTGTATCCATATTCCAGTTACCAGGAACGGGTTCATGTAGAGTGGGAGTGGCAAAAGCATGTGGAAGAACCGTCTCTTGGCCCGAAACCGCTCCTAAATTACCCCCGAAGCATAGTGGCCTGCGACAGTAGGTGCGGGTCCAAGAACACCCATCTGAGTGTGGACCGAGGTTGGTTGAACCTGGTTCGTGACCTGTTGACCCGTTTTTGGCTGACCCGGGTGACATATGTGAGTGATGGACTGCCCAGCCAAGTGTTGAAGAGGGTTTTGAACTTGCTATACATATTGAACTGGGGGCAGACCATGGTTCATAAGCTGTTGAACCGGGTATGGCAGACCAGGGTTCAAAGGGGCGTGCGTGACCTGTTGGGTTTGTTGACCTGTCGCAGTGGCTGAGTTGACAAGGGGTCCGTATGTGGGTGGTAGACCAAAACCAGGGGGCAGCATAGTAGGCGACTGGGTTCGCATTAGTTGATGAACCAGTTTCTACGGTTGGTCCAATCAGAGGAGAGGTGCAACCCAATTTAGCCAAAAGTTGTTGAAGTTGTTGCATGTCATTTGATGTTACAGTATTGGACGTGGGCTGGGAGGTGCTACCATGCACTCTATTGTTCAAGAAACGACACGACGATCCAAAACGACAATACCCTTTAAGGAAGTTGTTGCAAGGCTTATGTACTTTATCGGTGGAGGTGAAAGGGCGACGGGTAGAAGACCCGTTGTTCGTCAATAACGCCATAGGAGAAGATGAAGAAGAATCAGTTAACGGGTCTTGTAGGCGAGCCTTTTGACGCATCTCCTCCGTGGTTAACATGGAGCGTACAGTTTTTAGATCTGGAAATGGGTCTCGATGTGCAATGATGGTAGCGACATTGTCGTATCTAGCGGGCAAGCCTTCTAATGCAAAAGTGACGATATCATCGTTGTCCAATGTCGAGCCAAGACTATTCAAGATCGTGGCGATGGACTCAATTTTTTGAAAGTACGCGTCTATCCCCATGTCGCCAAGTTTCAATGAGCGTAACTCCGCTTTTAGGGCAATTGAACGGGTGCGTTTGTTGTCGGAAAAAATGGTAGCTAAGGTATCCCATGCGTCTTTTGCCAACTTAGGGTTTTCAACAACCAAACGTTGTTGGAGGGTTTTGGAAACGGTAACAAATATCCATGAGAGAAGGATAGAATCGATCTTTAGCCATTCGGCATCATGAGGAGATGTGGTACTTGAGGATGATTCTGTGGTGTTTTTGTTTTCGAGGTGATCCAAGAGCTGATTGTGTAAAACCCTAAAAATATAAAACGTGTTAAAAGACTATTTTACCCTCACAATCAAAATTTTAAAATACGTAAAATATAATAACGTTCAATTAACGAAACTCAAAACCTAACTTATGAATATTTAAAAACCTAACGTGTATATTAAGTAAACTAAACGTCGCAAGAATAAATAAATTTAGTCGTTTGTTCTTGTATAATCCGAATACCTTTGGGTCGTTTTATTTTTGTGCAAGTCGTGTACTCAACACAAGAGTTGGGCCGTTTCTTTTGTTTTGTGTGTGATCCGATTCCTATCAAGCCAAGTCGGGCTTTGTTTTCCTTTTGTGATCCGAGAGTCCAACCCAAGTCCAAGTTCTCGTCCAGTTTGGATTTTTTTAGCCGACCCATCAAAAGCCCACCCCTTGATACCGATCGGTATATACATAGTATATATACCAACACAAACCTCAAATGTGAAACCTTAGTTCTCAAAGTCACGGCAAAGAGGTTTTCCCTGGTTTCTTTTTCTTCCCATCCGACTTCTGTGGCTGCTCTCTTTTGTGTTCGGTGGTGTTTGTTCCGAGTTTTGCTAAGGTATATCGACTTTCCCTTTTTCTCAAAAACTTTTGTATATAGCTCGTCGAACATGGAACCTGTGAGATATGTACTAAACCCTACGAATGAATAATAGTCATGTGTTAAAGTCCTTGAGTAACCATGCGAAGGAATAAGAATCTTGTGTAAACATGGGATCGAGTTATACGTATATATATGTATCATGCATGATTTCAGAAACTCATATATAAGTGTCGAACATGTATCATTAACCATATAACAAGTAGCACACCATGTCGCCACATAAAATTACGAATATGATGTTGTAAATATTGGGGTTGACGCATGTTTATGCAAGTTCTGAATGTGTTTTTGAGCTTATAACTATATCACATAAGGTCACAAATCTGAGTAACCTGTACATGGGTCGATTTGCATGCATGTCTTGCCTATCGAAATCTTTTTGTAAAACAGCCTTGGTGATCGAGTATGTAGGTTGGAATCATGTAGTGTTGAGTTAATGGTTAAGTGTTTGTATTGTCGAGTGGTTAGTGAGTCGGAAACAACATGTTGTAATGTGTGATCATCATTTGGGTTGCATATAAGATCGAAGCAAGGAAACGAGTGAGCTTTGGCCTCGTTAACAAGCTTTATATAAGTCAATGTGGTGTGAGTTATTGATGTAAACATGCATGAGTTTTGTTCAAACTTCCGTTTGGTTTTTCACAAGTTCTAGGTCAAGGAGTTGGTCATTTAATTCGTAACATGTCAATTTAATGAGTGTTAATATGATATTAAAAGTATGAGAAAAACCCTAGAACATAAATGATAGTCGATTAGGGTTTGAGCTGTGTGTGCTAATTCGTTATTTCATGTGAAAATAGTAAGTCATTTAGGTCATAAATCACTGTTGATTTAACGTGTAACAAGCTAGTGTGTAGAGTGTTGTGAGCATGCGTGAGTTATGATTTTATGTAAGAAAACAAGTGTTATGAATTAAAGTATTGCATGCATGGTCTCATAAGGTTGGCTAATTAATGATTGAAACCTTAAAACATTGTAATTCTGTCCGTCATTAAGAATAAGAATATGTTGACAACTCTAAGAATGCGAATGCGATAAATCCGTTATAACTTAAAGGATGCTAATAAGTATTAAATAAATCATAATCCGTGTAGATTCATTGGAGGAGACGCGACGTTACATCTTCGTGATTCACTCATTTGTTTGCTTTTCTCTCGTTTGCTTTAAGGTACAGATATTCTGACCTTTTCAGTAAAGGTTCCTTATGACGTTTTCTTTTGTTAGCTTTTCTATCTCAATTATTAGGATTCCCTATGCCATTGCTATGATTCCCTTATGTTTATGTGAATCTCTATTTGTCTGAACTTCTGTTTGTTGAACCTTGCTATGTTTGAGTATGAATTTCTGATTATGAACTTCTGATTATGAACATCTGATTATGAACCTCTGATTATGAACGTATGATATGTGACTGTGATATGAACCGTTGATTTCTGAACCTTATGATATGAACTATCTGATATGTTAACTGTTGACCTTTGTGCTTGATTATGATCTGTGTTATTTATAATAATCTGTTCGACCTAAGTTAGTTTGACACCCGAGCCACTATTTCACTAGTCATGGGGGTTCCATGTCCGTGTCAGTGATGCACCTCTGACATGACTCTAGGGCAGTAGAGTGATGTTCTGCCACGTCCCTTTCTGTTATCTGATTATGAGCTTGCTATATATTGTATGGCCACTATCTGTCTGTTGGGGCGTATGGATGCATCCTAGATCTGATCTGTTATCTGATATGATTTCTGGTGAATGATGTCGTGTGCAATACGCATCTTCACAAAATTCTGGGAGCTAGCTACTCCAATTAGTTTATGAGGTTACCTTCTGAAGAAGAAAGATATTTCTGATATGATATGTTCTGGGCTCGTGGTAGTTAACTAAATCTTTATCTGTTATTTCTATGTTAAGTATTCTGATTATGATTCGGTATGTTCAAGTGTTTATAATTATGTGCTCGGCTTATTATATGTTATTATATGTGTTTATGCTTTTGTATGTTTATGTTACTACCGTCTACTATGCTAGGTTATGAATAATATGTTTAAATATGTTTCGCATGCTGTCATCTGATGTTATGTTAGTTTATCGTTATGTGAATTCGTTGATCTGTGAGATGAATGTGATAGTGTGATGGTAAGTATCCTGAAAGTTAGTAAGTATGATTGTTCAGTTAATCTGGTGAACTTTGCCTATACGTTAGGGTATCTATCTGCTTATGTTTGATCTGCTATGTTAAAACTCTGCTGATGTTAAGATTTGATCTGAGAACTGGTTTAGCTTATGATATATGTTCTGATAATTGCTAATGGCTATGTTATGTCCTTGTCTATTGAGTTATAGTTTGTCTACTGTGTTTTCTGTCTGTATGTGTGACCTGCCATGTTTAAATTCTGCTTATACTAAAGTTTGATCTGGGAAAATGGTTTAATTTATAATGTCTGGCCTGTTAACTTACTATCTGCTATGTTATGCCTCTAGTTCATTTAATTATAGTTTTTGTAAGGTGTTCTCATTGGTATGTGTGACTACTGTGTGTTGACTGTTGTTTTCCGCTGCTACGATACTGGTTAAGTTTATTAAATGTAACTTATCTGATTTGTGTGAATGTCATGTTTACTTCATAGAAATTGTTTCTGTTAGTTTTGATATTTCGTTTGGCTTATATGCATTCGAATTTCCTGATTTAGTTAAGGTCTGGTTATTTTTATGTGTTTGCATTTGTGTCAGCAATGTGCTATGTGTTTGTTCTTATTTGTTATTTGTTCTTCCGGATTTCTGTGTAATTGTGTTTCCGCATAATTCTCCATGATTCATTGAATCTCATTCCGTTACGACTTTGTTATTCGTTTCTTTGTTTCAATTTTGGTATTTCTGTTTTTGTTTAGTTTTTGTTCTGTTATATTTGTTCACTGGGCTTTGTAAGCTCAGCCGCCTTTTCTTTTCCTGCGGCAGGTATTAGGCATTCAAGATGAGCTTGTGGGATGGCTGATCTGGGTTGAGAGTAGAACCGAGAGCAAGTTTTGACTATAGAGATATTAGATTTATTTTGATTATTAAGTTATTTATGTTTTCTTTTGTAAGTTTTGTAAAGGCTTCCGCTTTTGTATAGTATATTAGTTCTGATATGAAACCGTATTGTGATATCTTTACCCTTGTCGGGTTGGGGTGTTACAGATTGCCTCGACAGAAGTGATTGAAGAAATAGACCCAAGATGAGTAATTCATCTCATCAACATCAAGTTTAACGAGTATGATGTTGGTGAGGTTTGTGATAGCCATTAACTTGTCGGAGAGAAGGATGGTGGGAGGTAGAGGGGGATCGGTGATAGTCATTTGAGGGGGGAGAGATGAATGATTAGAGGAGCAGTGTGTAGAAGGAGAAGGAGACGAGAGGGTTAGGGTTTGTAGCAGGATGAAGATGAGAGGGAGATGTAGGGGAGAGAGGCAGCGGATAGATTTAGGGTTTGTAGGATTGTTGGTTCTCTGAAACCATGTAAGTATGTTTGTGTTTCATTGATTTCAAAAACCCATAACCGGGCATACATATACACGATAGAACCCTAGGACATAATGGGCTTTAGGCCAAACATGGATACGGGCCTATACATAATAATATACAGTACTAACAGAAATCACTTTCATATGATTCACGTAAACTTCATCTTTGACTACTAAATTTGATCGCTTTAAAACATTATACCAAACACTCCAATTATAACTATCATTCAATCATCATTCATAACTATTTCATCATATTCAAATATCATAATTTCTACTAATTTCATCTTATCAATTATTCATTCATAAAACTATCATCTTTTAATCATAAAATCTTATCTAAGGCTATGATTTTCATTATACCTATTTCACATAAACCCCAGATTCTTCTCATACGAACAATCAAGCCAAAACTAATAAATCCATAAGCTTACTTTGGATGAAGAGGATTGATTACTAAAACATGAAGCTTCTTTGATAAGCTCATAAACCCAAAATTTGGGCACCTTTTTCAAAGTTCAACTAAGTGCATAAGCCCAATAAATAAGCTAATCCAAACACCCAATAAGCTGAAAAACAATCCTAAAGTAAGTACTATTATTTCCAGATATTTACACATATAGTAAATAAGTTTTATAGAAACCATTCTTTGGCCCGGTATAGCCGGATCTATCCACGTCTTGGCCTGGTCTTACCGGATATACCCGGGTATAGCCTCATTATCAGCTAACATAATAAAAATCCAAACTTTATCAACAAACTTGACTAGCTAATAAAGATCATCAGAATGTGAACCTGGGGTTTGCTCAAACTAGTCGGAAACTGCTTTTCTAGCAGCAGTTCCTTTAGTAGCCTTCTTTTGATCGGAAGGACTTGTTTGAGATGAATATGTGATAGAAGGGGGATTTTGGTTGTGATGAGAAAGATGGAGTGGATTAAATGATAATTGTTTAATGTTAATTTATTATTATTATTATTATTATTATTATTATTATTATTATTATTATTATTATTATTATTATTATTATTATTATTATTATTATTATTATTATTTAAGTTTTTGGGATTTTTGGAGTCATTAACTTTATTATTGTTGCTGGTGGTCCTATTTTTATGAGGCCATTTGGCGCCTTCTCAGCCGTTCGATCTCCCAACTTTAAGATTTCATCCATGACATATGAACCGTTGAATGAAAAATAAACTTATCTCAACAGCTTTTTTGAAAGTTCAGTACGATTGCAGAGGATTATATTTAAATTTGACGCCCATATAAAAGGTTATTAACAGCTATTTTTTGTTCAAATTTGATTTGAGCGGTTATTTTTCAAATTATGATTACGGGTTTGTTCTTTGGTTATAAACGAGTGTGGAAACCCGCGCGTTGCAGCGGGATTGGCTTCAAAGGACTTACTTTGTAACGATGCTTAAACCTTAGGGACTAATTTTGCCAAGTTGCTATAGATAGCAATTAATTCTACAGGACTTACTTTGCAACGTCACTTAAACTTTAGGGACTATTTTTGCCAAATTGCTATAGATAGCAGTTAATGCTACAAGACTTACTTTGCAACGACACTTAAACCTCAGGGACTATTTTTGCCAAGTTGTGAAACTTAGCAATTAATGCTTGCTTTGCATACAAACATGTACGCCTTTTTTGCCAAATTGCTATAGATATCAGTTAATGCTACAGGACTTACTTTGCAACGACACTTAAACCTCAAGGACTCTTTTTGCCAAGTTGTGAAACTTAGCAATTAATGCTTGCTTTGCATACAAACATGTACGCCTTTTAGTATATATATAGAATAGAATAGAACGAGTGTGGGAACCCGCGCGATGCAGCGGGATTGGCTTCAAAAGACTTACTTTGCAGCGACACTTAAAACTCAGGGACTATTTTTGCCAAGTTGTGAAACTTTGCATTTAATGTTTGGACTTATTTTGTAACGACGCTTAAACCTCGGGGACTGTTTTTGCCAAGTTGTAAAACTTTGCATTTAATGTTTGGACTTATTTTGCAGCGTCACTTGTACCTCAGGGGCAGTTTCTGCCAAGTTGGAAAACTTGGCAATTAATGCATGTGTTTGGTTTCTCTCTCTTCCCCAACCTTTAGTATATACGAGTGTTGGAAAACCCGCGCGATGCAGCGGGATTGCTTAAAGGACTTACTTTGCAACGACATTTAAACCTCAGGGGTTGTTTTTGCCAAGTTGCGAAAGATTATTAATGTTAAAGGACTTACTTTGGAACGACACTTGAACCTCAGGGACTGTTTTGCCAAGTTGTGAAACTTTGCATTTAATGTTTGGACTTACTTTGCAGCGCCACTTGAACCTCAGGGGCTATTCTTGCCAAGTCGGGAAAGATTGCATTTAATGCATGTTTTGCAAAACAAAGGTTCCTGCCTTTTAGTATATAGAAGAATAGAATAGAATAGAATACCCACTTAATTATCAAGACAAATACTCATTCCTAAATATGTTACTTTTCCCAAGTCTAAGTTTCTCTCATTCTAATAGCAAGCAATAAGTCATAACAATTTCTACTAATTTCATTTTATCAATTATTCATTCATAAACCTATCATTTTTTAATAACAAAACATCTTAACTAAGGCTAGATTATCATTATACCCATTTCACATAAAACCTCCAATTCTTCTTATATGAACAATCATGCCAAAACTAATAAATTCATAAGCTTACGTTGGATGAAGGATTGATTACTAACACTTGAAGCTCCTTTGGTTGATACAATCATCTGATGTTCTTGCAAATAATGATTAAGCCATTTTCCTTCCATAACCTTACATTTTGCACCTTAATTCTTACTTTGGTACAATCAATCCCTATCGTTAATTCCATTACAACGAAAATCCTTTTTCAGTTAACTTATATTACATTGCATGTCCTTTTTCGTTAAATACTAACCTTACTAATATTGTTAAACCGCATGAATACTAATAAAATTCTTATAACTAAAATTCTAAAATTTTATGGTGTTACAGCTATGTTTTTTCAATGTTTTAAAAATCATGTTTTTAATCGATCCGGTTAAGCCACTGGGCACCGGTTCGACCGCCAGGCCAACGGTTTTTATAAAAAAAAATTGAAAAAACTAAAACCGGCCGGGTTTCAAGACCCAGGTTGACCCGGGTCACTCAAAACCCAACGGGTCTAACCGGTTAACCCGGTTGAGAAACCCGGGTTCTTTTTACTTGTTTTTGTGGCCGGGCACCAGTCCGACCGGTTGAACCAGCCGGGTCGACCCGGGTTTGAAAACATTGTGTTTTTCAAACAACATAAGCTTATAAATTTTTTTTTAAATAAGCTTAAATGATAAAAAAATAAGCTAAACCAAACGCGCTTAAATTAAAAAGTGAAATATTTCCTTAGCTTTCATTCCATTTCAAACACACACACTAATTACACCGTCAAAAACACACACAAACACCATTATCTGTCACAAAAACACTCCTAAGCCATCATTTTCAATGATCTGATCTTGTTCAGTTTTAGTAAATTGCATTCAAACAAAGCTTTTGTATGTGCACACCAACTGTTTGATAAAATGTCCCATTGACTTAAATCTTGTATTTTTATGGGGTTTTCATTAGGCTATGCTATTGATTGTTATAAGATGGAAAAAGGGTTTCACAATTTGTTAGCTTATCTGTTTAGTTAGCCTTTATTTCCTTGATTTTGGGATTTTTTTTTTATTAGTAGTGTTTAATGTCTAGTGTTTGTTGAATTTTGAAACCTTAAACCAAACCAAACCTTAATGGCACCAACCAAGTACACTTCGGAAACAACCAAAGCTGGGGAGCAAGTGTTGGACTTAGTTATACCTTATGTACACAATGTTGACGACCGAAACTCTGTTTCTTTAGTTTCTCGTAAGTGTTATGCGACTGATGGCATTACGCGTAAGTGCCTAACTGTCCACACACTTTACTACCCAAACCCTGCCTCTGTAAGTAAAAGATTCCCTTTCATCGAGTCGTTAACACTTAAAGGTCCCCCATCTAATTTTAATGTTACAGATGATTATGCTATTCGAATCACCCCATGGATTCAACAATTAGCTCTCGAGTTTAGGTGTTTGAAGGAACTTCATATCCATGGTTTGGTTGTTCATGATGAAGATCTCGAGAACTTGGCGAGAACACGTGGCAAGGATTTAAGGATTTTGAAGGTTAAGAAGTGTAAAGGGTTTTCGACAGATGGATTAAGGCATGTCTCTAACTATTGTAACCAATTGAGAACTTTGTCTTTGGAAAAGTGTTATCTTATTGAAGAAGATGGGATTTGGTTTCATCAATTAGCAGTGAATAGCACGGTTTTGGAAAGGTTACATGTTACGAATACGAATATTTTTAATGTAGAAGATCTTACACTTCTTGCAAAAAACTGTAATAACTCTTTAATATCGTTGAAGGTTGGAGTGTGCTATCTAAGTAAACTAGAAGATGCATTTAGATATGCTGTTAGGTTGGAACATTTTGGTGGATATAATTGGGATGAGGATAGTCAGCTTGTTGGTTTCCAGTTTCCCCCAAATACGCGTTCATTAAGTATAAAGGATTTGCCAGTAACTCGATGTTTAACTGTACTCCCGTTTTTGAATCATATAAGGAAATTGGAACTTGCATTTTTAGTCTTGGATATTGAGTGCCAGTGTTCGTTGTTTAAGAGGTGCCCCAATTTGGAAGTTCTATATACCGAGGATGTATGTGGAGTCAGGGGATTGCAAGTTATTGGTAAGTTTTGCAAGAAATTGCGCAAGCTTACCCATAATGGGCTTTTGAGCCACGTGGGACTGACTGCTCTGGCAAAAGGATGTACTCAGTTGGAGTGTTTAAAGGTTAGAGTCGGAGATATTTCAAATGAAGCTCTGGAGTGTGTAGGAATGCATTTGAAGAATCTCCGTAATTTCCGTATGCGCTTGGTTAAGAAAGTTGGGACAACAGATCTACCGCTAGACAATGGGATTCGGGCTATGCTAATGGGTTGCAGCAAACTTGAAAGGCTAGATATCAGTCACAGTCTCTCGCATTGGTATGGAGGATTGACGGATGTTGGAATATTGACGAACTTGGGATTGGAGTATATCGCGAAGTATGGTGCTAATTTGAGGTCATTGTCTCTTACTCTAATAAGAAATTCTAATGCAGGACTTGTGAATCTAACCGAAGGGTGTCCAAGATTAAGAAAGCTGAAATTAAGGTATTGTCCCTTTAGCAAACAAGCTGTTGCCAGCTCTGTGTTTATTTTACCTTCTCTAAGGTATGTTTGGGCTCACAGCAGTGAGTTTACTGCATTGGCACTCACTCGTCCAGAGTTTGAACTTTGAAACATTGGTATGTATGTTCTTCTGTCATTTACTTAAAATTTTGTTCTTTTCCAATTAATAAGATGCACAATCCCATTTTTAAATATTCCTGACAACTTGGGACCAAACATACAAACTCATGTATTTTTAATAACTTACATTAACCGCCAAAAAAATACAAACTCATTTATTTTTGAGTTCTTCTCTTTCAAAGGATTATGTGTGCTGACATGAATGTGCACTATTGAGCGTATTGTAGCACGATACTGGCTGATGGTGATTGCATAGTCATCCACACTTTGAGTGCAGGGGATATACAACATATAAGGAAACCGAAAGCTAATGAAATTAGTGAGAAGACACGGGAAAATATAGTCTGAAATTACTAGTAAACGTAGATCACAATTATGAGTTGTGTACATTCCAAGGCACTTCGTGAATGTGTTAATCTTTATAATTGACATACAGAAAAGTAAATTTGTCAGTTTTTAAATGTCAATTAAATATATGTTTCCACCTTTCTTACTATCACCCTGAATTTGTTAATCTTTATTGACTCGTATAGGAAGGAGCAAGTCGAAAAGGAAGTCTCCAAACAAGTGACAATGTTATGAAGAAAGGTAGAAGTTGATGTAATGGCATGATAAGGAAACGGCTAAGTAAGAAAAGATTGAGATGATAGAAATGTTTAAACTCAAAATTCGCATACGGAATGACTTGTAGTCATTGAGGTTGTGACTTGCAAATTATAACTCGTTTAGCGTTGTATGTCAAGACTGGTATTAGCTTATTTTCTGTTGTGGTGTATGCACTACGGGCATTATCACTTCATGTCACTCATTTTATTTACTTTGCAACATATTTAATGCATGATGGGATCAAAAGAGTTTTTAAATTTGTCGTTTATATGGTACGCAGAGAGATACACAAGTGTTTATGTGTCGATCTAACCCACTTTGACGTGTGCTGAAAAAACCAACCCATTTTGACCCAACAAGAAAGGTCGAAACATAAGAAAATATAGTCTAGAGTTGCAGAAGGAGAGTTGGATTTTTTTGGACTATGTTTATTTTGCTGCTATTCTTGTTGCTGCATTGAAGATGATTTGACTAAACAAACATTGATTAAAGATTATAGAATCTGCTAAGATATATAAGCACTCGATGCAAAACAGTTAAGTTAAAAAAACATATACGAAGTATTTAATATTAGAAATCAAAAGGGTTAGTACATATGATCAAATCTTATAATGGGTCAATCTTCAAATCACAAAATACCCCAAAAAGTATCAAACTTTATGTCAAAACTCAATTGGGTATAAATAAAGATCGCCGGAGAATTGACCTAGGTTTTGCTAGTGGTTATGGCGGCGGCGGTGGTGGTGGTTTACATCTTGGTAGATATGTTGTGCATAGGCCAGAATTATGCTCTCCCAAACACCCCTGTAATAAGTAGGTATGTTGTTTTAAGTGTTATAAGCTATATTTTGAGGATAAAAATATACTTCATTGAGGATTTTTGAAACAGCTTAAATATGATTGTGGAGTTGCTTAATACATGTTTTTCTTGAACTGACTTGAAAAGGAACACCGACTTTTGAACTTTCAAGAAACTAAAACTAACCAAACGCGCACACTCTTTCTGAACTAAAGGACAACGGAAGCTTGAATATAACAAACACAATGTTGGGATGGTCGTGATGAACCTTGTATAGTGTACTCGAATGGCCTAACTTGGACCTGATGCCATTTCTGAAGGTTATGTTTGTTAGCTATAAGCAAACATCTTGATACCAAACTTAGTATCGGTTGGGCTGCTAAGAGTTACGTTTGTTAATGTTGTTAGGACCTAGATGCTAAAATCTACTACAGGTTTTGATTTTTTTTTTTTTGAATATATCTAGTCTTAGTGATGCTCCGGGGAGCCAAAATCTTTGTTGATAGACTATTTTCGCTCAGTTTAGCCTAATTATCACTAAATTTTCAGATACAAAGAGGTTGACTGGAAGGAGATTCACAGATTCCATAGTGCAGACCGACATGAAGTTGTGGCCTTTTAGGGTCATACAAGGGCTCTCCGACATACCTAATATTCTCGCCTCCTATAAGGGTAAAAAGTTGAAATTATCGGTGGAAAAAATTTCGTCAATGATTCTTGGCAAGAAGAAAGAAACTGGTGAACTTTACCTTTGAAAAGCTGTGAAAAAGGCAGTGATAACGGTCCCAACTTATTTTAACGACTCACAATGTCAAGCAACAAAGGACGCTGGTGCTATTGCTGGATTACACGTCATTCGCATGATCAACGAGCCTACAGCAGCTGCAATTGCTTATGGTCTGGACAGGAAGTCTGATATTTCTGGTAGAATAAATGTGCTCGTATTTGATTTAGGTGGTGGTACATTTGATGTCTCTCTAAGCTGAACTTGTCTTCATTTAATAAGTGCATCAAGACTGTGAAGCAATGTTTAAGTGACGCAAACATGGAGAAATCTTCTGTAAAAGAAGTAACTTCTGTTGGTGGCTCAACTAGGATACCAAAGATTCAAAAGATGTTGCGGGAGTTTTTTGATGGCAGAGATTTACGTGTGAGTGTGAACCCTGATGAGGCCTTGCATATGGTGCCGCCATTTTGGCTGCAAAGTTATGTGGTGGCAGTGATAAGAATGTCCAAGATTTGGTACTATCGGATGTCGCTCCTTTATCACTTTTTGTAGCACTACGAAGAGATGTATGTGATGTTGTGATCCCACGGAACACTCCAGTACCTACGAGGTGTACCATGGTGAAAGGGTCAAATCCAAAGATAACCATTTGTTGAGGAAGTTCTTATTTTCAGGAATACCACCTGCTCCCAGTGGAAAAAGAGAATTCGAGGATTGTTTTGAAATAGATGCCGACTGAATTCTCACAGTCACATCAAAGATATTATCAACGGGTAAAACCAAGAAAATCACCATTACCAGCAAAAATGGGAGACTATCTAAAATTAGGAAGATGATAAAAGATGTTGAGACGTACAAACTTGAGGACCAAGAATTCAAAAACCGAGCGGATGCATACAATGCATTAGAGGATCACTTATATGAAACAAAGAGTATAATGAAAGCAATATCAAAAAGAGGGTGCCCACTCGGATTTTGAAGAAAATTGAAAATGCTATTGCCAACACGGCCGAGTGGCTCCATGATATTGACAATGCATCTGTCAACGATCTTAAAAGCAAGCAGGCACGCCTAGAATCTTCTTGCAAGCAACTGTTTTAGGTATGAGTTTGTGGTTGTTAAACATTCGGAATCTAAGCTTTTTGTCTATCTTACGGTTCCACTTATGCTTTTCGATTAATGGATTTTTTGTACTGTTTAACTCTTGAACCAAGACAAAATCATGCTCCAAGGAAGTGGTTAGGTCTGTTAATCAGTTTAATTTTGGAGACAAAACAATTGATATGCTAACACTTCAGCTTTTGTAAAGGCTCTTATGCATTGATATTAAATGTTTCGGAATGTGAGGTTAAAATCTAGTGTACATTTGTATCAAATGACGAGTATGATCCGATCGATAAGCTTCTTAGTGTCTGCACTTTTTCGAAGTGACTTTTTGGTTCAATCTAGTTCCAAATTGGTTTAAGTTCGAGTTTCTAACCACGTAAAATTCAGGTTACAAACCAGTTCAAGTGCATAAAGGATTCAAATTCAAATTTCAAACTAGACAAGTCCTATAATTCCTTGAAATGTAGTGTTGCGATCTCATTAGGATCCAAATGAATATGATCATATAACTTTAGCAGGTTTCACTTTACGAACCAGAAGTTCGCAATCAGCACGTACATGAGCCATCGACCATCTCAAAACCATGTTTTTAGAAGTGTATGCATAAGTATAGCACACCAAAAAAATTCGTCTAGGATTGAAAACTCGACTTTCTTGTCTAGTTTTTGCTTATCATTTGCTTACATTAAATCGCTTTTGTTTGATATAA
Source organism: Chrysanthemum seticuspe (assembly GCA_019973895.1). Lineage (NCBI taxonomy): Eukaryota > Viridiplantae > Streptophyta > Magnoliopsida > Asterales > Asteraceae > Chrysanthemum > Chrysanthemum seticuspe. The sequence continues at coordinate 345,896,392 of BPTQ01000005.1, read as the reverse complement.
GCAAGTCGTATGAAATTAGTTTTTCTTTTAATAACTTCACGTCCTTGTTCATGTGAGCTGAAGTTCAATCGACACGGTTTGGGAAGTCATCTCGGGTAAAAAAAAAAAGAAATCAACAAGCCAAGATCTAAAAACTCGCGTTAGCTCATATAACCAACTGTAGTTAAGCCAAAATCGTCATGCCTAGATGGTATCTCGACGAGCATGGTTAATCAAGTTCTCAAATTACCTAAACAAGTTGGTGTCATAATTTCTTGTGATCGACAAGTCTAGCTACTTAGTGCCCGCAAGTTTATAAACTTTCACTAGATAATACAAATAAATGAGTGTAAGGGTGTGTTTCTTGAAAGTAGCAGTAGCAATAGTTGTGCACTACAAAATTTTTGACATATACTCACTATAACTTTTCCTCACTAAAATATTTAAAAGCCACCAAAAGTAAAAAACAAACAAAAAAAATATAGAGTAAATTACACGAATGGTCCCTAAGGTTTGTCTAAAGTTTCAATCGCAGTCCCTGAAAGTTTAAAGTTGCATGGATAGTCCTTATCTCTGAAAAGAATAACACTTACGGTCCCTTATTTAACTGTTGTTAAGCAAGTTCCGTTATAATTTACACTTTTAGCCCTTTTGGTTAACAAACGTTGCCTCGTCAGTATTTTATCATAACGGACGTTTATAATTTAAAGATTTTCGAATCTAGGCAAGTTTTTATACGTTTTCATCCGTTTTCGTTCGTTTTTATACGTTTTCGTCCGTTTTTATACGTTTTTGTCCGTATTTATACGTTTTCGTCCGGTTTTATTCGTTTTCGTCCGTTTTTATAAAAACATAAGAAAACGTATAAAAACATGTCTAAATTCGAAAATCCTTAAATTATAAATGTCCGTTATGATAAAGGACTGACGAGACAACGATTGTTAACCAAAAGGGCTAAAAGTGTAAATTATAACGGAACTTACTTAACAGCAGTTAAATAAGGGACCATAGGTGTTATTCTTTTCAAAGATAAGAACTATTAATGCAACTTTAAACTTTCAGTGACTGTAAGTGAAACTTTGAACAAACCTTAAGGACCATCCGTATAATTTACTCAAAAATATAAAAGTAAAAGTTTAACATATACTCACTAAAACTTTTCCTAACTAAAATTGTTAATAAAAGTAACCAAAATTAAAAAATTAACAAAAAAAACTACATCCGTCCCATAATAATTGTCCACTTTAACTTTTTAAAGTCTTTTATATTCAACTTTAACCATAAATTTTTTTATTTGTGTAATATAATACTTGATGAAAAATATATGAATAGATTGGGTTTTAAATGTTTTTTCATTTGGTATAATTTTCATCAAATATTATATAATACAAATAAAATTATTAATAGTCAAAGCTGAGCAAGAAAGACTAAGAAAAATGAAAGTGGACAATTATTATGAGATGTACGGATCCCTCTCCCAAAACTAAAAAATTAACAAAAAAAAATATAACAGTTATCCTTTTTCATATTCTCGGTTTAATTAACAAAACTTTTTCTCCCATCTCCCAAAACTAAAAACACCACGATGAACGGGTGCAATAGCAATTGACCACCACCACCGTCGTTATCCTCCGCCACCACTGAAACCCTAACTCCGGCACCGTCGTCACCACTTCTGTCTCTATCGCCAATTGAAACCCTAACTCAGGTATATATTCACCTACGTTTTGTATTTAGATAGCAGAGACTTCTAACTGTCTCTATCGTCGATTTGTAGGAATTAGCTGTTTAGAAGGTGTGCTGAGTCGATTTGATGTTTAGGAACGAATGTTGTATGGTTTGCGAAAAATTATTATCGATTTGTAGGAATTAGCTGATTGATGTTTAGAAGGTGTGCTGAGTCGATTTGATGTTTTGTTGCGGTAAACATGTAGGAATGAATCTCAACTCGTAACTGGTTTGGCGGAGTTTTATTAGGGTGTGTTTGTTTTAAAAAAAAAATCTTACTAGCCCTCTTACTCTTACCGGTAAGAGAAGGACAGACGTTTTGCTTGTTTGTTTTTTTATTTTGAGTAAGACCCAGTTAGACATATAACATCTTACTCAGTAAGAGGTGTCTTACTGCCTCTTACTCGTTTTGTAAACTTTATATAATATATTTGATTGTTTATTAACTATGTTATATTTATGATAAAAAGTCTTGTTTCATATTTACATAAGTTATTTATTATTGCATTGCGTTGGTTTAATAAACAAATTGCAAAAACAAGCACTTCGGACATTTATACAAAAACAAACAACATTATTTCGTTCAGATTTAGACTTTCTAGCCACCTCTTACCAGTAAGATGTGGTAGTCAGATTCAGACACAAAACATCTTAATGAATCAAACACACCTTTAGTCTGCATTTTAGGTAGTTTGTGATAGAGAAGGAAAGTAATAGTTTGGAACTGTTAGTGTTTAGCTGCATTTAGAAGATGTGGTATAGAGGAGTTTGCGAGTTTGTGTAAAGGTTATAGTTCCGCGGTTGTTAAGAGGTGATTCTCATGTTGTTGTTACTTTAATCGCGTTTGGTATATATTTCAGTTAAGTTATGATCTCGAGCAGTTTGTTTTAGTAGAATGTGATACTCAGGTTGTTGCTAAGTAGTTAAGGACCAAAATTTCGGTGTTTCAGTCAAGGACCGAAATTTGATATTTTCGAAATTTCGGTGGTATTTCGGTAATTTTAATATTATGCAATATCTATATCTGTATAATAATTAATACTTAATACTTAATCAAAATACAAAATTCAAGCTTAAAAGGGTCAATATTTGATAGATTAGTGTTAATACTTGCAAAAATTAGTGTTTATTATGTTGTGTTTAAGTTTGGACAATAAAAATTAAAAAAACCTGGAAAACCGGTATACCACCGAAATTTGGACCGAAATTCTGGACCGAAATACCACTGGAGGACCGAAAACCGAAATACCACTGGTATACCACCGAAATTGACTACATAGGCGTTGTTGTTAGTTTAACGTGTTCGGTTTATATGTTAGTTCAGTTGTGATATTGAGTAGTATGTTTTTGTAGAATGTGATACTCAGGTTGTTGTTAGTTTATTCGTGTTCGGTTAATAGCTCTGTTAAATTGTGAATTTGTGATATCGAGTAGTTTGTTTTTTAGTACATTATGATCTCGAGTACTTTAATGTAGTAGAATTGTACTGATATGACTTAAATCACATTTGGTTTCTTTACTTTTGAGAATTACAAAGTTCATTAGCGTTGTGATATTGAGTAATTTGTTTTAGTAGAATGTAAAAGCTAGGTTGCTTTAGTTAACAGATTGGGGATATCGTAACATATGAATCTTTCTATTTTAATATGTATATTGTAACTAACTTATCACCGTTATCAGGGGCAAAGTTTTACGGGTCACATTAGTCTAAGTTAGAGATAAAAATGGATCCTGGGGTTGAAAGCAAACTGTTCTGATGTGCATTTGAAACTGCTTGTATGATGTTAAGTACCCAAAATCTGTAATAAAACATAAGTAAATGCGGATTAAACTGGTACATGAGTACTTCAAACATATGTGTTAATATGTCTTTTGATATAGGATTGCAAGTTTGTAACCCGAGAACCAACCACCTTTCCTTTTCTCTCCGTCAATTCAACCACCAGCACACTTTTTCATCAATCGGCAAGGTCAATTATTCAACTTAAATATAATTTGATTGATGTTGTTTATGAATATTACCGAATCATGAGTTGAATTTATATAGGCATCTGGTGAAATTGAAGGACTTGATGTCCCGTTAGCTACGGTCATCATCACTCAGAGAGTTATTCTGTTACTGCTAAGTTTATTATTATTATATTTGTTGCAACTCATTCATATTTGTTATATAGTTATTAAGTGAATTGTATAAAGTTGTATGATATGTATCCTAAAATGATGAGGTCATAGTTGAGTAAGAACTTGAGTAAGGAATCTGATGTATATAGCCAGTAAGTAATAGCCCGACTGCAGCACCAATAAACCCGGTTCAGAAGAATAACCTTTGTATGTACCAACAAACAAACAAGCTATTGGTGCAATACTAAAAACACTACTAAAAGACTTTTTAAAATAGAAAAAAGCTTTTGCCTGTTTGAAGCAAAGTCACACGAAACGCGGTTCGCTCCGGTATGGGAACGGGAAACGCTAGGTCCCTAAAATATGGTACGACGGGGGGTAGGCTCATTTCGGTACGCTCCGGTACGCTTCGGTTCGATGTACCATAAAATTTGGTACGATGTACCCGATTTGGTACAATGTACCATATTATACTAGTACATACAAGTCTTAATAGATATAAATATATTTTATATACATGTTTAAAAAACTTTTTTTAATTTTATTATAATATTTAATATTTATAATTATATATTTAATGCAAATATTGCAAAAATTACATTGTGTATCAAGAATATGAGTGAGTACTGTACCGGTTCACTTTGGTACGCCGTACCGCATCACTTTGGTACGCCGTACCGCTTCACTTTGGTACGCCGTACCGCTCCATTTTGGTACGCCGATTGATGTTGTTTGGGAACGCCGAATATAGCGATCCGGATCGCGATCCCGAGCGATCCGAGTCGCGATCGTACCGCGTTTGGGTACGAACGATCCGAAACGCGAAACGCGGCCGATTCAGCGTTTCCTGTGACTTTGGTTTGAAGCATTACAGATACTCTTACTAAGTCAAATGTTTACATGGGCTAAACAGCCCATACATTTAAAACCAGGCCCAAAAGATAACCCGGCCCATAAAAACTTTATAAATAAAACATATATGTATAATTTCATTCTCTAACCGTAACGGCGAACGTCACTTTCCGAACACAGTTACGTCATCATTTTGTAAGGTTTTTTTTTACTCTCTTATATGTCGTTTCATTTTGTTGAATACTTGAAATTCGTGAAATTAGGTCTTTATGTGTGTGTTTTAGGTGTTCGATTTGAAACCCTAGGATAGTTTTAATTGATTAAATAGTTTAGTGCATAACTGCTTATAGGTGTAAAGTAGGGCTATGTATGTAAAACTAAGCCTTTGGTAACGTAGGTTTATTTATAACTAAGGTGTGAAATGGCGAAAAGCTAATCGCTAAACGCTTTTTTATTAGCGTTTTGAGTATGCGCTTGTGGCCAGACAAGCATTATATTTAAAACACAGCCTAGGAAGGAGTGTCATCGAGTAGATACAACTTGCGGAGGTGCTTGAGATTGATATGAATAGAAAACAAAGGTGATTCGTTCTAAGTCTAGCCGAGCTCGAGACGCTCCATTTTAGTTTCGACGCGAGCCGTATCAAGCTTGTGTGATTTTACATATTTTACTATTTGTATATGTACGTGATTTCTATATCTATTACTATATACACGAGTCAAGGAGTGTGAAAGTGTTGGAGTTTGCTTATGTTATACATTTTCTAGTACTGATAAACGACTTGAGTCGAGGCCGAGAGTGGCGATTAGTTTACCGAGCTCGAGTTTTAGATTCATTTCGAGTTTTGGGCTTGGCAGTGTTCGACTCGGCCCGGATAGTTTAAACGAGAAATATCTTCTGAAATAAGTATTGATGGTGTAACACAGATTGTTATAATGATTTAGGGCTTTAGTTTTTTGTGTTGTAATGTGAATAGTGATTGTTTTGTTGTATGTGTAACTGTGTGCTGATCTGAATTGGATAATAGGTAGTTCAGATGAGTCTCGTGGATGATTCGCCGGTGAGTTCATCGAGTAGTGATGATTTTGCCTCGTTTCTAGACGGGGAGTTGGATTCCACTTCTGATACTCAACCAGAACCAGAAGAAGAAGAAGAGGAGAAAGAAAAAAATGATGATGACGACGATGATGATGATGATTATGATTGGGATCAGGATGATCATGAGACTTATAAGTCACTTATCGACAGGTATATAATAACATTCGTACATTCATTTAATTTGAATTATTATTTGATTTGTGGACATTGAGATAGCTAAAGCTAATGTATGATGTGTTTTGTGAGTCTTGCTTGGTTTTTAGTAGTTAACATGTTAGCGAGGTTGATATCTGGTATCATGTAATTTGGTTATTAAGATTGATGTTGCAATGTTTATGGAATCGTGGCAATAAATTGTACGTTATTGGGTTTAAGGACAATGGATAAGCTTGACAGATTATCAGAATGGTGATTGATGGTTCATGAGATATAGTTAGAAAGAAAGAAGCATTAACATCTGTAACTGGGCGAGTTTTTGTATTAACCTATTGGGGTCTCTAATTTTGAACGTGTAGTTAGTAGTTAGTACTGCCCTTTAACTGAATCTTTGAGGAGTTTGTTACTTGTATTCTAGAACTAATGTTGTATCAGGAAGAAAATATGACAGTGTTTGTTTACCTTTTAAACTTCTTCATATTACTTGTTCCTGTTGATTTAACATCTGTTGTCTAGCATTTGCATACCTAATTTAGGATTTGTTTTGTGAGCAAGAAGGTATAAAGTCTTATGTTCTTCAGAAAGATTGTATACTTGGTTTTTTGTAGTCAATATGTTATTTACATTCATATCTAAGTCTAAGGTGTGGTTTATGGCAATCTGGTTAATGAGACTGATGTTGCCATGTTCATTTCTGTAAATTGTACACTATATTCTCTGGTTTAAGTAGAATGGATAAGTATATTGTGAATATTAGGGTGGTGATGATGGTTCGTGATGTATAAGTTATAAATAGAGTGGGATTAGTATCTGTAACTAACTGCATGAGTCTATATACCAAGCTATTGGAACATCTAATTTTGAACGTGGTACTAGTAGTTACTAGTTAGTACTTTCTTTAACTTGAACTTAGTTCTTGTATCATTGAACGAATGTTGGATCTGGAAGAAAACATGACAGTGTTTGTTTACTTATACATTTGCGTCTCCAAGTTTCTTATTCATATTAACAGCTCAGCATCTCCATACATAATGGTGCTTTGGCCTGCAGCTTGCTAGATTTCAGTCATTTTGATTGTTTTTAAACAATCTGGTCTTTCACAGGACAAAACGGAGGAAGATTAGCTATGCTACAGAAGAGCCCAATGGTTCAACATCTCATATAGAGAAAACAGATATTACAGGTGACACTTCTCTCCTATTATTGATAAGTTAGTTTGTACTATGTTTTTTCTAGAGAGAATAGCTACGGCAAGGTGTGGCCTGTGGAAAGAAATAAGGAAATCTATATCTAGAAGCAAATAAAATATCCTCTACTTTGGTTCTATATATAGAATTTCATTTAGAAATATTGTAGTTCATGTCAATTTTTATATGTTCAGAAGCATCAGTGAAGAAAGTTGGATGCGCACATCCTGGTTTTATAGGAGGAATGTGCATCAAGTGTGGTGAGAAAAGGGACAATCAATCTGGTGTCGCATTTAAGTACATACACAAGGTTATTCTTCTTTCACTAAGCACACATATCATCTCTTACAAAAGTTTCTCGAACCTGGGTAACCAAAGAATCTTATGTAATTGCAGGATCTGACACTTACTGATGATGAAGTAACTCGACTGCGGGACAGAGATTTGAAGAATTTGTTACGCCATAGAAAGCTTTACTTGGTTCTTGACTTAGACCACACCCTACTAAACTCAACCCGGTTTTCAGATGTAACTCAAGAAGAAGGGTATCTAATGAACCCAGACGATCCAATGCAAGGTATATCTTTTTGACTAGTTTTGTGTTTTTCTACTTATAAATATTTGCTCCCATGACAGCAGTTTTTATGAGCAGGATTTGTGAAAAGGCTTCATGATGGTTTTTAAATATTTTGTGTTTGTTCAAAGAGAGTGAATTAACTTCACTATGTTCATAATTTTCTATGACAGGTAAACTCAAAGGGAGTCTATTCAAATTGCCCTTTATGCACATGGTGACGAAGTTGAGGCCCTTTGTTCACGATTTCTTGAAAGAAGCAAGTAATCTGTTTGAAATGTACATCTACACCATGGGTGAGCGTTCTTATGCATTAGAAATGGCAAATTTGCTCGATCCTGGAATGGTTTACTTCAACTCTAAGGTGATTGCACAAGGTGATTGCACAACTAGACATCAGAAAGGTCTTGATGTGGTTCTAGGGCAAGAAAGTGCTGTTTTAATTCTTGATGATACAGAATCGGTAAGATTATTTTCTGTGTATACACACATTTATCAGTGTGATTATTTTTCGTGCCGTGACACTGTTTTTCTTTAAGGTATGGTCGAAGCACAAGGATAATCTGATATCAATGGAAAGATATCATTTCTTTGCCTCAAGCTGTAAACAATTTGGCTACAAATCTAAATCTCTGTCCGAACTGAGAAGTGATGAAAGCGATGTTGATGGTGCTCTTGCCACTGTTCTTAAGGTGCTTAAGAGAGTCCACAGCATGTTCTATGACCCGGTATGTCCTGGTATTCTTTTGGTCACTTTCTATTATTGTGCTCTTGCCATTTGGGCTGTGCTTTGTCGAAAAGGGTAAAACAGGTTAAATTAAACCAACTGTAAGGTTAATGGGTCAAATAGGTCAAAGTGTTGAATGGGTTGAAACTTGAAACTGAAGTAGCCGGTTGTCTGTTTTAGTGTACATCTCCTATACCAATCAGCTCAAATTTTTTTATTTCTAGTGAAATCATAATTATTGCATTATTCAATTGGTGAAGTATATTGAAAAAAGGGGACCAAATATGGTGAGAGGTCAAGCCAACCCTGTCAGGCCCGTTGTAACTTGTACCGAAAAGACCTGTTCAAACTAGAACCTGTTGTGACCCATTACTCAGATGCCATTTTGCTACCTTTACCTACTGGATATCATAATGTTGTTTGAAAGGACACATCTAATGAAACTCTTACACAATAGGAGCTTGGGGAGAATTTTGCTGGCCGAGATGCGAGGCAGGTGAGATATCCTTATGATTGTATCTGTTTATTTTCGCACATCCCCCAATAATTCAAATAGATAAAAAGAGGGAAATCATTCATTACTTCCATTATTATATATTAATGCTAAGGTGGTTGTTGCCAATTCTTTAGTGATAAATTGTTTCTTTAGTCTTTTAACATCAGAAAGTACCCTGATCAGAATTATTAATCTGCCTAATCAATATTTCAGATGCTGCGTGCAGTTCGTGGTGAAGTTTTGAAAGGGTGTAAAGTTGTGTTTACCCGTGTTTTTCCTACAAAATTCCCGGCGGAACATCACCATTTATGGATGCTGGCAGAGCGGTTAGGAGCTACATGCTCGACTGAAGTCAACCCATCCGTGACGCATGTCATTTCCACAGATGCTGGAACTGAGAAATCCCGTTGGGCGGTTCAGGAAAAGAAGTTTTTGGTTGAACCACGATGGTTGGAAGCTGCAAATTTCCTTTGGCAGAGGCAACCTGAAGAGATGTTTCCTGTGGCTGTCAAAGAAGTTAAAGACAACCATTGATCTCTCTTCATCTCTATTGACCAGATGTTGTTGACCATTTACAATGTTTCAGCCATTAGATAGAAAAGCTCTGATTTTGGTATAGGTGATTTAAGTAGAGGAACAAAGTTAAGAAGTCATACTTTTACATCCTCACTTTCATGCTGAAATTAAACTTGTCATGTACAGAATCAAGTTTAGATATTAGTATGTTCTTTCTTTAGGCTGCACACAGTAATGACCGGGTCATTACCCTGCCACATCAGCTTTCTTTCTCCGGTGACCAGACACGACCAAGTTGCCATAGTCATGACCAACATTGAATATATCAACAACAACAACAACAAACCCAATCCCGCCTAGGCGACCAACATTGAATATATAAAATCTAAAATCAAAAAATACCATTTGCGTGTTTATACAAGTGGTCGAAATTGAGACCGATTGTTTTTTTTCCTTTCTCGACCGACTTCAGACCCAAGGACCACAGTGGGAATGAAAGATGTTGAAATCGGTCAAGTTGGGTGACCGACCGATTTTTTACGATCCACTGTGTGAAGCCTTAGGTTTATTGAGTAAAAACGGACCGGATTGAATTGAATGTGGTTTGATTTTCAGTTTTTTCAATCTGGATTGAGTTTTATATCTTCCTGGTCTACTGTAGTCCCATTTATGGTTCATGTGTGTTATTAATCTCTTTATCTTTTATACATTAACATGATCTGCAAAAATAGTTGAAAATCAATTGCATTTTGCCGAAATTATACATGAAATCTTTCGTTTTATGAAATAATAAATGACTCAAACAAATAAGTACTTCTATTTAGTCAAGGACTTTATGTCCTATTAGCAGAAAAATTCAATAAAGAAGCCAACTTGCTCGCTACAATACAATGACAAATGAAAAAGACTCCCATGCTTTGGTTGAATGAGGAACAGTATTTTAGTGATGATTAAAAAAGGTATTAAATAGATCTATGGTTGTTATTTTATCTTTGTGCCAGTTGCAATAAAAAAATTCGTTTTTGGGGTGAAGGCCCTTCTAACTCGGAAGTAGGGTCACAGTATACGGATACCCCAGTGAATCTGTGATAGACAAGGATCTTTCTCTTGTTACAGGTGAACATTCTGAGGGGAAACCCGCTTTGGCCTTTTCTACTCCCACTGGGATTTCGTTAGGGGGAAGCTCTGAACCCCTCACTCTTTCTCCGGACCATAAGCCTTTGGGTGGTTGGTAAGGTTGTCAACTCTGAACGAATGATTTTATGTGAAGAAGAGGTGGTCACAATTATAAAGAATCAGATCCCGTTACAATTAGGAAATAAAGTGCCATCCGAGAGTCTTCTTCGTCTTTTGCTGGAACTCTTTTCTCTAAAGGTAGTGAAGTGAGCCGAAGGAGAGGCTGGATGGAATTAAGCTCGACCAACGGGAGAGGAAGCATGATCAATCCGTTGAAGAATAAGAAGATATTTTGTTTTGTGTTGACACAAATAGATACTGTAGATAGTGTTGACTATTAGAGCCCTAAAATTAATCGGCTAAACTGGAATTTTTCCGTTTTGCAACGAAAAGTTATTTGACCACGCCAATCGAATCATACGCTTTCTCTTTGTGAAAAACTAAACATTTAGACCCTATAAACCAGACAATTTTACAATCTAAATCTCTCAAACACGTGTAATCCAAACTTGAACTTCAAAATCAGCAAATCACTAGTCATTTGATATTTCATGTGGAAATTTGGGGAACGGCCAATAAATAAAATTCAGTCACTTTTGGATTCGAGATCTCGAGTCTTATTCATAATTGAATTACTGGCAGGTATTCGTGCGTTGCAATGACAAATATTTATAATCAAAATTTTTGACGAACAATATTATTTGATTTTATATTTTTCGTGATAATAATTTTACGCATTAGTGAATAACTTTATTACACACTATTTCATATAAATATTATAGAGTACCGTGCACCGCGATGAAATGGCTATACAAAAACGGTAGTTAGAGCATGGAGTGTCACGGCGAGAGTGATTCGCCAGTCCCACGTGGAACGCTCGCCGGCGTTCGTTGCCCATCGCCACCACACCATCCCTTCTCGCCGTTCCCACTTTCGCCACTCCAACGACACGGAACAAGACAAAAACTTTTTAAATGTTAACGTTTGAATATTACCGTTTGATATAAACGGTTACTTTTTTCTTTTTTTTTTCAAATTCAAATATTACCCCACCCACTTTATAAATAATACCCATATTTTACACAAAAATTCACACTTATCTTTCAAAAATATATTATCTTCACCATCTCAATCCACAACCAAAAATGTCTTAAGATCCAAACGAGATGTCGTTTATGAATCTCCTCAACTCGTCTTCGTCAAACCCGTCCACCCCATCGTCCCAAAGCTCAAACACTTCTTCGCAAGTCGGATTTCAAGCTTTTCAATATCCAAGACAATCACCACCGCAATTCTAACCATCACAACCTCAATTCTATCCATCACAACCATCACAATCGCAATTCTATCCACCACAATCCCAATACTATCCATCACAACCATCACCACCACAATTCTACGCTTCACAACAACATTACTTTGAATCACAATTCAAAGTACCTCAACCACCACCAACAGAAACACGTGAAGAAAGTCGGCAAGGAAAAAAACGGCCAAAGCGCCAAAGGAAAAAAACAAGACCGTGGTGAATTTGGACGCGGACAACGAGGAGGAGGAGGAAGAAGAGTCTCGAACCACAATTCGTTGGACAAGCGAGGAAGAAAAGATTTTAGCCGAGTGTTGGGTCGAGGTTTCCCAAAACGCCGCTATCAGTAATGACCGACTAAAGGATGCGTTTTGGACTCAGATTTGGGAGGACTTCAACGCTCGTAGTTCAGGGCATACTCGTACCAAAAATATGTGCACGGATAAATGGACTCGGATAAACGGTGATTGCCAAAAGTTTAATGGTTTTTACAAGCATTTGCAGCGTAGATCCGGGGAAAATGATGTTGATCACAATGAGAAAAGAAACAAGACGGAATAATAGCAAAATACAACAAGTAAAAGGCGAAAAATGTTGTATTTTTTAAGTTTCGTATGGTTTTTATTTTTCGTATGTTTTTCTTATTTATCGTATGTTTCTTATTATTCGTATGTTTTTTCGTATTGTAGTTGTTTTCTCGTATTGTAATTTTATTTTAATGAAATAAATTTTATTGTGTTAGAAAAAATATGGAAAAGAAATAAAATGAGGTTGGGTGGGACCCAAATGAAGAGGTTTGAGTTAGTTGTGATTGGGGGTATTTTTAAGTGAATGTGTTGGAGTGACGTGACACAAGTGAGGCCAAAATAAAGAGAAGTGGCTAGCCACGCACTCTATGCTCTTAGTACTTAGTGGTATTACGAAGTTGTGATAATGACAGTGAACCGTACTTGCTAGTTAATAAATGTTGTGTAATTTCCATCACAATACCATGTAATGTGTAATATAGAGTAGTATACATTAGTTCGTGTAAATATATGATTAGTAAATTTATATATGACATTGCTTAACAAATATATAAATTACTATATTTAAAAGCTACACATTTTTTATATCTTATATCAATCGATCATGAGCTTATCAATCGTTCAAGTAAGTTCAATCATTTTAATTTACTTTATTCAATGGTGATATTTTTTTTGTAATAATATGAAATTTGTTTTGATATAATTAGGGGTTCAGCAAGTGACTGTGTTATCTGAAATTGGTTAGTGTTTTTTTTAGTAGTAGCTTATATTCGTTTAATGCCAAACATTGTAATAAGCTTTTGAGTTAGAAAAATTATGATAAAATAGGCTTATGAAAATTAGCGCATGTGTTTTTCTAAGCTTATTAGGTGGGCTTATTTTCTTATAAGCCCATTTTTTCTGGCTTATTTTTTCAACTTTTGGGCTTATTTTCTATGTTTTAATGAGTATAAGCTCAAAAGTCAAAAAATAAGCCAGAAAAATTGAGCTTATGCAATATAAACCAAGTCAAATAAGCTCATAAGTAGTCATAACCCCAAATATAAGCTTAAGCAAACACCCTATTTTTGGATCATGCTAAAAAGGCGAAAATGAATTGGGGTTTTGAAAGATTGAAAGGTGTTGATATGTAGCGAGTAGTTGTGAAGTCATCTAGATATATTATTGTTTTTATTCTAAATGGATTTGCGTATTTTGTAAGTTATGAGATGGTGGTAGTAATATGCTTAAGAAACAAAACCTCATTGGGAATGACGTGCTTTTGCGTATATGTTTTTCTTTCTCCTATAATGAAAAGGGCTAATTCTCAAAAGGGGACAAAAAGTTGGGCATTGATCATTTTGAGGTACAAAAATAAAGCCTCTTTCCAATTTGGTCATGTGCGAATGTGCGACTCCACCAAAATAGTGACACGTGTCCACCAAAATGTTAGACAACAAGTACTCTTTTAATTCCCAAGAGGGGACAACAAGTACAGTGACAACCAATGCCTCGTTTGACTTTGTTATACAAATGTGTGAACGGTGAGTGTGTGAATGTGCAAATGTAACATAACTTTATGGGGAATACACACATGTAAGGAATCAAATCTGTACCAAAATCTATCTTTTATTTTATCGGGAATGACTTGAACCGAAACACTTTTACACATAAAACACTTGAAACACTTTTACACATAACATTTGAAACACTTTTATACATAAAACACACACATTAAACTTCTTAAACACACACATCAAAACTCTTGAAACACACACCGATCATCTTCTTAAACACACACAGCTAAACTCTTAAACACACACATTGATCATCTTCAACCCCTGATCATCACCAAAATTTTGAAACACAAACAATGTCTTCTAATCCATCGTCATCTAATCCAACACGACCATTTCATGTAAGTTTTATTTTAATTTTCAATTTAGGGTCCCCTTACTTTTAATTTATTAGGGGGTTTTACTGCATTAGTTTAATTTTTGTTACTATTTTGATTTTCAATTAGGTGGTAAATGCTCGGGTCACGATAAAAACTAGGTTATCCCTTCTGACAAAGATACGAGATAGGTTGGCTTGTAGGGAGGATAATTCATTTAACCTGTTTAGGAGTACTGTGTTCGGACCGTGGTTAGCAAAGCAAGGCAGAGTCCGAAAGTCCGAGGCAGAGACCAGAGGAAGAAGAAAAAGACTAGAGAAGAAAGGGTTCCTCACCTCTCTCTTACGCTTGAGTTCTTTCAGAACCTTTCACCTGCACTTTTTTTCATTTTTTCACTAATAAGGATCTTTTCAATGTCTTCTATTTCCTGCTTATTAGAGAAGAAATGGAATTCACACCCTTTGTAGGGGGAAGGCTGGTTCTTCAGGATGGATGAATATTAGAACAGTTGAGCATGATAATCATGTTCTTAATTTCCTGCTCCAACACCAAAGGAATGTTGAGAATCGAAGATTTGATGCACCCTTATTTTTTATGTGGGGGGACACAGTTTAGAGCTGGGTATGAAGGAATTTTGCCTTATCACTAGATTTCGATTCGGTAAAATATCTTTAGACCATTTGCATGATGCTGAATCGAGTTTTTTGAAGCGTGTGTTCCCATGTTATGGTTATTTGAAGGGTGAGGACCTATTGAGGATGCTGGAGAGTTAGGATTTCATGCACATAACCGTTGAGGATGCTGTCCGTGTTTGCCTTCTCTTAGCAGCGGACTATGTTTTCATGGGTCAAGAGCTAAGGTATGTGATGACCTCAGAAATTGTTGTTTTAGCTGAAAATTTTGATGCATGGAACTCCTTTCCTTGGGGGCAGCATATGTGGTTCGAATTTCATGAGCGGATCTATAATCTTGTTTCTAAGAACAGAACCAAGTACATGGAATGTTATGCAAGACAGGGAGCGGCCTTCCAAGCAGTGTATACCTTGTATGGATTTGCTTTTGCTCTGAAGGTTAGTATACTTTGGTTTCAAATTATATATAATTCAACAATGTTTATATATAAGTGAATGCGTTTGTTAGTATACTTTTTTCATATGTAAACTGTTAGTCAAATACAATCGTTTTGACCCACTTTACAACCCATTTGATTTAGTGATTTAGAATGCTCTGTTTTTTAAACAGGTAAAATTCCTTTCATCAGTGGCTAAGTGTGTTTACTTTTGTATTTTTAAATTCCTCATTATTAGTCGAAATCAGTTGCAATTTTGGATTTTGAGAATTTGGTTGGTGTTTTTCATCAATATATTTTTAGATTAATTTTGATAATTTTCTAAATCAGATTTAGAAGTGTTCAAAGTAGGCTGTTTTTACAAAAAGTGCCCTGTTTCTAAGAACTCAGCATAGAATAGTGGTTAGTTGTAGCTTGTTTGTGTTATTAAGATCTCTAGGGACAACAAAAATATTTTGTGTTCTTAAGAAATTTTGAGAAAAGAAGAGGAAAAGAAGCTATGAAAAGTGATGGGCGATTTAATAGGATTTTGGACCACAAATCACGCGCCCATATTTGGGCTGTTTTGGAAGTGAATGATTCAATTAATTGAAATGACCAAACTGTCCTTTACTCCTTTATCAATTCATGTCTTGAAGAAGAATTTTATCAATTACCATTTACAAGAAGAACAACCATTTTTTAATGAAAGTAAGTGGTTTGTGTGTGACTTTGATTCATCACTCTTGTATAGTTTGTGTTGAAAGCATTTGTTATTTTGTATTGTTTAAAGTTTGCAATTGTCTTTTGTTCTTAGGTTTTTTTCAAGGTTTAGGATTATTTCATTATAAAACCTTGTTTCTAGTTAGTTGATTTTGGTTGAGTTGTTGTCTAGTTTTGTTTGTTTAAGTGAAATTGAAAGTCATAAGTTAAAGTACCCAGGCTATGACCAAAAAGTATATTGGGTAGTAGCAACAGCCACCTGAATTTATGTACGCAAAGTTACCTGTAGTAGCAACAGCCACCTGATTTTGGTTGAGTTGGGTAGTAGCAACAGCCACCTGATTGCTCATTTATGGTTATTATCATTCCATGGTTTTTTTGAGTTATTATCAAATTTCCTAAGTCAAAAGTCATATTTTAAAATGTGGTGCCATCTAACATAATGTTTGTTTATATTACAGATTTTTGTTCTTGAAAGCTTTCCCAACTCAAACTTGTGGTGGGACAAAGATGATACTGCTGTTCCCCAGGGTGTTGCTTGGGGTAATGTCACAGCTTTTCACAAAAGTGATTATGTCAAGCTTTTTGTTACCAAACCACCACCACAAAAAATGGTTCCAACTGCTGCGGAACAAGGTTCAACTTGGTGGATTAGCATCTTAGAGTATTTCAACAGTCCACACGCCTCCTGTGCACCTATAATCCCGTTAAACGGGATAAGATCAAGTCAAGGGTTTCCCGAAAATTTATTCGTGAAGAGGTTCGCACGGAGGTTCATGTACGCACTGAGGTTCGTACTCAGGTTGTGGAGGAGCATGCTGTTGAAGAAAGCGATAGTGATGATTGCCTCAAACACGTGACCAAAAGACAACTTCACGAGAGGATGATTGCTATGGAAGCTTCGTTTAATTCTCGTATAGCTGCTTTAGAGCAAAATAAGCATCCGGCTAATGAAGGAGTTGGTGTTGTTGATGAAGGAGTTGGTGTTAACCTTCCAGCTAATGAAGGAGTTGACCGTCCAGCTAATGTTGTTGATGATTCACATGTTAACCTTCCAGTCAAAGATGCAGTTGAGCATGAAGCCAATATTGTCATTGAACTATTTGGTGATCTCCCTGAGCCAAACAAAGTGGCGGAAAATGTTCAACATTCAAAGGTGTGTGCTGAGCAGGAAACAAAGCAGCCTATGGAAGAGTTTTCCGAAGATAACAACAAAGTCGATGTGGAGCAGGAAGCAAAGCAGCCTATGGAAGAGTTTTCCAAAGATAACAATAAAGTTGATGTTGAGGAGGAAGCAAAGCAGAAGGAAGATTTGGTATTTAAATACATATATATGTTACGACCACTGGACAGGTAACTATTGAATCATTTTTGTACCATTTGCATAAGTTTAGACCATCATATATATAATTAAATTTATTTATTGTTTCAGGATTCAACAAAGGATTTGGAAGATTTGATTGATTTTTCTTCTCTTCCGGATAATATGGTATGCACATTTCTCTTCGGCATAATATTATTTAATATCATTATAACTAGTTAATAGTGTATGCTGATATGTATAATTTTGTATCTAAGTTACAGGATGTAAATGGTTTAGATCCGCAGGTTGATGTTGGTGTAACACATGTTGATGCGGAACAAAATTTGGTATGGAAATGTTATGAATTATGTCTTAAGTTTGATTATTAATTGTATAACACTGACCATGAAAATGGTTTTCAGGATTTGAATGGTTTCATGAGCGGTCAGCAGATGGATGTTGGTGGCACAGATAACTCGGGAATTAATGTGGTATGCAATTTCTATTTATTAAGTTACATGATTAACTGGATAAAACTGTTTTTTATATCATTTTTCAGGATTTGAATGGTTTGATCGATGAGCAGATGGATGGTGATTTCACGGATAACTCATGAGTTGTGGTATGCAAGTTTTAGTACCTAGTTCAATTTATATTTCTTAAATTTCATCATTAACTGGATTAAACAGTTTTGCATCTCATTTTCAGGATTTGAACTCTTTGTGTTGATGAGGCTATGGATGATGATGTTGTAACTGTAAGGGTTCCGTTTGAACGAGAGAGAAAGAAAAGCCGCCACATGTCTTCTCCATACACAGCTCCACCACCTACCACACCAAGAAGGGCCAGAAAGTGTCGACCTAGATCTAGGATCTATAAATCTAAGATACAGTCCCTTGTTGGTCCTGATGGAAGTGAGATAAAAGTTGAACCATGGAAAGAGGTACTTATACTTAATTAGTATTCAATTCATTTTTGTTTAAGCTTATGGTAGTTATTAGAAGTCATATACTTAATAAGTAGAATTTGTGCTGGTAGCCTTTAGTATAGAATTTTCAAGGGCCAGAAGTGTCGTCCTAGATTTATTCTCTTGTTTCAATTGATTTATGTAACGGGTCAAAATGGATAAAACAATTTTCAGGACAAAAGATGGCTTTTTTTATTTCGACTGTTACCACTTTACAATCAGGACAAAACAATTTATGTAACGGGTCAAAATTGACAAAGAAGGCTTTTTTTAGCACTCCTTGTTAGTATCCTTATTCAAAATTGACAAAGAAGGCTTTTTTTAGCACTCCTTGGTTTTCCTAGTGACAGGTCTGAATTCAAGCCTAATCTTAAGATTCTTATGGAATTGACCCTTAATTCCTATGACTTTAGGCTTAGTATTATTGTTATTACCTTGCACACCTGCACCTACACTAGTCCCAACTTTATTAGTCTCTTCATTTACTTCACCTAGGTGCAATCATTATGCCAAAATACCTTCCACTTACTTCACCTAGGTGGTTTCCAGCTATACTCCATAGGGACAAACTTAGAACATGAAACCACAACTTCAGTAGGTCGTATGTTTCTATATTTTGGTCAGGCATATACGGACATGCAAATTGAAACCTTTTAACAATATGTGTAGTATTAATCTTGTGAGTGGATGTAAAATAGGAGTTTTTTCATCATTTCGCAGGAACTGAATCATCCTGAAGGTTCCCCACCCACCAGAATCAATTGTCATTCAGGCATTAACATGTTATTACGTTCAAGGAAGGACATGAAATTTTGTTTACCTTGGTCAAATGCGGAGCTATGCAATACATTTTGGGCTGGTTTAGTGTGCAAGGACGGCAACAGGAAAGGCTGGTTGTCTGATTTGGTATGTAATTATTACCTACTTATTATCCCTGAAACCGTTTAAATTACATCTCTCATTTCGCTAATGTAGTTTTCTTCTGTATACTTGTGATATTGCAGCACATTGATGTATGGGTATTGTATATGTGGCAATTTAGACCTGAAGATGCTGATTGGGTGATGGTCGGACCATATTTCAGCACACAGCTTCTTCGTAGAGATATACCAATGTATTATGCAAACGGTATTACCTATGGTGTGCCTTGGGTAGCCCCAAATGTTGAAAAGGTACGAAGTAGTCTTTTGGTTTTCAGTTTTCAACTTATTCATTACGGTCAATTAGCGTCTTATAATGACTACATATTGACTACATGGTTTTTACTCATCACCAAGATCAGTAACCTTATCATCACTATGCTGTAGATGCTTGTGGTAACCCTTATGATTGATTGGTATGCTGATTTACATGTTATGAGCTTGCTAGATGGGCATTTTTTTATTTAGAAATTAGCCCAACTATAAACCTTGTAACAGCTTGTCTAAAAATACCTTGTAACAGGGTTGTCTAAGAGTCATAATCTGGTAGTTAGATGGGCATGAAGATTAAATGTTGATTAAGGGTTCTGATATTTTTTTTTAAAGGGTTTTGTTTGGAATTAATGGACATGTCGATCGTAGATTTGGGTTCATTAGAGTTTCATGCTATGTGTAACTTACTCGTATGTCATCTGCTCAACGCGGCCCACTGATTAATGTCCAACTAAACCAGCCCAAGTGGCATGGCCCAATTTTTTAGCTTAAGTGAAAAGGAAACACACTTAATGACTGTCTAAACTCTAAACCTTTCTTTTTCACAAGTTGTTCTACACGCTATACAAGTTGAGTTAGTATAAGTTTGTATTATTTTTGAGAAACTATGAACAATATTATGTGTCACACATGCAGTTCAGGGGATGAAACGATCCAATAGGATAACAACGGCTCCTGTTTGGCGCAAGGAATAAGTGGCATTGAGTCATTGTTTAAGTGTTAGGATAAGTGTCATTAAGTCATTGTTTAAGATATGTGTTGGAGTCGTAATAGGATAAGTGTTTGAGTCAATATGAGATTATCCCATTACTAGTATTTATATTCGATTGTCAATAATGAAAGTTTCAAGTTTTCCATCTGTTTGATTGATTAGAACGAGTTTGCAGTTTTTTCAAACTAAATTCATATCTGTTTTCAGTTTGTCATTGTTTTTTAGAACGAGTTTGCTTTTAATACACCTTTCATATTGTAGGTTTACATTCCCGTGAATGAGCCAGATATTCACTGGGCTTTGGCGGTGTTAGACATACGATCAGGTGTTGTTACCATATATGACAGCCTTGGTGGTCCAGATGAAGAAGGCCGTCCATGGTGGGATACTTGGAGGCAGACTTTTTCAAGGGATATTCTCGTTTATCTTGAAGATAGTCAGGGCATGGCCAATAAAAACATTGATCCACGTACTTATTCAATAACCTTTCGGTATGAAAAAGATGTGCCATTACAAGGTGGCTATTATGGAGATTGTGGTATTTGGCAATGCATTTTTTTGTACCGTTTGACAAACGGTCTTGCATTGATGGTCGATGATCCTGTTGACTTTGCTCTAGCATATCGTGAGCAATTGATATCTTTCTATTGGAAATATAAGAAGGTAGAATCAATAGAACCAGTCAAACCAACAGATTGTTTACATCTAATTTATGTGTTGTATGTGAAAAACTATTAGGTGCTGTAACAGTTTAGGTGTTGTAGTAGTTTAGATCTTTTATGGTTGGTATGTCTACTTTTGTAAACATTTAGGTGCTGTAACGTTTAGGTGGTTTAACATAACCCAAATTGACCCATTTCTATGTAACTGGCTCGGCTTGAAATTGCCAACTCTAAAGTACTATGCATTGCCATCTGTTATATCAGCTGGTTGCTTTCAAAGTCTTTTTCGTGGTATGGATTCTCTCGACAACGTTTGGGACCAGTTTCTCCTATTTTTGTTTGCTTACTTTTGATCTTATTGTTAATAATAAGCTACAGTGGGAGTGAGCAATTGAGCTTATGTCTTTTAATTTAGTTGTAATGGTTTCTTTTTAATGAAAAGCACTTTTTTTTTCTACTTGTCGGTTCAGTATAATGTTTATGTGCTAGTATAATGTTTATGTGCTACTTGTTAGTTAATGCTTATTTGCTTATTCTCAATGTTAGGATATCAGAAGTCTAAATTAAGATAGCTGGTTAATAAGCTAAAAAGCAGTTTTCTTATTTTTACCCACTTTGACCGCTGAAGTCAACCCTATTCTGAAACAAGGTTTTAAAAGTTTTCACAAGTTTTAAGTTTTATTTTTAGTTTCAAAAAGTTGTATGCTGTCAGTTTTTCATTAGCAATATAGTTAAGATTTTGTAGTGATAAAAATTTTTAAAAAATAAAAATGGTGAGTAAGCTAGCTTGTTTAATCACTGTCAAGAGGAAAAAATTCAAAAAAAGGGTTTACCATGTCTGTTGATGGGTTAAAGTGGGTATATTGGGTGAATTTCTGTTCTGTGCATACTCTATGTCTCAACAGCCCTATTTGCAGCTTATTTATAAGCTGTAGATAGCCTATTAAGAGTGTTCATTTGGGGGCAAAAGTTAGCTGGGTTGGTGTACACTAATTATCCAAAAGCCCAGGTTCTAAATCCCTCTCTAGCTTATCTCAAATAAGCTCCCAAGTAAGCCCCTTGTACCTGTACTTCATCAGCATCTAAGTGTTTTTTTGTTTCATCTGCTTATTTAGGTTTAATTTAGCTTATTCAGAATCCTTTAGATGCTTTTAGTGTATCCTATTTACGTTTACATTGGCACCCGGATACCAAACCACTTTTCACTGTTATACCTCAACTAAAAGTATATCCCCAAAACAATAAATGCAAAACAGAAATATGACAGAATAACGAAAACGAAAATAAAATCGAGCTACAACAAGATATGATAAACTAAGCACCACATTTGTTCATAGATTAATTGTCGATTACATGAACGCCGCCACTATATTAGCAGCATCTGAGTACACAAAATTGTAACCCGACAATTATAAATCCACACAGCATAATTGTTCATAAACCCTAATCCAACTTACCATATACATAAACCCTAGTCCAACTTACCAAAACACAAAACACATCTACCCAAAGAAACTAACCGTCTTACAGATCTTCATTGATCTCCATCAAGGTAACATGTTCTTCCTGTTGTTCAATCCCATCACGTATCAAGCCCAATGTTCCTTCAAGAGATTGCAAGATATCACGCTCCACGATTTGCATCTTTTCAAGACAACCTAGTGCATCCACCCCTGTTCATGATACGGTCCCAAATGGAGCACCTCAGTCTGTGTACGATCAAACTTCTGGATTTTCTCCCAAAGCTGACCAACCTGTACCTCCAACCACATCAGAAGATTGCGCTGCTCCACCAACTCGCTGCTGAAAAGTAGCTTGAAACATGTCGCAATGTTTTCAGATCCAGCTGCTGTCACACCCCCAAATTACCTGTTTTGCAGCGGAATGGAATTCCTGGGGGTTGACTGTCATAGCATCACAATCACAGTTATATTGAATGACCTAAAGTGTCGTTTGGAAAATACATCGTTTGATTTAATAAAAAAATCAGAGTTTACAAAAGATAGGTCCCAAATGAAAGTCAACATATGCGGAATTAAGTTTGTTACAAGTCAAACGATGTTTTTAAAGTTCATAAAACCCAAGTGAGACGCGTCGTCACCGCGACTCTATGATGTGTCCATATGCATGCCATGAAGTGAATGCCTTAGATACCTGAGATAAAACATGCTAAAAAGTGTCAACACAAAGGTTGAGTGAGTTTATAGAGTTTGTGTTGAAATGTAAAGCCTTTCAAAATCGTTTATGCAGCAAAGGCATTGTAAATCCACTCAGTTCCAAGTTCCGCCCATACAAAACTTGCAACAAGTGTGTTCACAACCCACTGCCAAAATGTGTATAATTTATGTTCAAACACATGATGTCAAATGAATTCACAATAGTACCTAACTCGACTTAGAACCATAACACATAATCAATAGTACATGACTCAATGTATCAGTAGTCAACTGACATAGCACTTTATTCGACGTAGAACTATAGCACATAATCAATAGTACATGACTCAATGTATCAGTAGTCAACTGACATAGCACTTTATTCGACGTAGAACTATACCACGCAAACAAGAACAATTGATATAGTACAACATTCGGTTTTGAAACAATGGTGATCATGATAGAAGTTATCCTTAAAAATCTAAAGAACTTGTGAAAAATAGTTAAGCATGTATCTCCCCCAAAATAGTTCAAAACATATAAAAGTAGGGGCTACGAAACTCACTTGGACAATGATGCGATGGCAAAAGTGAATACACTGAAATGTAGCGTGAATCTCTAAACTTGACCTATTATGAATGATATGATTCATAATAAGTTATGATGTAATGTTATGCATGCAATTCGTATGATATCTATACCACTTGTGAATTTTTGAAAATAACACTTATCGTCGAAAATAATCTTATAACGTCTTGACAATTTATAAACTACTTTACAAGTATTTGCGTTGAAATGACATCCTAAAATAGTTATTTAATGATTTATTATGAAATTATAACTTTTCGTCGTAAAATAATGTCATTTGACAATTTCATGAAAGTGACTAAACGGCCTTGAAAAGCTAGTCGTAAAATGGCGCACGTCGAGTGTTAGGAAACAAACTCAACGGTTTTGGAAAGCTTGTATCATTATCTCAAAGTTTTAGCATTTAAGTTTTTATCATAGAGGTCTCGATCATGGAGAAAAATATAGGTAAAGTATGGTACTTGTATCCAAAATATTATTTAAGGGTGCTTTTCGGCAAAGTTTAAGTGACCGCATTTTATTCGTTACAACTCTGCTTGACGAACGGTTGGACTTTTTGGAAAATATGCTAGGCGAACTTACTTTTACTAGAAGACATCGTTTCATAAAAAGTACTCCATCAATGTTAAAAACGACCCTCAACAAGGTCATTCGCGGCCGTAATGTTTGTCTAATAGAAGTATATTAGTTTTGCTTATATAATATAGTTACGGCAACTTTATTTAAACGCGTGTAATTTAATCGTTACAAGTCCGTTTTCTACGTTTTATATGTCCTTAGCTTCGTATTAAAGTATACTAATATATTTTTGATAAGTCGACACATTTTATAGCACTTAAGACTCATTTTTTACTCGTAAAAAGTTAAAATAACATGCTGAATTTTCTGAGTTTTATAGTTTTCGTCGTCAAACTTGAAAATATCATAACTTCTTCGTTATAACTCCGTTTTAACCCGTTCAAGCGGCCACATTTTCGTTTTAAAGTATATTTTCTAAATATCTAGCCCAAATATTTTTACTCACTGTCGAGATTTCCAGAATTCGAAAATAAGATCAGACCTCTAAATAAAGTTGTCGAAATAAGTTTTTCTCGCGCAAAACCTATTCTAACCAATTCAAAACAACTCCGAAGCTATTCTAATCCTACCATACACCTTATTAGGGTGTCATGGGTTCCTAGGCATCACCAAAAGTGATATGTTTCAAGGAGTAATTATAGGATGATGAATATATATTTATAACACTTAAAAACAATAAAAAGTGGTATAGACATCAATATGACTTGCATGTTTTTCTCAAGCATAATGAAATGAACATAATATGAATATGAAAAATGAATATGAACATGAAATACTTACTAGTAACTTGATGAGGTTAAATGAACAAGGTTAATCCTAAACACCCTAGGTTTTTATTTCAAAACCTTACTTAAGAGTGTGTCTAGATTGGAATGAACTTGACTAGAAAAAATTTTATGGTTTCCTTCTTGGTCTCCAATAGTGGCCGGTTCTATGGCAAGAGGAAGAAGAGAGCCTTTTTAAAATTTACACTTTAAGTTATGAGTAAGTATGTGAAGATATGAATGAGTTGGAGTATAATATCATATAATTTAGAAGATATTTAGCAAGAATGAATGTGAGTCACCCCTTGTGTCGACACAAGGGTGATACTCATTAGTAGTGTGCATTTTTTTTAAACATTTATATGTAGTGTAAATGTATAATTACTTAGAGATAAATGATAACTTGTGTAAATATTTGAGCTTTTAGGGTAGCGTTAGCTAAAAATAAATTTTAACGGATCAAAATAAAATATATTGAAGTCATAAAAATTATAAAAATACATTCCTTGCAAAATTTGAGTGAAATAATAATTATCATGTAGTATTTACGAAAACCGTCGTAATCATATAAATATAACAATTAATATACAAAATAAATTTAAAACACCGGGTAAACTCATAATATTATTTTTATAATCTTAATATGAGTATAAAAATATATCGGGATAATTTTTGGAATTATCGGATCAAATGTTCAAAATAATTAATTACGCGATAGCGTTTATTTAATATGAAATTATTCGTTTAATGAAAAATGCAAAACCATGCATGAACTAATATGATGATAATGATGCTAATGATATGTAGACTAAACCTAGTCTATATGAAATGTCCTTGATGATTGTTCATGAATTCGCAGCTAAACCATTAAGGTTACGCGAATTTTGATACTCGTAAACCTAGTTTACGATAAACGATGAAATAGTGAAGCATGAATAGTGATTTTCTCCGGGAATGAATAGTGTTTCATGAATAGTAAAATTTTGAATTACGTTCTCAGAATATTACTTCGACTCCGAAAACGATGAATAGTAAAATTTGAGAAATGACCTGAAAGTACGAGTTGTCACATTCGCCCATCCAAAAAGGAATTCAGTCCCTGAATTCAGTTTGTGTTAGTCTATCGAATTTTTGAGTTTGTGATGAATAACGAGGAGAGAAGACATGAGGAGGTGTCGTTACGGTTATCGATGATTAAGAGCGTACAAAACATCATTGTAGAGAAAATATTGGATGAATGTCTCCGATGAGCATAACTTTGACTTTTAGGAATATGTGAAAATCCTGCTTGCACTAAGATTTATAAATAACTGCTCCCAACATAACATGATCCCTCCAGAATTAGACATAGTTAGCTAGGCTATGTATAATTAAGGAACGATAATGTGACGTTCGGTTTAGTTGTTATAACTCTCAATGTTTACATAGATTTAAACCGTGTCGTTAAAATGGTAGTTAAAGTAAAAGGAATTAAAATTCTCGTAAGTGATATCGAATCGAAAGAAAATAAAGTACGATAGATGAGAATATTTTACAACGAGTGGTTTATCAAACAGTAATACATCTTAAGTTATAAAGATCCAGATACGATGGAAGACATAAACTTAGTACGACATAGTACATAAGGAAAATGAGACTGTTAGTTTCTAAACTTCTTCAGTCTTCTGCATTGTTGAGACCATGACGAGCTTCTCCTCCTTCTAACATGTATGCATTCCCATGAGCACCTTCAACTTGTTGACCTTGGTTTTGGGGACATTGGTTCCGATAGTGTCCTTGCTCCCCACATCCGAAACATGTAACTATGGCCTTGCCCTTGCAGTCCTTAGCAAGGTGTCCCACTTTGTGACAGCTAAAGCATATACCACATGGACCATTATGATGTAGCGTGCATTGGTGGCATCATGGTAAGTTTCCAGTATAAGCTCTTCCCTTTGTTGGTGCAGCAACATAGACCCTGGCGAATTCTTGTCTTCTATTCAGTTGTTGGTGATGGTTAGTGTTACGGTTTTGGTTTTTGTTATTATAACATCCTTGGTCATTTTCCCATTTCCTTTTGTTGTTGTTGATTTGGTTATCGTCGTTGTTGTTGTTGTTTTGGTTATTGTTGTAGTTGGTGCGGTTGTTGGTATTGTTATTACGGTTGGTGTTGGTAATGTTTTCTCCCTTCAATACTTGTGCCATGAGCTTTTGAGATACTCGAATAGATTCTTCAATCGTTTGCGGATCAAAGGAAATCACATCACCTTGAATGATCTCGGGAAGTCCTCCAATGAAAGCCTCCAGTAGTTTTTCATTGTCCGAAATCATAGACGGACATAACGCAGCCAATTCTTGAAACCTTCGAATGTAGGTCTCGATGTCGTACCCAACAGTCACTAGTTCATAAAATTCCGTTTCCAACTTCTTCACCTCAGTACGCGGACAATACTTCTTTGTTAACAAACCTTTGAATTGCTCCCAGGTGAGCTTGTAAGCATTTTCCATTCCCATAGGCTGTGCATACGAGTTCCACCACGACATTGCCCCATCTAGTAGTGTACTTGTAGCAAACTTAACCTTGTTATCCTCAGGGCAATTACATAACAGAAACACATACTCCATTTTCTCGAACCATCGAACCATGGCAGTGGCCCCTTCGGTACCCTTGAACTTAGTGGGATCTCCGCTTTTAAAGTCCTTATATGAATAACTTCTAACCCCGGACCCTCCTGCAATTCCTGCAGCAGCAGCAAGTCTAGCGGCTTCAGCTTCCGCCGCAATTCTAGTAGCTTCAGCAGTTGCCGCAGCCGCGACGGCATTAGCAAGCCTGGCAGCTTCAGCATTAGCTGCAACCTCAGCGGCAGTGGCGAGTCTAGCGGCTTCGGCAGTGGCTGCGGCCTCAGCAGCATTGGCAAGTCTAGCGGCTTCGGCAGTAGCCGCAGCCTCAGCAGCAGCCGCCACTGTTGCTCTTTCAGTCCTTAATGCCTCGGCTATACTATCCCTCACATACTTTTGCATAGCCGCTTGAGTCAAAACTTGTGGAGCTTTCTTCGGCGCCATAACTTCTTCAAAATAAGAGGAAAGGTGAGATGTAGCAAAGTCCTATGTTAAAAATAAGCGCTCTAAAGAGATGTGATATGAGATAATAAATTTGAGGTTATTTTACAAAATAACTGACTAATTCCCAGGAGATGGGTTATGAGATGTTGTAAGTGCTTCAAATGTATGATGGTTTAGTGACTTAATGTGTGAATAATGTGTAACTCGACATATTAGTGGTGAAACAAAGGAGTGAGAGTGACTTTGCCCTACTTAAAGGTTTATCTCGGCATTCGACGTTATCGGTGATGAATCAGCTGATATTAAAATTGCGATAGGGAATGACAAGGCATTCTCCACATTAGAGTATGAGGAAATGATAATGGGATGGGTATTTAAAGGTATCCATGTGACAATCCATGTGAAATGAAAGTAAATAACTCGAAAATGTACGTATAAACCGCGTGTAAAGTGAACATGCACTTATGATGAAATGATGAGATGCTATGATGATGTAGTTATAGTCTAGGGTCAATGATGCAACCTAGTTCTCTATAACCGAAGCTCTGATGCCAATCTGTCACACCCCCAAATTACCTGTTTTGCAGCGGAATGGAATTCCTGGGGGTTGACTGTCATAGCATCACAATCACAGTTATATTGAACGACCTAAAGTGTCGTTTGGAAAACACATCGTTTGATTTAATAAAACAATCAGAGTTTACAAAAGATAGGTCCCAAATGAAAGTCAACATATGCGGAATTAAGTTTGTTACAAGTCAAACGATGTTTTTAAAGTTCATAAAACCCAAGTGAGACGCGTCGTCACCGCGACTCTATGATGTGTCCATATGCATGCCATGAAGTGAATGCCTTAGATACCTGAGATAAAACATGCTAAAAAGTGTCAACACAAAGGTTGAGTGAGTTTATAGAGTTTGTGTTGAAATGTAAAGCCTTTCAAAATCGTTTATGCAGCAAAGGCATTGTAAATCCACTCAGTTCCAAGTTCCGCCCATACAAAACTTGCAACAAGTGTGCTCACAACCCACTGCCAAAATGTGTATAATTTATGTTCAAACACATGATGTCAAATGAATTCACAATAGTACCTAACTCGACTTAGAACCATAACACATAATCAATAGTACATGACTCAATGTATCAGTAGTCAACTGACATAGCACTTTATTCGACGTAGAACTATAGCACATAATCAATAGTACATGACTCTATGTATCAGTAGTCAACTGACATAGCACTTTATTCGACGTAGAACTATACCACGCAAACAAGAACAATTGATATAGTACAACATTCGGTTTTGAAACAATGGTGATCATGATAGAAGTTATCCTTAAAAATCTAAAGAACTTGTGAAAAATAGTTAAGCATGTATCTCCCCCAAAATAGTTCAAAACATATAAAAGTAGGGGCTACGAAACTCACTTGGACAATGATGCGATGGCAAAAGTGAATACACTGAAATGTAGCGTGAATCTCTAAACTTGACCTATTATGAATGATAAGATTCATAATAAGTTATGATGTAATGTTATGCATGCAATTCGTATGATATCTATACCACTTGTGAATTTTTGAAAATAACACTTATCGTCGAAAATAATCTTATAACGTCTTGACAATTTATAAACTACTTTACAAGTATTTGCGTTGAAATGACATCCTACAATAGTTATTTAATGATTTATTATGAAATTATAACTTTTCGTCATAAAATAATGTCATTTGACAATTTCATGAAAGTGACTAAACGGCCTTGAAAAGCTAGTCGTAAAATGGCGCACATCGAGTGTTAGGAAACAAACTCAACGGTTTTGGAAAGCTTGTATCATTATCTCAAAGTTTTAGGATTTAAGTTTTTATCATAGAGGTCTTGATCATGGAGAAAAATATAAGTAAAGTATGGTACTTGTATCCAAAATATTGTTTAAGGGTGGTTTTCGGCAAAGTTTAAGTGACCGCATTTTATTCGTTACAACTCCGCTTGACGAACGGTTGGACATTTTGGAAAATATGCTAGGCGAACTTACTTTTACTAAAAGACATCGTTTCATAAAAAGTACTCCATCAATGTTAAAAACGACCCTCAACATGGTCATTCGCGGCCGTAATGTTTGTCTAATAGAAATATATTAGTTTTGCTTATATAATATAGTTACGGCAACTTTATTTAAACGCGTGTAATTTAATCGTTACAAGTCCGTTTTCTACGTTTTATATGTCCTTAGCTTCGTATTAAAGTATACTAATATATTTTTGATAAGTCGACACATTTTATAGCGCTTAAGACTCATTTTTTACTCGTAAAAAGTTAAAACAACATGCTGAATTTTCTGAGTTTTATAGTTTTCGTCGTCAAACTTGAAAATATCATAACTTCTTCGTTATAACTCCGTTTTAACCCGTTCAAGCGGCCACGTTTTCGTTTTAAAGTATATTTTCTAAATATCTAGCCCAAAAATTTTTACTCACTGTCGAGATTTCCAGAATTCGAAAATAAGATCAGACCTCTAAATAAAGTTGTCGAAATAAGTTTTTCTCGCGCAAAACCTATTCTAACCAATTCAAAACAACTCCGAAGCTATTCTAATCCTACCATACACCTTATTAGGGTGTCATGGGTTCCTAAGCATCACCAAAAGTGATATGTTTCAAGGAGTAATTATAGGATGATGAATATATATTTATAACACTTAAAAACAATAAAAAGTGGTATAGACATCAATATGACTTGCATGTTTTTCTCAAGCATAATGAAATGAACATAATATGAATATGAAAAATGAATATGAACATGAAATACTTACTAGTAACTTGATGAGGTTAAATGAACAAGGTTAATCCTAAACACCCTAGGTTTTTATTTCAAAACCTTACTTAAGAGTGTGTCTAGATTGTAATGAACTTGACTAGAAAAAATTTTATGGTTTCCTTCTTGGTCTCCAATAGTGGCCGGTTCTATGGCAAGAGGAAGAAGAGAGCCTTTTTAAAATTTACACTTTAAGTTATGAGTAAGTATGTGAAGATATGAATGAGTTGGAGTATAATATCATATAATTTAGAAGATATTTAGCAAGAATGAATGTCAGTCACCCCTTGTGTCGACACAAGGGTGATACTCATTAGTAGTGTGCATTTTTTTTTAAACATTTATATGTAGTGTAAATGTATAATTACTTAGGGATAAATGATAACTTGTGTAAATATTTGAGCTTTTAGGGTAGCGTTAGCTAAAAATAAATTTTAACGGATCAAAATAAAATATATTGAAGTCATAAAAATTATAAAAATACATTCCTTGCAAAATTTGAGTGAAATAATAATTATCATGTAGTATTTACGAAAATCGTCGTAATCATATAAATATAACAATTTATATACAAAATAAATTTAAAACACCGGGTAAACTCATAATATTATTTTTATAATCTTAATATGAGTATAAAAATATATCGGGATAATTTTTGGAATTATCGGATCAAATGTTCAAAATAATTAATTACGCGATAGCATTTATTTAATATGAAATTATACGTTTAATGAAAAATGCAAAACCATGCTTGAATTAATATGATGATAATGATGCTAATGATATGTAGACTAAACCTAGTCTATATGAAATGTCCTTGATGATTGATCATGAATTGGCAGCTAAACCATTAAGGTTACGCGAATTTTGATACTCGTAAACCTAGTTTACGATAAACGATGAAATAGTGAAGCATGAATAGTGATTTTCTCCGGGAATGAATAGTGTTTCGTGAATAGTAAAATTTTGAATTACGTTCTCAGAATATTACTTCGACTCCGAAAACGATGAATAGTAAAATTTTAGAAATGATCTGAAAGTACGAGTTGTCACAGCTGCTGCCTTCAGTTCATCTATATTGGGAGTGGCCATTGTTGTTGAAAAAAGCAGATCTAGATGAGATTTTGTTATTTGGGCGTAATATAATTAAGTGCGTAGGTAATTGTACCATTATATAGATCCAAAAATCATTTAAATGGTAAAACCCAGATCGAAAAGAATGATTACAAAACTTAACTGAAAACGTATGTATGAAAAAAAAAATATAAAGGAAACACAATAGAGAGTTCTAACACTATGAACTGAAACAACAATACAAATTTAATTCACAGGCCCCTATACTGTGATAATGAACCCCCTACACATCTTTGAATATTACAATCGGGAACGTTTTAGACAGTAAACAGCCACGCAAAGAAAATAAACAACTACGAACCGAAGATAAACTTTACAAAAAACTAACAACAGCATTAAAAAGAAACTTTCTCACAACGCGGAGTTGAAGTTAAACTTAGAAAACAGAAAATACGTATTTCGTTTAATAACCGTTCGCAACGTAAACAGACAGTTACAATATATATATATATATATATATATATATATATATATATATATATATATATATATATATATATATATATATATATATATATATATATATATATATATATATATATATATATATATTTGTTGCTACAATATATACTTTCTTAATAATGACATCTAGATTAGATATAAATCCATGAAACAAAACAAAGAAATTAATACAAACAACAAACGAAACAAACAAATAATACAATAATACAAATACAAATAAGAACACAACTACCACCATGAAAGAAACAAAACAAACAAATGATAAGTAAACTTCGACACAACTAAATATAATCTGGGTGATCCCAAGTTTGAGAGTTGTTAGAGTCGTAACCATCGTCGTAAAGATACTCACGACAACCTTCAAATCTGCTCTCATCCCACTCCTTGTACAAAGCATCGAATTCTCTGTCCCGACGTTCTTCTTCCTCCCTTTCAGCTTGCTCCCTTCGTGCAGCTTCCTCCATCTCTAACAACACTTCTTCATCTTGGAGCATAAGTCGCTCCCTTTCGGCTTCCTCCTTAAGAGCAGATTCTCTTTTTGCTATCTCCCTTTCTACTTCCTCCTTAAGAGCAACTTCTGTTTCTACTGTCTCCATTTCTCTTAAAATTTCATCTTCATCAACTTGTTGGCCGAAGTCTTTTTGTTCCGGAAATTGTTGGCTGAAGTCTTTTTTAGACATTTTTGAGAAAATTTTGTGTTTTTTCTTTGTTAGTGTTTGTTTGTGTGTTACTTGTTAGTGTGCATTCAATATTTATAGGGGATTTCGAAACATGTGTACCCGGTACCATTTCAATTAAAACCTCTTGTATATTTTTCTACATGGGCATTTAAGTAAAAAAATGTGCGATTTGAACAAGCGTGCGAACTAAATAATTATATTTGGGTAGGTTGAAATTTATTGCCACTGACCATGTAAATTAATGTGGTGCAGGTGAAAGTACATTGACATTTAAGTAAAAAATGTGCGAATGTGCGATTTGAACAAACGTGCGAACTAAATAATATGCATACAATTTGGACATATACAATCACATTCCCTTAGAAAAAAAATCGTGTAGACTAAAAAAAAATGAATGGTAAATTAAGTGTATTTTTTGGTTTGCCAAAATTTAAGTATATTTTCGGTAGGTTTTGAAATTTATTATAAAATTTGGACATTCTAATATTTATCATACCCATTCTAAAATGCATAAAATTTAGACATATACAATCACAGTGCCTTAAAAAAATCGTGTAGTATAATATTTGGATCTAACGATAAACCACTTCAATTAAAACACTTGTACCCGGTACCATTTCAATTAAACCTCTTGTATATTTTTTAACTGAAATTAAAATACACAAATAAAGTGGGTAGGTTTTGAAATTTATTGCCCCTGACCATGTAAATTAATTTGGTGGTGCAGGTGAGAGTACATGGGCATTTAAGTAAAAAAATGTGCGAATGTGCGATTTGAACAAGCGTGCGAACTAAATAATTATATTTGGGTAGGTTGAAATTTATTGCCACTGACCATGTAAATTAATGTGGTGCAGGTGAAAGTACATGTAAATTAATGTGGTGCAAGTGAAAGTACATTGGCATTTAAGTAAAAAATGTGTGAATGTGCGATTTGAGCAAACGTGCGAACTAAATAATATGCATACAATTTGGACATATACAATCACATTCCCTTAGAAAAAAAAATCGTGTAGACTAAAAAAAAATGAATGGTAAATTAAGTGTATTTTTTGGTTTGCCAAAATTTAAGTATATTTTCGGTAGGTTTTGAAATTTATTATAAAATTTGTACATTCTAATATTTATCATACCCATTCTTAAATGCATAAAATTTAGACATATACAATCACAGTGCCTTAAAAAAATTGTGTAGTATAATATTTGGACCTAACGATAAACCACTTCAATTAAAACACTTGTACCCGGTGCCATTTCAATTAAACCTCTTGTATATTTTTTAACTGAAATTAAAATACACAAATAAAGTGGGTAGGTTTTGAAATTTATTGCCCCTGACCATGTAAATTAATGTGGTGCAGGTGAGAGTACATGGGCATTTAAGTAAAAAAATGTGCGAATGTGCGATTTGAACAAGCGTGCGAACTAAATAATTATATTTGGGTAGGTTGAAATTTATTGCCCCTGACCATGTAAATTAATGTGGTGCAGGTGAAAGTACATGTAAATTAATGTGGTGCAGGTGAAAGTACATTGGCATTTAAGTAAACAATGTGCGAATGTGCGATTTGAACAAACTTGCGAACTAAATAATATGCATAAAATTTGGACATATACAATCAAATTTCCTTAGGAAAAAATTTGTGTATACTAAAAAAGAGTGAATGGTAAACTAAGTGTTTTTTTGGTTTGCCAAGATTTAAGTATATTTTCGGTAGGTTTTGAAATTTATTATAAAATTTGGACATTCTAATATTTATCATACCCATTCTAAAATGCATAAAATTTAGACATATACAATCACAGTGCCTTAAAAAAATCATGTAGTATAATATTTGGACCTAACGATAAACCACTTCAATTAAAAAAACTTGTACCCGGTACCATTTCAATTAAACCTCTTGTATATTTTTTTAACTGAAATTAAAATACACAAATAAAGTGGGTAGGTTTTGAAATTTATTGCCCCTGACCATGTAAATTAATGTGGTGCAGGTGAGAGTACATGGGCATTTAAGTAAAAAAATGTGCGAATGTGCGATTTGAACAAGCGTGCGAACTAAATAATTATATTTGGGTAGGTTGAAATTTATTGCCCCTGACCAGGTAAATTAATGTGGTGCAGGTGAAAGTACATGTAAATTAATGTGGTGCAGGTGAAAGTACATTGGCATTTAAGTAAACAATGTGCGAATGTGCGATTTGAACAAACGTGCGAACTAAATAATATGCATAAAATTTGGACATATACAATCACATTCCCTTAGAAAAAATTCGTGTATACTAAAAAAAATGAATGGTAAACTAAGTGTATTTTTGGTTTGCCAAGATTTAACCTTTGGTGTATCACTTCCAAAAAATATTACGTGCACACAACTTATTGCTCTAGCCAAGAAAAAGTTCAACATCGGTGAAGAGTATGATATTGGGATTTCTTACCATGTTGGAAATAATTGTGTCCAAATAGTCGACGATGATGATATGGCTTTTTTTGTACATCAAGTTTTGAAAGGGAAGTCTACCGTGTTGCATAATTTGTATATTAAGAAGAGTAAAAAAGGCTTAAAGCTAAATCCTTCTTCTTCTAATACTTTTGAATTTGATCTTAATGCACTTCCTGAAGGATACGACGAATTTGGTGATGAAATTGACAACACATATAATCAATCAAATAATGAAACTTTCGAAAATAACGAACCTATTTTGTCTACTCCCCCAAATCATGCATGGAAAAATAACACATTCACCTATATGCCTATTCCCACCGATCATCCAACACCAAATATTAAAACACCAAAAGTAGGTGTCGCACAAAATTGCTCACGTTTTCTAAAAGAGGGTGTTGAATTTGATAATAAAGAATTATGCATGTATGCAATCGGTGAAAAAGCTCTTTTAGAAGGTTTTCAGTTTAAAACACGAAAATCTGATTCATATAGGTATGATGTAATTTGTATACATAACAATTGCAATTGGAAGATAATTTCATCTAAGATAGATGACAGTATAAGATGAAAATTAGGAAAAGTAAATGACATTCACACTTGTCCGAGAACACAATTCTATCCTAATCACCGAAATGCAACCGCAAAATTGTTGGGTCATTTATTGATACCAAAGATGGGAGATCACAGTCAGATATATAAGCCAAAGGACATAGTAAACGACATCAACCTTCAATACAACATCGACATTTCTTACAAAAAGGCATGGGGAGGAAGAAATATAGCATTGGAGACGTTGTCCGGTGACCCGAAAAATTCCTTTTCACAATTACCGTATTATTGTTATAATTTAAAGTTGAAAAACCCCAGTTGGGTAACACACATTGAGACAGATGATGAAGACCGTTTTGAGATGCTTCTAATAGGCTTTGGTGTTGCGGTAATAATTTATTACTGTCTATTTTATTTTAATAAAAAATTTATATTCGTTATATTATTATTTGTGAAACTAATACTTTGTTTAACTAAACTAGATTCGGAGTTTCTTGGACCATTTGCGACCACTAATAGTAATTGATGCGGCTCATCTTAAAGGTACATACCATGTACAAATATGCTCGCCGTTGGAATGGATGGGAATAATCAAATTGTTCCTCTCGCGACCGGTGTATCTCAGGGTGAGACTGCGAGATCGTGGACATGGTTTTTG
Source organism: Chrysanthemum seticuspe (assembly GCA_019973895.1). Lineage (NCBI taxonomy): Eukaryota > Viridiplantae > Streptophyta > Magnoliopsida > Asterales > Asteraceae > Chrysanthemum > Chrysanthemum seticuspe. The sequence goes on along the minus strand of BPTQ01000005.1, from coordinate 345,859,597 downwards.
ACCCACTTGAAGGAATGCATCGGTGAAGTTGCAGATTTGGCTATAATATCTGATAGACATTTAGGAATACAACAAGCTTGTCAAACGGTTTTCCCCGATGCATTTCATGGTTTTTGTTGTAGGCATTTGATGTTAAATTGCAATTTCGGACAAGGGAGAAAGATTAAGGCCTTATATTGGAAGACTTGCAAATCTTACACAACCAACGAGTTTGCAGAAGCATTCTCACAAATTGAACGAAGAAATCAGGAAGCTTACAACAAACTGGTGGACGCTGGCATTACTAATTGGTCAAGGGCACATTGCACAGGACATCATTACAATTATATGACTTCGAACAGTGCAGAATCAGTCAACAGTTTAAAAAAAGATGTTCGAAGAGTTCCGATTTCAATGCTAATGGAATACTATAGAGGGCTTCTACAAAGATGGTTTTGTGACAAACGACAAAAGTATCAAGGTATACACTTAAATTAGTTTATATATTATTAAACCATATCTTTTTTATTTTATAGATGTATTATTATTATAGTTATTGTTAATTAATTATTATGTCAAACGTTAGATGCAACTCCGGGTGACCTTAGTGACTGGGCTAGTGCAAAAGTGAAGGACAGAACGTTTAAGAGTGCTAATTGGACAGTGAATCCCATTGAACATAAAAGGATATACGAGGTAGATGATCGTAGAAAAAAACATATTGTAAGGCTAGATTATGATACTTGCACACGTCGGAAATGGCAACTTTCTGGTTTGCCATGTGGTCATGCTATAGCTGTTTGTAGAGCTCAAGGATTGACAAGTTGTAATCATTTGGCTAAAGGTTGGTTTAGAACAACCAATCTAAAAGCTACATACCAAGGGTTGGTATATCCCGTTGGAGAAATTCCGAGTTGGGAGCTTCCAACGGGTTTGCAGGTTGTAAAGCCACCAAATATGGATAAGCGCCAAGCGGGAAGACCAAAGAACAGAGATCGGATTCGATCTCAAGGTGAGGTACCAGAAGAAAATGCATGCGGACGGTGCAACGCACGTGGTCACACCCGAGCAGTTTGTAATGCGCCATTGCCTAAAAAAAAGGTAACTAATACGTTCTAACCTGATTATTTTTATTTGTCATTGGTTTATTGAACAATGTATTAGCTTGATAATATTGTTTTATAAATTACAGGCAAAGAAATCTACAGGAGGCGGCTCCCAAAGCAATCACGGACGATCACAAAACACACCCGAAAGCTCACAAAGATTACAACCATCAATGTCACAAGGCTACGAGCATGTTAACTTGGCTGACCCATGATTGAAGTGAAGTCCAGAAAACAAGAGACAATCAATGTCACAATGCTACGAGTTTGTTTGTTTGGAATGAAGTTGTGTTGTACTTGCAAGAATGTAGTTTAAAGTATGAGACCTCTCTTTTATGTATAACTGATAAGGTCAAAGTGCCAATGGCACACATTTTGGACAAAGTAATGCATAAGTCTTAATGGACTAATTTTTTCAACATACATTACAACCATACATTGTCCAGACAGTTTTTCAACATACACACAAGTCAACCTACTACAAGCCACAAAGATGTTCACCCGAGAAAAAACTCAGGGCTAAAAAACAAGTCACAAATAATTCAAGCACAGTATATCCTGTTCTAGAAATAATAACGGATCAATGACTCTTGATATGCAAGTGTCGCCTGTGTTGGATTATCAACATGCAAAGGAATTCCATAAGCCAACCTGTATACAGAACAATACAGCAAAATTAAGATTCTATTAGACATAAAATGACATTTCCGTACATTGAGTGACCCAACCGTTACACAACCCATCAATGTTTTCACCATTACAGTTTCCTAAGCCAGTACTATACAGTTTCCTAAGCTGGTTTTTCGACCTTTGACCTGAAAATTGTTTTACCCATTTGACCCATTACACAAACCATCCATGTTTTCACCTTTACATCCTACACAAATGAACCACATCTAAGCCAGTTTCCTAAGCCATTTTGAGTGCCCCAAGGCCACAACTACTACTTTTCCTTTATACTTATATTAGCCAACTACTACTTTTCCTTGAATATTTACAATATAACTCTAAATATATGCCAAAATCCATATCCCAGTAATGTTTGTACAACCAGTTTCCTATTTTTATGCTAAAGCTGAATTACAATAGAACATCTCAATTATTTGTGCTAAAGCTGACAGAATCAATACCAAAGCTGGTGATACAAAATGCAGTCATGATGACAGAGCTAATTTTTGACTAAAATAGTCACTCAAAACAGTTTCATTTCAATATCCACTTCTTTAGATAAGGACTATGAATATGTCGACAAATACAATACAACTCTAATTAATAAATAAGGACTATCAGTATGTGGTGAACTAGTACATTGTGGATCTGTTGGTATACAGTATAGGAAACACAACCAAATGAGATATTGTTGTAGTTTGGTTAGAGTAACTATGACCTGTTTATGATGCCTATATAATTGTGGTTTTAAAAAATGACTTACATGTTCAACAGTATCTAGTCAAAAATGGTTTAAAAACTAAGATAAAAACAAATGACAGTAACAAATCAGACCTCATAAAGTTGGTCAAACTGAAATATGCTTGTTTATTTGTTTTCTACCTTGGTTAATTCCCAGCCTTTCATTAAGGGTTTGCATGTGATTATTTTTTGGATCTTTTGTCATTGATTATGCTATTTAAGCATGGATATACATCTATTCATGATTCAAGTTTTGGTTAATATTTGGATCAAAGTAAAAAAATCAGCCATGGAAGGACAATTTAGGTTGAATGAGTTACGTGAGGCGTCAAATTCTTATCAATGGGAGGATATGTTCATCTTGTACTGTCAGAGGGCATCGGTCGAGTATTGGCAGCTGGCGGCGGATATTAACAGGGTTTGCATGAAGGTGGATCTGATGAATCGTGAAAGGGGTTATTTTGTGGAGGAGTTGCAGACTGCAGCTGCACAGTTTCTACCTAAGAAAATGGCAGAGTTTTCAAATGAACTTCAAAGGAAAGATTACATCAAACTGATGGAGCTGAGGGTTCTGGCTAGCGAGTTCGAACTAAGGGGTCGGGAGATTGACCTTTTCACAGATAAGATTAAGGGTTTGTTGCCATGGTAGGGTCGATGATGGAGCTGAGTGTATGTCAGTGCTGGCTAGTGTGTTTTCCAATAAAAGTGTTGTGGGCTCAGGATGCCTAACACGAGTGTTTAGGTACTAGTTTGTAACTTAAGTAGTTGTCATGTAATCGTATGTTTCATGAAAATTTATGTTTATGTTAATCTTAGTGGTCTGTGTCATGCCTATCTTAATCAAAACACTTGTGGTAAGGCTATGACTGGCAAAACTAGTAATAGCAAATATAATTAGGGTGGTTTACTAACCTGTAAAGAAACATGCAGACAAAGACTCCGCAATCACCAAATAAACCTCCCTGCTTTGGAACATTCTGTGCAAGATGAAACTTGATATGGTAGGTTTTCGGGTCAATTTCTTTTTTGTCAAACACACCTGTCTCCAGTAGAATCAAGGGAAGATTGACCTCCAAACAATTCCTCATATTGAGATACCAATCACGACCTTCATCTTCACAACGATAAGCACTTTCATAAAATATAACATTTCCGGATTGTATGTGAAACTGGGCAAGCAACCAATGCTTCTTAGGTTCATTTATCGGAATGAACACCTGCAAGCAATATAAATAAAAATAACATCAATTCCAAAAGCGAAAAATTAAACTTATATAAGATGTATTGCTTTGTATTTCTGTATATACCCGATCAACATCAGCCCATGCCAACTGGTAAACTTCTTTATTAGCATAAAATAGTGGAACTGAATCTTGAAGTAGAAGTGTCAAGAAATAACTGCTAACGATGGACCAATCTGCAAAAGATGGTCTGAAGTGCCACAAATACATCACCCAAAGCTCAATATGTTGTACACATGTAAGAAAAACATATGTAAGGCACATATCCACACAATACCATCACCTATATACAGAAATACAAAGCAACAAATCGAAAAAAATGCAACACCGCACTTTATATTAAACAGAACTTTTACAAACATAATTCAAACACAGACCAGCACACACCACTCACGAATCAAACACCACAACACCTATGCGAAAGAGTAACTACAGCTAGACTCTAACTTTAAATTATGCTCCGGATACATCACATTTCAATCACACACAGTGAACCATTACAACGCACGAATACTATTGATATAACGCGATGCAGCATGAAGAACGACATGTGCCTCGCGTAACATTCCCTGTAACGTGACCTGCTTAGAACGCTCATGTGCCCGCACCTCTCTGAGAAACATAACGGAATTAGCCGATACCGGATCGAGCCGCTCCTGAAGAACCTCATGGATTAAGTCATCCAAATACCTAATACGTGTAGTAATATCAAAACAGCGCACGCGAACCATACTTTCCCACTCAAGAGCAGCAATGACTTCCCTCTAAAAAAAAGACACATCTGATCCTGAAGAGAATCACTATCGCACGAAAAACCAAGCGCACATAGACGACCAGGGAGCGACATAGCTACCAAAGCAAATGTGGAACCGGACCAAACTACAAAGGACTGAACGGAGGACATAACTAACATTTATACAAAATAAAAGGAACAATAGATAGGCCACTACCAACAGTATAAAACCCACTACAAACCCAATCTTAAAAAAGGAACATACAAAAGATTGGCTAATTGCAATACTGACAGCACTGTGTGCACCACTACAAACAGTTAACCACAAACAAAAGAGGTAAAGCATTCATACGCATAATGGAAGCAAGAAAGCATACACAGAATCATAATCATCAACAATGTCTAAAAGGCAACAAAGCGCATATAGACTAAATACCATAAAAGAAAACCATATACTAAAAAAGGCTAATTTTAATTACCTCGTCACGGAACCAGCCTTCACGATTAGCGTCAAGCCCAACAAAACAGTCCCAGAAAAGACGATCAACAACAATATCATTGGACCAAGGAAACTTGCAACGAGGACACCAAGAATTTTGTATAAAATCCTCCAACTCACGATGGACAAAAACTTTATCAATCCTTTTGGATGGCCTTTTTAGATCCTACATGGTATACAAAATATAAGTAAATAAACATGAAACAACAGACACATACACGGATGCTGATACATAAATGACCTTGAGTACAACATCAACATATGCTATTGTATGACATACCTCTTGCCAAGGTTTGAGTTCACTACACAGCTTAATCATATAAGGACTGCAGATATCATTTTTCTTTTTGAGTTGCTCCAGAGGAGGGACTTTCACAGGAGCATCTACTTCCGTAAATTCTGGCCTAGGTACTAGTTGATGATGCCTCTTCTTTGACACACAATTTTGCAAAGCAAGCTTCATGTGAGGGGCTTTCAACATATGGTTTCTACTATTCACAGTTTTTTCTTCTTCCATCAAGACCCGTAGCCTCTCTTCCTTGACTCTTTGCAACCGTCGAATCTCAGCCTTTTGCTTTTCAGCTGCTACACGATCTTGGGTAGCCAAAAACGCACAATCATTCTGTGTGCATGGAAATAAAAACAAACTTAGTATTTACTTTAAAAGTCCATTGAAATATAATGTAGCTTAGGCTGTACAAACCTCTTCGACATATTTCTCATCTTCGACACACTCATTCTGCATGAAGTAAAATAAAAAATAATAAAAAATAAAAAATAAAGTAATATGTATTAAAAGTAAAAGTTGTAAAAACCTCTTGGAAATCATCAATAATTTTCTCCCGTGATGATTTGATTGCCGAATCAAACAAATTTAGGAAATTATCATTTAAATTTGAGCAATACTCATCACCAAGATCAGTAACCTTATCATCACTATGCTGTAAAATATATTAAATATAAAATGTAAGCAATTCAGATAACTATCTCCGCCTCTTGTTACATACATGTAAAGAAAAAAAATAATACTAACCAGTGATTTGTACTGCTGAGTATGTCCATCATACTTTTTTCTTATGAAACACTGCCGTATATACAAAATCAGTTAGTAAACTCTTAAATATGTACGTGGTGTTTATGGTTATCGTTATAAAAATACCTGAATAATGGTTTCAAGTTTCCAAACCCGTGCTCTCAAACTTTTGACCTCTGCAGGTAAAATCAACAAACCATTGCAAATATCCAGCAATGTCTTAACACGATCCTGAAGAGTAACACGAGCCTTCTGCTCAGGTTCTGACATACTATGCATTTTCGAACGAGCTTCTGCTCGTCTACGCAGATAATCCTCAAAAAGATCTCCATGGACAACAGGCGGGGGTCTAGGTGCATACCAGTTAAAAAACCTAATGCCTCCTGTGTACCACTCTGAATCAGCCTCAGCTCTCGTCGGATATAGACCATTGTTTGTTTCTTTGTCCTAAACATGAAGTAAGATAAGCATTAACCATAATGATAGTCAACTAGTACATTTAGAAAGATAGTATAAACACTTGCCTCAGGAAAAAGCTGCCCGAAATTCTCCAATTTTTGAAATGAAACATTCTTAGACCATGAAAGTGCTCTTAGGATAACACCTGTTTCCTTACTCCACCAAAGCCAGCTCTGTGCAGAAGACTCTAAGATCCATATCTGAAAGAAAAAAAACATATATATATTTATAATATCAGCTTTTAGTTAAAAAAATATTTTTAGCAATACTTAAAACAAATAATTATAGTTAAAAACAATTTCGTGAAACAATTCTAACCTTGAAACATAAAACAAATCCAGACAACGAATATTCCATCTTCTGAGTTGACTTGATATTTCGAATGGCATCGTACAACTGTCTCCAAATGAGTTCCCCCCAAGGAAATTTATTCCAGTCTTCAAAATTCTCAACCATCCTAAGATATGTATCATCAACCACAGATAACAAGCCACGCCCCATAAATATGACCTCAAGAGATAACAAAAGGCAAACTCGGACTGCGTCTTCATCAGATACTTTGGTAAAAAGCACTTCATCCTCAATCAAACATAGAAGATCTATGCTTTTTAAGTTCTCACCTACCTTATGCGAAAATACCCGGTTACGAAATATGATATCACCAATTCTAAACTTACAGAAACTAGGCATTCCAAATTTAAAAGCAGTAATGAGGTGAAATTGACGCCGTCCAAAATGAAGATCATGTCCATTAACATTATAAAGTAGTGGCAAATCAAAGTGGTCATCATCAGACTTAATTTGCTTTTGAAGCATATAATGTATAAGACTCTCATCGTTCTCAAAAGAATTCAAATCCAACCATGCACCAAAGCATGTTGACCGAAACAGTCTACGACGGTTTTCATTTAGTCTGTCATTAACCAATTGAAAGTAACGCAGTTTGCTTCGAACGTGAAGCTTCGCATCAGATTCCTATACATACAAAGCAATTTATAAATATTATGAACATGAAGGGATAACATGAAGTCATATGGAGGCTGACAGTAATGAGAGTAACAAAGCAAAATAAGCAAATAAGGTACACCAAGCAAATAAGTACTATGGGTGATACTATGCCTGAGCTTATGAAATCTTATGCCTGAGCTTGTGAAAAGTTAAATAAGCTGGTTAAATTTCTATTTTTATTTTTTTAAAATTTTTGTGACAAATGAATGTTGAATAAAATAACTGTGCTAAAACTGAGAAGATGACTAAATAGAAAACTCAATACTTTTCTGCAACTAGAAGTACATACAATTCTCTAAACAAGATCTTAATTATACACATACACACTCATCCATTCATTATTCATCCAAATTATACACATAATTGGTCACATACACACTCATCCATTCATTCATTGTTAAAAACCACCTTATATACTCTTTTGTATCAAGTGTAGGGATGGGTCATCTGTCACTAGTAACCAAACAGAACTTGCATTTCTTGACTAAATTAAACAGACGATTTTAAAAAGATGAGGCATCTACTTTACAAAATGGCTAACATTCATAACTTAACCAAATGTCGGGACATGGGTTATCAAAAACCCACAAAATTAACCTAATCCAAAAACCTACAAAAACAGGGGTTACAAAAACCCACAAAAAGATGGGTTATCAAAAACCCGCTAACATTCGTAACTAAACTAAACAATCAATGTTGATAATGTGCATTATTAGCTAATCAAAAAACCCACAAAAAGATGGGTTATCAAAAACCCACAAAATTAACCTAATCCAAAAAAACCACATCTAACAGGGATTATCATTCAGGGGTTATCATTAAGGGGTTATCATCAAGAACCAAAAAATTAACCTAATCCAAAAAACCACAAAAAAAGATACTATGAAAGAAATTAACCTATCCCCAAAACAGGGGTTATCAAAAAATTAATGTAATTAAAACATAATCGGAGATTAAACATAAATTAAGGGATAAACATACCATTTGTATCAAAAAATTGAAAGAATTACGGTTTGGATAATGTGTGTGATTTTGTGTGTGTAAATTTGATTTACTAATGCACAAATTTGAATTGATGAATTAAAACTAAATTAAAAAAATAAAAAAACAAAAAGGATTTGATTACCAGAAGAAAGATTTTGATAGTTCCCAATGGTACCTTTTTCAGAGATCCACTTTTTCAATCGCACATTAGACGGAAATCTCACACCGTCGTTCGCACATCTGCTGCATCGGATATTGTATCTATGGTCCGGTTAGTGGGAGACTAATTATTGGAAGGGTACTTGTTGTCTAACATTTTGGTGGACACGTGTCACTATTTTGGTGGAGTCGCACATTCGCACATGACCAAATTGGGAAGAGGCTTTATTTTTGTACCTCAAAGTGATCAATGCACATTCGCAGCAGACAGAACCGTCATAACCTAGAAACCATAGCTTCCTATATTTTATTTCGGGGCTTTTGCATATATATCCTTCCGAAAATGCAAAATTGCATATATATCCAAAGCATGCATAAAAACCATTGTAATATATGCATAAAAAACTTGTACAAATGATATATATGCAATTATTCACTTTGTGAGGGATATATATGCATTTTTGCCTTTTATTTCATGCATTTTAGTACAACGGAAAATGAGTTAACTTTAAGTATTTACATGTTATGGGTCTGATTATAGATTTTGAAGGAGATATGTTTTGGCAGGCTGCCTTTCAGCTTTGATTGTAAGTTATTTCAGTTCTGCGTCGGTCACCCTGTTTGAGTCACTGTAATTGTGACCATGAACTTCAGTTATCTTACTTCTTAGAAATTCGATTCATTGGTTTCTAGGTTATGACGGTTCTGTCTGCTGCGGTTGGCTGGGCTGCTCCAAACCTGGTATGTATCTTCCATTATTTGGTTTGTGAATTTGTGATGACAATGAATATTAATTATGTTGCTTACGGGCACTTACATAATCTTAAACTCTTCATTTTTAACACATGCGAAAGTCAACTCTTGCTTCCAATAGATACTCCTCTTTATGTTTATAGAATTTAACATGATGTGCTAGGAGAATATTGTAACATACTCTTGCTTCCAATAGATACTCTTTATGTTTATAGAATTTAAAAGAGCGAGGTAAAATCAAGTGGTTAACACCTTTGTCTCTCGAGACAGAGGTCAAGGGTTCGATCATCACCCCTTGCAAGGCCGGAGGTCCTTTTCTACCTTTGGTAGAATCAGAAGCAGCCTCTCTACCTTAGATAGGGGTATGGCTGTCTACGTCTTAACCTCCCCCATACACCGTAGAAGACGGTATTAGGAGTTACTTTTTGCTCTTGGTTAGCTACATCACTGAAGAATATAATGACTTAATCATGATGTAGATGGGTGGTTCATATGTCATCATGGTTACAGAGTGTGCGACTCCTGTAAAGAAATGAATTGTGACTTATGTTATAAAGGGAAAATAAAAAATATTTAATTGGTTGTGAATTGCGATCTCTTGTTACTTGGTTATTGTGTTTATGAAAATCACAGTTAGATATTAAGAAACTTGATTTCAACAGTTGTTAAATAAATCGTGCTATATTGGAGAATTACATGGCTTTGTAGCTAATATGAATCTGTAAATGATTACTGTTGTATCTGGTTAGAATAGTAGTTGCCTTCTTAAGTTGGTGTTTATGTAGTTATAGAATCAATCAACAGAGTAACTTATCTCAAAGCATTAACTTCATGCTTTGATCTATCATACTCTTATGTCACCATTTTTTACTTTGATAAGCGTGTTGTGACTTGTGATTGTAATAATGCAGATCTCCAGAACATTGACTAAACATATAGCCACTGTATTGTTTTTGGGATTTGGGCTATGGTCTTTATGGGATGCATTTCATGAAGATATTCCGACATGTTAACAACTGAAAAGGCAACGAAATTTGTTAGAAACATAAACTAGCAGGACCAGAGAAACAAACATCAATCCTATAAATGACAAACTAAACAGATAATTACCATGACCCCTGGCATCTTTTAGAATGGGCTCGAAGCCAGGATTCTTGAAAACCGAGGAGAGGTGACACATCCACAAAAGACTCACGGTCGGTTTACGCAGCGGAATAAGAACCCGATTGAGTCTGACGGCATCCTCCTGAGAAAAGCCGGTGGGGAAATTGTCTGTGATCTTTGAATCCTTATGCCTCCACGTCATGGCATACGGAATGGCTCTCCGGTCAATCAAAAAGAATTTTTCCTTCCAATGCTTCAAGCTGGAGAGGTTTCTTTGAAACACTTGTACGAACCCTTACCCATCCGGTTCTCAAAAGAAAACCAGTGTCCTTGCTTACACAACCGGTAAAACGCCCGAAAAAGTGAAACCCTGGGTTGTATATTCAGACTGTAACACCTTATCTCGAAGAGGGTAACTCGGTTCAAACCTAGCGGAACTAGTTGGGAAATATGAACCCTAAAGTGTCTAAGCACGTTCAACAAGAAAGAAGAGAAAGGGATCCTGACCCCGCCTGTGTCTAGCTGCTGAGGATAAATCCCTATTTTATCCTCCGGAAGTTGAACCATAGTCATGTCATCCGGAGGTAATACCGGACGTAGGTCAGTGGGAATGCCATACTCGACAATTAAGTCATCCAACTCTGATTGCTTCAGCTTAGAAGTGTAAATATGCATATCAAACTTAGGAACTACCGTAGGGACATGTTCTTTAAAAGTCTCTTCCGTCTGGAGGACGGATGCAGTTTCTATCGGTGGAAGATTTCCCCCCTCGGTTCGAACTTCGGCCATTTCTAAAAGATGCCGGACAACAATTTACAAATAATTACAAGAAGAGGGCAAGACAAACCTTAAAAGGGATGATGAAGACATCCGGAGAAGAAAAAGCAATCTATGTGTGTGAAATGTGAAAAAACCAAGTGAGGTGAAAGTGAATATTTATACCTTGGTTTAAAATTGCGTTTTGCGATCCGTTGCGCTCAAGGTCCCAAAGGCCGATGCGTAATGCGTGATGCGAATGCGAGCGCAATTTAGACGCGATGCGTTTAGTATTAAAAAAGTAAAAAAAAAATATTTAAAATTTTATATTTTTACCAAGTACCAAGTAAATGCAACAAACTTATAAATAAATCACTAACATATTAAAAAGTAAATGATGACATGATGTTAAAATATATCAAAAGTATACTTATAAGATACAAGTTATATCAGTAACAAAGAATCATAATTTACTCCCTATTAAATCAATAGCAAAAGTTAACATTATAAAGTTTAGTCAAACTTGAACAACGTATGAGTTCTAGCGTTGAATCAAATAAAATAACTCACTTTGTACCTAATAAAATAACAGATGTGATTATTATAATCAAAGAAGAACATATGAGTTTTACAACTTGAACCACACAACAGAAAAAAGAAAACTATTCGATTATGCATTAAAGTAAATTAAAGAGTTTACTCACTTTGTAGAATCAGTCGTACCACCAAGAGTTTAAATGAAATAAAAATGGGGTAATTTGGATTTAGGGCAAGAACTGTGGTTGTCAATTTGTATTTTAATGGACGTCATTTACTAAGTTCCTTATTAAAATAGTTGGGCTTCGTAAAAATATTTGTTTTCGAGAAATTAGCCTAAATTTCAAATTGCACTAATTGCGACTATTGCTAGCATTACACAAATACGATAAATTGCGGTCAATTGCGAATGCAATTTGGAATGGCCTCGCATTAGGTGTCATGCTGCGAAATTTCAAATGCAATGCAATGATGCTTGCAATTTGTGCAATGGTGCACGCATTTTTAAACCAAGATTTATACCATAAAAAACCCTAGCAGACTGTCAAAATGTCCCATCAGTCAGTAAAAGGGTGACGTGGGCTCATCTGGGCCGTCCACGATAGTCAGGGGAAATAAAGAAGTACAAGCAAGGCCCAACAGATGACCAGGCCCATCATACCGGCCCAAACTTTTCAGGACCAATTATTAAGGCTCACGGGCCGACAACGATACGAACCTCCTTGACGGGCCGACTAACTGTGAATATTGTGGCACCGGTCTTCTTCCGGTATCACAATACTGGGGGGAGGCATGTTGGCGTATGTGTCCGGACGACATGATCGTCCGGAAGGGCTGACGGTCCGGACGGTGTTGCCACCTCTCCGGAAGGTTTCGCTCAGCAAACGAAAGGTTCGACCATGTCAGCAGATTTCACGGGATTTGTTCCCCACGTGGCCTGACACCTATTAAGTAGGGTGGCTATAGGCCTGTGGGCAGATAATATAGGTCTGCGGAATAGTAACACAAGTACAAGGTTGGGGTAGTATAAATACCCCAACACATTTAATGTTTTGCATTGATTTTTCACTTACTCATACTTAAGCATTTATTACCCACTTATTCTCACGCCGGAGCTTGGTCCCGGGACAACACCCGGGGCGAGGCTAACGCGTGTCTGTGCATTGTGCAGGAAGGAGCCAACCTTTTCTTCCCGATCGATTGATTGAAGCTCAGACCTCCTGATCAAGTTGGGGAACAGGAATTTGCTTCAACAATCGACTTCCAAATTACGCACAATACATCTTTTTTCGAGTACAATCTTGCACTTTGCCAACCGTACGAGGTTAATTGATATAGTAACGATTATCATCATAATGCGTGAATGCCTTTATTCACGCGTGATGACTTGTTACATACTTATCATTATCCCGTTTGGTGATGTGATTTTCATCTAAATGCTTAGATTGTGTGTAATAATGCATATATACCACTATGTGGTTTGCTTAGGGCCCGTTTGGTTTATTGCTTGAAATGACAATGGTATCGGATTTGGTATGAGGTATAATGACAATAGATATGAAAAAGTGTATAATTAAAATTGTTTATTTTTAAAAAATATAATATAAAAAAATGTATAGATATTTGAGTTTTGTAGTGTAAAAAGGAGGGGCTCGTGTGAATGAATTCCATAAACACCAAATTGATGTGTAATGAATCTATAGCTATGATATACCCATTTCATTTCCGAGCCCACTAAACAAACACCTTGAATCAGAATAAAATTCATAGACCCATTCCGATTAGAGGATATCAAACGCACCCTTAATTGTCACCATGTCTACGCATGAATGCATAATATAATGTTACAAACATTCAACAACCACGCCTCGAGCAAGAAAATGAAGTCAGTTTGGTTGCGTTGACCATCAGAATTCAAATCAAATTTTATCGTTGTATGGTGTTTGTTTCGGCTTATATGTGAGCTTGTGAGCTTACTTGTTTGGTTGTGCAGAGTGTAGACCATCAGAATTCAAATGAAATTTTATTGTTGTATGGTGTTTGTTTCGGCTTATATGTGAGCTTACAAGCTTATTTGATTTCGGCTTACATAACTTAAGCCTCAATTTTTAGGCTTATTTTGGGACTTGTGGGCTTATATAAGTTTATTACAATATGATAAACTTATATAAGCACATAAGTCTTAATATAAGCCACAAAAATGGGGCTTATGTTATATAAGCAGAAATTAAATAAGCTCATGAGCCCACATATAAGCCAAAACAAACACCATATAAAGCATTTAAGCCTTCTTTAAATAAAAATACTTAAAACTTCAGCTTGCTTATTATAAAAATTAGAGTAAAATACACTGTTCGTCCCTAAACTTGTACATGTGCATCACATTTAACCAAACCTATGTGTTTTCATCGCTGGAGGTCCAAAACATGGGTTTTTAATGTCAAAGAAGTCCCTTGACCACTAATGGCAAAGTCAATGTCTGATTTTTGTTATGTAGTCGAGGGTATTTTAGTCCATACACATTTATACTTTTGTTTTTTTCCCTTTGATTTTGTCAGATTCCTTGTATCATTCTGTGTAGCTTCAAAAACAAAGTTGCTCCACTTGAAATGATCAAGTATTTATCTGGTTAACTAGTCCTGTTTGGTGTCAAATGGGTTTATCGAGACCGCAATGACCTTAATTGACTCAATAATTTGTCCTATTAGTTTTGTTCTTCGATATTGGCTACGTTTCATCTAGTTCAGTCTAGCTTTGTTCAAACCAGATGCACGCTTAAGTTGAACTTAACCTGATCTAACCCATAAGAAAACACATTGACATGCAAATGCACCCTCTTATAATTACATACGTGTTAGATTATGGCAAATTAATCTTGGGTGGCTTTTCTAGTTCACTGGTTAAACGGGTTGAGCAAGTTGGGTAACATGTTACAAAAACAATTGGATCGCCACAATGTTGCAGACAATTAATGTCTTTGGATGATTTTCAAACCATTTGGCACACCTTTTATGGTTAAATTTTATAGCTTAACTTGTTAGAATGTAAAATCAGCTAGCTATGCTGCACGTAATCTGGCATTGCTGCTTCCACTCTTCCCAAATACAGATAAATATTTCCAGGTCAACCTCACTTAAAATGCTTCGAGGCCTCATGGAGAAGCTTTCTGACTTGACAGAATTTCTACAAAGTAAGCTACATGGTCTTGGGAATGTAGCATTTATGTGAATAGAATATTTAAAGATTCATTAATAAAACTTGAAGAGTTGTCTTTCTATATCCAATGCAAGTATTATGGATTATAATTTGTGGCGGATTCAAAAAGCAGTTAAAAGATATGTTTTAAAATTTTTATTAGAAATAAAGTTTTAAAAAACATTGCTATTGATGGTGGTAAAAAGATATGCATATGCATACTAAAGGCAGAAGTGATACTATATTAGTTATCTTCGATACATTTTGTTGCTATTGATGGAGGAAATGATGTTCCACTTAGTTTGTCATTCTCAGATTTGGGTTCACACTCTTGAAGACAAAGTATAAATGTGTATGGATTAAAATACCCTCGATTGCATAACTAAAATCAGACATTGACTTTGGCATTATAGTCAATGGACTTCTTTGGCATAAAAAACCCATGTTTTGGACCTCCAGCGATGAAAATGCCTAGATTTGGTTAAACGTGATGCGCAGGTACAAGTTTAGTGACGAACGGTGTATTTTACTCTGAAAATTAAATAGCTTCAAGACAAAGAACATAATGTACACTACTTTAATGGACACATTTAAAAGACAAAAACAAGTCTTACTAGAACCATAATATAGACTAATTTAATGCTATTAATATAATCAGTGTTCTAGTAATTAATTAATTAATTTGTCAATAAATACAATTAATTCAGTTATTAAATACCTTTCACATAAGAAATACTCCCTCCGTCCCATATTAAGTGTCCAATTTCAAAGTGCACAAAGTTTTAGAAAATTCCACTAACTACTCTCTCCACCAATCAAATATTAATTTTACCCACTAAAGTCTCATCTTATTGGTTGAAATAGATTATGGACGCTTAATATGGGACATCCCAAGATTCCATTGTGGACATTTAATATGGGACGGAGGTAGTACAAATTATCAAACATATTATACAACGAGATAGTCTAAATACACCAATATCATTATAATAATTATTACTCCCTCCGTCCCAAAATTATAGTCCCCTATTGACTTTTTCGGTATTTCTTTTACAACTTTGACCTTAAATATTTTTGTTTGTGTTATATAATACTTGATGCAAATTATATAAATGGATTGTGTTTTAAATGTATTTTTCATTAGTATATTTTTCATCAACTATTGTATAACACAAACAAAAATATTTAAGGTCAAAGTTAGAAAAAAAAGACCGAAAAAATCAATAGGAGACTATAATTTTGAGACGAATGTAGTAATTATTACTCCCTCCGTCTCAATTTAATTGTCAGGAGAGAGAAATCACAAAGTTTAATAAAAGTGGGGTCACTTTAATTTTCAACCACACAAATAGAATATACCCTCTTTAGATTCTCTAGTTTTTACTAAAAAATGAAAGTGGACAATCTTTTTGAGACATCAAAAAATGGAAATATGGACAATTAAATTGAGACGGAGGGAGTAATAATCATTGACTTAGTTTATACTCCCTCCGTCTCAATTTAATTGTCAGGAGAGAGAAATCACAAAGTTTAATAAAAGTGGGACTACTTTAATTTTCAACCACACGTATAGAATATTCCCTCTTTAGATTCTATAGTTTTTACTAAAAAATGAAAGTGGACAATCTTTTTGAGACATCCAAAAATAAAAATATGAACAACTAAATTGAGACGGAAAGAGTAATTCCTTAATAGGGATTTAACTTTTATGTCAAGAGCTACTACTGCATGGATTTACTTACTCCCTCCGTCTCAAAATTATTGTCATAGGACAAAATTCATCAAGTTTAATAAAAGTGAGACCATGACAATTTTCTACCACTCATAAGGAATATTCCCCCACTAAATTCCTTATTTATTACTAAAAATGGAAAGTGGACAATTTTTTTGAGACAACCCAAAAAGGAAATATGGACTATTAATTTGAGACGGAGGGAGTAACTTTTTACTAAGGGAGATGATTTGCACACTCTCAAATATGATTGGGACACTCAAAATATGAGTGTTTAGACATTTATACCCGTATATTATTTTTAGTTATGTTTATCCTGTAAGGGTATAATTGTCCAAACACTCATATTTTGAGTGTCCCAATTAATATTGAAAGTGTACTAATGCTAATAACTTTTCCATTTCCAAATTTTTTTCATTTCATCAAAATCCCTTTCTTGTATCCCAAGTCTTTACAAAATATCTCATCTAAAACCCCTTAAAACCCCTCAAAACCCAGCGCGTGACCATCACTCACTCTCCCCCAAAAAACGCGCCAACATCTCATCTTCACACTCACCCCAATCCCCACGCGCCTCATCCGCGCCTCCATCCCACGCGCCACAAACAAATCCACTACAACTAATCCCAGCCATATAAGAAGTGTCAGAATCAGAGAACGAGGAGCCGCAGAGCTCCTCGTTCCGATTGATGGTGACGTAAGCGGCTCCCGTTTGAAACTTTAACGGGAGCCAGTACGGATCGTTTATTATCTTCACTTTTGTGTTTTGACACGTCATCATCTCACTCCATGAAGCTTCTTCTAGAAACTTCGATAACTCATTTTCATCTTCTTCATTGTTTTGCCACGTCAGCATGTCTTTTGTCTCATCTGTAACAACCTCACCGCTGAACTGCCACGTCAGCACGCCTTTCGTATCGTCGTTGACGTTGACCGTCGTTACTCCGCCGTTGTTGTTCATTTGCCACGTCAGCATGCTTTTAGCCTCGCCGTTACCGTCGCCGTTAACTGCCGTAGCTTGCCACGTCAGCATACCTTTCGTCTCCGCCGTTAACTCACCGCCGCCGTTAACGTCAGTCAATCGTTCGCCATTGTTGTTCAACTGCCACGTCAGCATACTTTTTTCCGGCGAAAACTCACCGTTAACCGCCGTCATGACACCGTTAACATCATCAACATTCTCATCAACGAGATGCCACGTCATCACCGTCGTTACCTGCTAGTTACTACTACTACTACAAGTGTGGTATGAGTAAGTGTGTGTGTATTTATATGTGAAAATAAAATAAGTAAATGTATAGATATAGGAAAAGTGTATGTATATATTATATAGGGAGAGAAAGTAATAATAAAGTTTGTTTGTTTTGGTTTTTGGGGGTGTGAAATGCGTGTACGAATACTGTACTGATATTTATTGATAGAGATTTGTCAAATAAAGACAAAAAAGGTGTGACAGGAGAATTGTGACACGTGGAAAAGTCATGGATTGTAGAATAGTGTAGTGTAAGGGTGAGCATATAACTCGAACGGATCGGATTGACCCTCGGATTGACCGAGACCGGACCGAACCGACCACATTCGGTTCGGTCCGCAGTCTTGGCATTTGAGCTAATTCGGTCCTCGGTCAGGTCCGGTCCGGACCAAAACCGACTAATTTGAGCTAATTTGGACCGGACCGACCACATTCGGTCTCGGTCTCGGTCTAAGGTTTATGTCGAAATCAGGTCTCGGTCCGGTCCCGTTTTTGGACCGTGCACACCCCTAGAGTAGTGTAGTAGTGGTGGACAGGGGTGAGCAAACGGACCGGACTAATCGATGGACCGATCGAGACCGGATCAGACCGATCACATTTTGGGCTAATTTGGTCCTCGGTCCAGTTCGGACCACAAACTGATTATTTTGGCTTTGTTGGATCGGAAGACCGAGACCAGACCGGACCGAACCGACCACATTCGGTCAAATACTATGTCTAGGCTTTTTGGCTAATTCGGTTCTCAGTCTTGGTGGTCCGGTCCAGGATCGATGCTCACCCCTGGTTGTGGACTAGTGTGATGTTGCATTATCTGTGTACAGTGAGAATTATCCCAAAAGGTGGTGGCGGTAGTCATATCAGTGTCACGTTAGTTTTCTTTCACCTCTTCTTTTTCGTTAGTCTCTTTCATCTTTTATTTGCTTTTGTCATTTTCCCCTCACATTTTATTAAAATATTTATTTTATAAAAATATACTCTATTAATTATTTTCACACACTCAAAAACCAAATATTTAATAATAAAACGTCAACTATAGGTTCCACGTTTTGTGCTTGTCACTATGATGAGCCGATCATCATTAAAATGCATTTTGATCGTGACTTGTGGCTTTCTGTTTTAATGGTCACGAGTGACATGCATGGTTACGGAGGCATGGTCACTTACACTCAGGATCGCCTTAGGCCCGGTGTAATGATTTCTCGATCATCATCTTCATTTTAGCGTAACATCTGATTTTTAATATAGCATTTTATCATCAAGTTTAGAGGCGGTTACTAATTAGCCAAACGTCTAAAAATATCTCATTTTATACAAACACAACTCACAATATATTCCGTACACACTCACATTAAAAAAAAATGTGTTTTGTTTTGGTGGTGCAGACGACAAAACCAACCCCAAAACCTCTCTTTCACAAGCCAACCTTATACTTCCGTCATAAAAGGCCATGCGTGATGGTGGTCCTTCATGTGTGAATGGCGACACCATAACAAGTGGTTTTAGCTCAACACTTACAAAACTATAAACTTTTATAAGTTTATCATATCATATTTTTATATACTACAACATTTATAAAATTACCTGACTATTTTATAAACTTACTCAAGGTTATATAAGTTTATAACTTGATTATTTGCTTCATGAAAAGGACCTACTTATATCGTCGTTGTTAAGTTCATACAAGTTTACATGTTTTTATTTGACTATGAAAAGATATTTAGTTTTGGGATAGAGTTTGGTACAATTATTTAATGGTTTATGGCATGTGCTAGTCATGATTAACATATTTGTGACTACTGAATAGTTTTCTTATCTAATACTGTCGTTATCTTATCTACCGACATGTATTTTAGTTTTTAATTTTTCTTGATTGATTAAGGGTGCGTTAGGTATCTCACTATGGGAATGAATTTATGACTATGAAAGTGATCAAAGGTGTTTGTTTAAGATAAAAGAGCCCATCACTATAGTAATTAATGATAAATATAATTCATACTCCATATACATGAAAGGAGCTAGGTATGGATCTTTCATAGGTGAGGGACCCACCACTACTATCAAACTCATACTCATTGTCATTCATGACAGCATACCAAACGCACCCTAAATTTCGTTGTTAAGATCGGATGTCGTGCCCGTATTAAAACACACTGGCATGGTATTTGCGTGTTGTGATAGTGAGTATTTTGAAATAAATTTTTTTTATTACATTATGTATTTTAGTTTATTATGTTTTTTTTGACAATAAATTTACGGATATTAAGAATTTCATGTGACTTATTTCAACACTTTAACTAATGACAATGTTTTTCATTATACAATTGTGATAATTAATATTAGAGGTGTCAATTTGTATAACATTAGCTTGTTTGCCCCGTGCCCGTTTAGCCTTTTAGTTTACAGTATGGGATCCTGTTTTGAACTTTTTAAAACGATTGGGTCGTTGCTCATTCGGGCTTGAATATTTATATAATATGCTTCATTATTTGTATTAGTGACATTTAATACAAGAATCATGTTTAAGTTGGTTATATATTAATGGTATACAGTAATGCTTTACTAGCGTTTTAAATAAGAGCTTGAAACTAAGGGTGTGTTTGGCGTGGGTTTATAAGGGCTTGAGCTTATAAAATAAGCTAATTTATGGAATAAGTTTTATTTCTCATAAACACTTACATAAGTCTTTATAAGCCTAAGCTTATTGAAATGAGTTTACGAGGGTTTTTAGTTTATCAAATTACTTAAATATCTTTCAAAAGATAATTGATTAACACGCGAAAGTTTGAAATGTATTTTTAATTTGAAGTATTTTTATGTGATTTTACGTTAATCAACTTCAGCTCCAACTAATTCGTCACACATACACAAAATCTACCTCCAGTCTATTTCGCCAAACACACTCAAAGTCTAAAAGCTCCAACTAGTAGCTTATAACATTAGCTCTAGCTCTACCTCCAACACATTTCACCAAATATAACCAAATTCTAAAAGCTAAGCATTCATTTCTAGACAGTCATTTTATACTAGAGGCTAAACATTAAATGGTCTAGAAATGTTATCAACTTATTATTAACGACCTAGCATTGTAACTTACGCTGTGTTCTCAAGTCTAGAAATGTTATCAACTTATTATTAACGACCTAGCATTGTAACTTACGCTGTGTTCTCAAGTTGAGTAAAAAGAAAGAAGTAAAGTAAAAGCGAGTAAGTTTGTGTTCTCCAGTTTTTTTTAGGAAGTAAAGTGGTGATATTTTAGTTATAAAACTTTCACTCCACTTTTGGGGTGAAAGTCACTTTACTTTATCTCTCTTACTTTACTTCCTCTTTCTTTCACTTTCATTCATTTTTTTTCTCGAGAACGGAGCGTTACTTCTTACATCGCAAAATTATTGTTATGTGACAAACAACCACCTTAAAAATAAGATCTATACACTCTTTAACCAATTAAATATTATCATCATCCATTACAATTTATTTTAATTAGTGAAATAAGAATAAGACAATTATTAAGAACATCTTAATATATAGATGAACAATTTTGAGACGCATGAAATAAGCAGCCATCACAAGAAAGTGAGGAACAATGCATCTAAAATATATTGCTAGAGTTGTCACTATCCTAAACACATAGAACAAAAAGTAAATTATGATTCATTGAACTTGATCATGTAACATGTGCCTTGAAGAAGGTAGCAGTTATGCCACCATACCTAATCCATACTTGATTACCCATCAATAATATCCTTCCATCTCATCTCACATCTATCTAATACCTAACCATAGATTTTTAGTGACAACCATGCCTACCCCATACCTCATAAAAATGCACCGTTCAACGGCTATTTTTTCTTGTCCCTTTCCCACACCAATTCGGGGAACTATACCGATTTGCCACACCCACACCACACCGATTTGGTGGCATTGGTGTTACCGATCGGGGACTGGCAATGGGATCGGGGTGGGCTTCGGTTTGCTTGACCCCGATCGGTAACACCAATGCCACCAAATCGGTGTGGTGTGGGTGTATGGCAAATCGGTATAGTTCCCCGAATTGGTGTGGGAGAGGGACAAGAAAAAATAGCCGTTGAACGGTGCATTTTTATGAGGTATGGGTTAGGCATGGTTGCCACTAAAAATTTATGGTTAGGTATAAGATATGTATGAGATGAGATGGAAGAATATTATTGGTGGGTGATTATGTATGAATTAAATATGGTGGCATGACTGTCACCCCTTAGTAACTTCAAATCACTAATTCTAACTTTTGCATCAAAACACTCGTGCATCACCCAAGGATATATAAACCATTTTGATACGTTAACATATTAAGGTGTCATTTATTTTTTCAGAGCTTTTACCTCTTCATCTGCAAACTATGTCTGCAGAAGAAGATGTACATTTAAGCACTTCATCTGCAAGAAGAAGACCGTTTGTTTTTTGTGTTATTGAAGTACTTCTTCCATTTTTCTTCTTTTTTTTTTAAAAAAAAAATGGAAAAAAGAAGTGATTGAAAGAAGTGGAAAAAAAAGAAAATTTATGTCTGCATAGTAGAAGAGGAAAGAAGTGATTTTACCCTCTTATGTCTGAAAAAAAACAAACGGTCTTCAAGTAAATTGTCTGCGCACCTGCAGACATAAGAGGAAAAAAAAGCTTATTTGAAAAAACAAACAAGGCCTAAGCCTTTTCCATTTTGCTATTCCAAAATGATATAATGAACTCACCTTTTTTTTTGAAAAAAAATATTACAAGTCACACTATATAGCACAGACATCTCACACGTCTATTTCAAACGATATTTAAAGTCACGATCATTACACGAATATGGCTAGGTTGAAACCCATTTGGTTACAACGAGTGTTGAAAAACCCGCGCGATGCAGCGGAATTGCTTAAAGGACTTACTTTGCAACGACACTTAAACCTTAGGGGCTGTTTTTGCCAAGTTGTGAAACTTTGCATTTAATGTTAAAGGACTTATTTTGCAGCGTCACTTGAACCTCAGGGGCTGTTTTTACCAAATTGTCAAAGTTTGCATTAAATGCATGTATTTTGGGGCAAAAGTTCCTGCCTTTTAGTATAGATATATTAATGACCCTAATTTATTCATGTGTACGAAAGTGGTTGGGTGAATTGTTTACTTCCTTTATAATGGTCATTTATTGTTAACCACTAAATAGATTAATGCACCTGGGAACCTTTCACTCGAGTGTCATCGTACTATATGCTCTAATAATGTTGACATTTTGGTACTAAAAACAGAGACCTTTAAATGCTTTGGTACGTATGAGAGATAACCAAGAAAAACAATGGGTAATTGGTCCTTTGGTTAGGCTTTTCACATTGATAGTCGACTTTAATGTCGACATGACGACATGGGCCAAGTGTTAGATCTTTTGGACTCATCTTGAAATCTGTCCTTATTTTTATTTTTTGCAAAAACCAATTTCCAGCTTAGCAGAACTACTTGGCTCGGATCAATTCACTCTTTCTTTATCGCAAGCAAACAGCCAAAGAGCTGATGGAAAAGCACCGTCTTCTCTTATTTACTTTTTTCGAATCGAAATTATTGTCCGTATACTAAAAGCACATGGTTAAGAAGAGTGATAATTTCTTTATGTCGCCAATATAACTCTATTTTGAGATACAAAATAATTTTGGGATAAAAAACGTAACTTGCTGAAGTAAAGATCTGCTCATCGGGTAGAGCACGTGTAGGTTCTTTTGGACCGGATAAAGAGTATGTTTGGCGCAAGGGGCTGGGGCTGGGGCTTATAAGCCGAAACTATAATTTTTAATTTCATAAACTAGTTTGGCAAATTAATTTAAGTTGGGGTTTATAAAAGGGGTGAACACCTTTACAGTCCTTCGGACACGTGTATCGTCTGTCGCTCAGAGTCCTTCGAACACATACATCTTTAGATCAACATAACTCCTATGCAAACAGAACTTGGAGATCGATATATGCAAGTAGAGAAAATATTTGTGGGTTTTAGTGACATGTCAAATCTGACGATATTGTAAAGAATCGAAACGTCAATTTAGATTGTATAAAACGAACCGTGACATTGCGTACTAACGTATCACATCTAATGGTAGTGAAAATGCGTTTTGAACAAAACTACTCGAGACTTGACACACACATAGATGATACATGCATATTGTATGCCAACATACATAGTGCACACACATGTATACATGTGTATACTATGGGTATGTTTGGTAAAATGTGCTAAAGTTGAGAATGAGGCTAGTGCCAAAAGCTGGGCTACAACTCATATTATAAGCTGGAAGCAGAAGCTTATATTTTTATAAAATTCTTTACCGAATTAGTTGGAGCTGGTTTATTAATGTAAACGCATAAAATTACATCATTAAATTCAAATAAATTTTTAGATTTTGCGTGATACCCTTTTATATTTTTGCGAGTATTGACTAACTATAAGTCCCTATAAGTCGTTTCAACTGGCTTTAGCTTATGGAGATTTATGACTTATAAAAGCTTCCGCAAGCCTGTGTGAGTTTATTTTATAAACTAGCTTATTTTAAAATCTCAAGCCTTATAAGCCTCCCTATCTAGTGTGTGTCGCTTTGTGTTATATGTGAGTCTGTTCACTGGGCCAAACATGTAATAAATGGCTATTGATGTTTGATGTGATATAAACTTGGGCTAGTGTTGAGTTTCCTAAAATTGAGATTAAATTCGGGGCAAAAACCCATATAAAGTAACTTTAGCCCAAAGCTAAAGTTGGCCCATTGTTTGTATTATCAGCTTATGAATTCAAGTAAAAAGATTTTCTTCACAAGAATGTTACCATTTTCTTGGTTAGAGCACTCCCATTCATAACACCATAACACCAATAACACCGTCCACGTCAGCGCCACATCAGCTTTAACATTTAACATTAACATCCCCAAAAAACACTCCCAACCATAACATCCCAATAACATCAATAACATTCCCAACAATTTACAAAAATAACCCCTCATTTAGGGGCATAAATGAAAAAAAAAAAAAAAAAGAAAAAAAAAAAAGGAAATAACGGGCGTTAGCCCTGTAACGCCCAGGGACTAACGCCGTTATAAAGCAAGAGGTCCAAGGGTATAACGCGCAAAACGGCGTTATTTCGCACTATAACGGCGTTAGCCCGTTATGGATGTGAATGCTCTTATAAAACACTAGCTTAACGGTTATGATTGATCATTGATTTATATAGTTTCAGTATGAGTTTTATAATTTAACGATAATCGTTATTCGTTAATACTAAATAATAACATTCCCTAACAATAATCGCAAACAACGGAATTGGTTTATAAAAATCCGGTCTTTGTCCCGTATTGATTTTACCACGTACCATAGTGGTGGCAATGATACGTAACTTCGTGAAACTTAAACACACTATATGAGGTACGTACTAGCGGACTATATTACTTATTGTTGATATTATGTTTAGTTTGGCCTAAACATAATACAAACAATAAGTAAAAGACTTTTGCTATATTCTCTTAAATTATATATTTACGTATTTTTTACACACATAAGAATATTATATATATATATATATATATATATATATATATATATATATATATATATATATATATATATATATATATATATATATATATATATATATATATTTCACTCATTGTCTCTTTACAACCAATCTGATAAAAATATACAACACTAAATAAATTTATTGTGGTGTTAAGTTGAAACATGAGTTAAAAGAACTATAGAATCATTTTTCGAGGGTTTATTGCTATAATTTTTATGTTAGTTTCAGCCCCCTTAACTTCAAATCTTGGCTCCTCTCATGCATTCAAACCGTCAATTCTGACACTTGTCAAGATACTGTGAGTAAAAATACAAGTAGTAGAAGAATATATCATTTCTTTAAGTAAAAATAGTCTGCTAATATTACATAGTGTGAATAGTATGAGGATGGTATCATATTTTTGTATATAACCTTGTGATAAATCTCTTTATTAGACCTTAGAGCATCTGTAATGCATCGTTTGAACAATTTTTTTTTTTATTATTATTTTTACAATTTTTAAAAAGCTTTTTAGCATTGCATCTAATAACTTTTCAAACCACTTGAAAGAATAGCTTGACAAACCTCAAGTGGTTGAAGTAAAAGCTTTTTAGCTTAGATACTTGTATTTTATTCAAAAAAATGTACTTTTCCTTCTATTTTTGATATTAATGTTTATCATGAAAAGCTTTTACGAAAGCTTTTTGCATTGGAGTTGAGCATCCACAATGCATCAAATTTTAAAAACTAAATGCATTGATGACAATAAATTTTTCAATGAATGCTATCTCTAAACAAGTCATTTTCCCAATTCTTTTTCAATGCATAAAGCTTTTCAAAAGCTTTACAACCATCCGCTATAAGTCATCATTTAATGAGAATGACTTGTATAATTTGCTATCAAACGCTTGATGTTTAACAAGTCATTCTCTTAAAAGTCTTTGTAAAGCTTTTGCCACAATGAGTTAAGTTATTCAAACGACTTATTTAAATAGTGAAAAATCTTTTAAAAACCTTGCATTAGAGAGGCTTAGTTTTTTATGGGTTAGAATTAATGAAAAGGAGTATGTGGCAGCAACAAAAAACTATTCAAATTTTTACCATTGTAAATGCTCTTAGTTGTCTCTCAACTGTTCCAAATGCATAGTTTATATCATAGTTATTAATATTTCAATTTTGCTTTTAGGATCTTACGATTTTATTAGACTATACAAAAAACAATCGGGATTTTATGTATAATCGTTGCAAGCTTAAGATCTTATACTGTTACAATCTTGACCATAAAATATTAAAATCTAATCCTATCCGATTTTACTTTTCTCAAATCGCAAACTAAAAAACTCAAAAGTTATGGATGATGTTTTATAAAATTTAAAAAGCAACATGCTAGCGATAATCTTTTTAAACATTTCATATTCATATTTAGGACAATATTTTCATGAAATATTCATACAATTTTGCGTTTATGATATATAATAATTTGTAGATTTGGACAATATTCAAAGATTATTAAAAAAATGACATTATAATAAAATCTTAATTAGTATCCCAATCAGATTTTACGCTTTCGATTTTGTAAAATCGAAAACGATTCTGAATAAGATCGCGATCTGACAACTTTGGTTTATATGAGCCGTGCATCTTGAAAGTTACACATATTTTATTTTGATATAAACATTGTTTACATGATATCATATTCTAAATATTGGTTGGCCACAACAAAAGAGGTGGGGTCTTATTAGTCAAATTAGGAGGGACTCGAGATTTTGACTAATTGGCTTGATTAGCATTTGAAAATGATGCTTTACCTTGATCCCATATAATTATTGTTTACTTAATGATGCTTTAGTTGATCTAAGCTACTATCACTTCACTAATATCCAAGTTTTTTACTATTAAAATCATGTTTTGGTACAACCTCAACACCACCCTTTTATATCATATTTATTAATTTTGGTTAACATCAAAATAAGATATATTAAAGAGTTACGTGTTATATGTATATTCACGACTATTTTATAAATATTTCAGTGATCAGGGAAACGCCACGTCTAGCTGAAAGTAACAAGCGACAAATGTTGTCAAAAAGCATGTATGTATTAAATCATACTTAAGTATGCTTCTTTTGAATCTTCTATTTAAATATTCATTACGCAATTATCAAGGTGGGCGTATCATTACAAAATTGGGAAGAGATTAATTTTTGTTAGAGGGTCATCAACTCTTAACTTTAGCTTTGTTTAAATGTTAATTTGACCACTAATTATGTAGTAAAACATAACATATGCACTACCTTTGAAAAAGATTTTGGTGGGGTTTCAAAATCTAGATACATTAGGTATAACTATAATCATATGTATTTAAAATTGATGAATCATATTTTAGAGCAATAATCAAGAATTAATAGCTTCTAAAGCTAATTAACAAGAAGCTTTTAGAATTGATAGTTGTGTAAGAACTTTGGTGTGGTGAAACAAATCCATCACTTGTGGGTGAAGTGTCTGGATCAAGATAAAATGCTCATTAGAGTGGTTGAATAATTAATTACAAGGTGATATTTTGTCTTCTTTTGCTAATGTAAATGTCAATGATAATATATGATTCATATTAAGGAAATGATTTGCACACTTTATTTTTTGATTGAGATACTTTAAACTGTGCATTAAACAGTTGTACTGTTAATAAACTCTGCTTTAACTAGATGTACATTGGAGTGTGTCAATCAATTCCTAATGCGTGTCAATCATCTCCCTTCATGTTAGCATCAAAATCTAATGAGTACATAAAAATCCACTTTTCTAAACATGTACTCCCTTCGTTTTAAAATAATTGTCTGGTTTTGACTTTTAATTTTTTTTTTCAACTTTAACATTAAGTATTTTTGTTTGTTTTATATAATAATTGATGAAAATTATAGCAATGAAAATACTTTAAAACTCAATCTAATTATATATTTTGCATCAAGTATTATATAACACAAAAGAAAATAGTTAATGTCAAAGCCAAAAAGACAAAACTTCAAAAAATCAAATAAGACAATTATTTTAAAACGGAAGGAGTACATACTACTGATGAATCATAAAACATGTACATATGACGCGAACTTTCGTTCTCACCAATTAAAAAAGAAAAAAAAATATTCATTCTCGCGCAAGGTGGATCCAAGGCTCTTGCCTCAAGTCTTCTTCTAACGTTTTTTTTAATGACAATCCATCATTACACATTTTATCTCACACGTAATATCTCACAAATGTCTCAAACGAGATTTAAACTCACAACTTATTTGTTAATAAGTTACTCACATAGCACTAAACCAAAGACCTTAGTTAATTATTTTATTTATGGTTCAAGACTCAAGCTTGGAATATACAAGAAAACGACTAATTTCTAGGAATTTATTTACAAAAAATCATCACATAAGATAGCTACATAATCCACCATATCAACTTTTTTGTGTTAATTTCTTGACCACTGTTTAACAATAAGAGTAAACTATGTTTGGTCAAATTGCATGTTTCGTCCTTAACTTTTTTTAAAGTGCAGATATCGTTTTTGTGGGAAACTTGTGCAATTTTCGTCCTTGAGAAAACTAGAATGACTAAAATGCCCATCCTCTCTATTTTATTAAAATGAAATAAGATAACGGTAATTTAGTCATTTCATTTCGATCAGAGACGAAATTACACTTGTAAGTTTCTCACAAGAACACTGCATGCACTTTCGAAAAGACAAGAACGAAACATGCAATTTGATCAAATTACATGAACAACTTTTGCAATTTACTCTAACAATAACATCAATGGCCTACAAAATTTTAGTTCAACCTATCTTACTAGAATTCGACTAAGAAATACATATTTCGAAATGTGATGTTGGCCTCTAGGATAAGACCTAATAGATTCGTCTACCACTATGTCTTGACTTGTTGTTATTGGGGTATTAAGTTAAAGTAGGATGCTTTCATCATATAGGCCCATTAAAGCAAGGTTTAATATGCCCTAAGATAACATATTTAATAGTTTAAAGCATATTAGATACAGTATTGGATATCGAAAGAGACATGCACCTAATTTTTTATGCATTGTTTAATAACTGATGTTTTATCGGTACTTATAATTGTGATGTTGAACTTAATAATTTTTTCTAGCTAACATGCACATTGTGAGAAAACTATAGATCAAGATCAACATATAAATTTCCTTGAAACAGTTCAAAAAAAAATGTTGCATACTGTTGGACTACTCGGTCTACTTATCCCGTTAAATTTATGTGTTTCTTTGGATTAGTGGTAAATACAGAAAGATGAATTTAAATTGGGTTGCTTGGTCGCAAGACCCGCAATGGGGTTGCCAGAAGTTTCAAGTTTATCTAGGCGCATGGTTCTTTTCTTTTTATTATTTTCAGGGTTTGTTTGGGACTGCATTAAAAACACTCTCGGCCTCCGTGAGTGGGGATTTTTCTATTGTCTTGGTTATCCGTAATCGGCAAGAGTTTTTTCTTCTTTTTTGTAGTCCTTGCAGTTAAAGCCTCGAGAGGGATCTAGAATGTGTTGTTTGGTTTATTTCAACATTTGTTTGAGTATTATTTGGCTTCTAACGCCTGCTTTTATTAATATATGCTTATGCCGTTAAAACTAATAAAAAAAATCCTTTTAAACTTTACTTCAGTTAGGTGTCCAATAACGAGGTCATGTCATAAACAACATCAGACTCGGATCTATAAGTGACCGAGTTCACAATTTGGTTTTACTACAATACAATGAACTAACTAAACAAAACATGGGACACAATATTTAGAGACCATGTTCATTTAAGAAAATTAGGTTTTCTGACAAAAAAATTACACTACGAGACAAAAATTTACAAGGTTCCCGTAAACCCTCACCCCTTGGGCCGACCCTGGTCATAAAATCATTTGTATCTCAAGCATTAACTGACTCAAAATAATAGTTATCAGATGCATTTAGTTTTAATGGAAGACTTGTAATACAAATATCAAAAATTTTTACAACAATTTTACATTATATAGGTTCAATGCTCCACTGGCTTAGCTCAGTTGGCCACCTTGAAGTCCTTAGGGGCTTTTGGGGGAGGGAGGTCTTGAGTTCAAATCCTGCATGGTGTTTGAATGAGGGATTTTCCTTCAAGGTAGTCCTTTAATGAAGGGGTTTAGGCCTGGTAACCCCAGGTTCGAATCTTGGAAAAGGCAAGGGTTTACCCCTATTAATTGTCGTGCCTTTGGGCGGATTAGTAGGGGGTTTTCCCCCCATCGGGTATTTGAAATAGGCATTTCCTCTTCGAGGGAGCTCTCTAGCGCGGACCCAGTTTAGACAACGTAGTCTAGACCTCCCGCTGTCGAACCGCGACACGAAGCACTTTATAAGAAATTCACCTTTCAAAAAAAAAAAAAAAGTTACACTCAAACACGCATCATCATTTTGCTAGTCAAAGATTGAGGAAAACAGCTTCTTCAGTTGTATACAATATTTTGAAATTTGTTTTTTCTAGCGATCTAGTCTAGTCACCAGTTCACAGGATTATTGGTTCAACCGGTTTAATATGTAATGTTGCATGATATTATGATTTATCTAAATTTATTCTTACATTCGACTGAACTGATTAAAGAGATTGAGACTCTATCAATAAGCTTTGTTTTGAGTTATATATATATATATATATATATATATATATATATATATATATATATATATATATATATATATATATATATATATATATATATATATATATATACTAGTGTCAAAACCCGTCCGATGGACGGGTATGACTTGTGGTTTTTATTTTTAGTATTTAGTAGAATAAATATATACTAAAAACTAATTAAAAGTTAAATGAAACGGTTAAGATCTATAATTGATATTACCATAATCCATAAAATGGCTAAAAGCATGTAAGTATTTTGATTTTTCGTTTTTATTTTTAGGGTTGTAGATTGTTGGTATTGAACTCCTCAACTGATAATCTTTCGCCAATCTTTCGCTGTTAGAATGTTATAAGAACAAAAAAACATCAATAAAGTATACTACTAATGTAGTCGATATTTTTAAACTCGCCTTAAGGCCTTAACCCGACTCGATTATATAATCAACATTTTGGCATATACTATTTAAGTTTCAATTCAACTAATATCAGTATAACAGCCACCTGTAAATTTTGATTTTCCCCACCAAGTTAATTCAACTTCTATGATTATGGAACTACAGAGTAATGTAAAAATATCATATAAATGTACTTTGTATGAAGTTTGCGATGCTAAAGTGAATCTCTTGCAATTAACATATTAGTTATCATGTATTAGAATGTTAAGAATTGCGACTACAGTTGCAAGTTTGACCCATTTACTTATAAGTGGGTTGTTTTGAGATGAGTTTCATCACAAAAGAAATGGACTAACATGTCAAGTACCTGATCCATAAACATTATAGTCATTAAATTATGATCTAAAGCAACAAAACTATTTAGCATATTTACAGTCTATACAGAAGATGGGGTTGTGTTTTAGTATTTGTTAAATGGATTTCTAAGCTTATATCATACTATGATATAAATAGCTAGCAGTGAGCCAAACAATGAACATACCTCTTTTTTTGCGTAGGTGCCATCTGTGATGAATCAGAAGTCTTTAGCCTTAAATGCAGCAACTTATAACAATAAAATGATATTCATGTTTCGGCAAAATTGCATAGGCAGCAACCTAGTTCATATAGCCATACCTTACAATATGTTGTGGCTCTTCTTTAACACACAATTTCAACCACTTAATATGTTGGGTGCTCTCTTTATATCTGCAATAGCTACCTGGGAAGATGAATCTGTGAATTATTGGCCTCATCACCTGCAAGAATCAATCTCGATAATGTGAAAAGCTCAACTCAAAAATGTAAGGATAAAGGAAATTTAAGCTGTTACACTAAACGTATCTAACAGAACTTAATGCTTTTAACCTATAAGAACACATTTCTTAATTCTTAATATTACTTGGTTAACTACATGCTAACAGAAAATATAATCGACATAATTATGTATAAAATTCGAGAAACTCATTGAAGAAGATGTTCTCAAGTCAACCTAACCCATTTTGAGCGGTTTTGCTATATAAAGATGACCCATTTTTACTCATTGACTTATCTGCCCATTTTGCCACTTTCTAGGCTCCCCACTACACAAAGGTATCCCAAGATAAAAAGATAAGCAAACGTTAGTTACCGCTCCGTAGCAGTGAACTTAGACTATCTGATGTCAGAGCAGACCTTATCACGGCTGCTAAAAAAAGGGCAACACTGTCCAACCAATCTACTGCCTTGGAACTCGTTAATATCCTGAAAAAATAAGACATGGATTACTTTCTTTCATTCACAAAATGGTGCTGATATTATAAAGTCAAAAAGGATGGAATGTACCTTCTGAGAAGGAAATCTTATTATTTATTATCTGTGAATTTAACCTTATTACCTTGTTGGCCGGTCCTTGTGAGAATAATTGCACGATTTTGTTTATCCCGCTCACCACATTCCATAAATTGTTTCTTGAATCTGGATCGAGACCGGTGCTGGGCTCATCTGTATATACAACCTACGTACGTTTTCAGAAACCGCTATTAGTGTAACATATGAGAAGATGCTAAAATCAATCGAGTACATGGACAGTTAACATACCTTGGGATCCCCGATCCAAAAAATGGAAACACTAAGTTTTATACCCACCCTAAAAATTTTGACAAACGATAAGAGCATATAACTTAAGAAGACACACCTCTTGTAACTTTCTTCAGTTTGTTACTCAAAATTTGAGCTTATTAGGTTTTCAAAAAAATAAGTAAGCTCATAAGCCGGAAAAATAAGCTTAAACAAACACCCTCCTAAAAAAATCAAACTGAAATAATGGTCTCAATTGCATTTATATTTACAAAATAAGCAAATCGAAACGCATAGGTTTCAAATTCAGCTTCCTCCTGTGCCATTAAAGGAAGATTGGGAAGTTTGTGTGGTTCTGCCTCTTGGCCCATTGTAAGCTTCTGCAAATTAATAAGCAAAATTAAGTTGAGTAGATACTCATTGCGAAAGACTATAAACTTATACACTTATACTCTCGATTATGCATGACATGTTGATGTGTACAAAGATGTTCGAAACCTTATGCAACTAACAATGATGCAAGAAACTATAACTATCTGAGATTATAAGCAACCATCATGAGTATATGGAAATTGAGGAAGTGTTTGGTTTAGCTAACTTGCATAACAAATGGGCTTATTATTTGGAAACGCTGAGAAGTTCCATTTTTAACAGCTTACTAACTTATCAAGGTGAGCTTATGGAGTTCAATAAGCCATAAGTCAAAGCAGATAAAGCGATAAGCACATAAGGCGATAAGCACATAAGCCGTCACATATGAACTTTTCGGCTTTTCCAAATTTCAATGTGCCCATGAACTCTACAAACATGTCAAATCAAACAATTCAACACTTGATCGAACTCAGACTAATGATAATCAACACCCATTAATTAGTTATATATCAAACAATAGAGACAAACTTTTACTTTGATAAAAGGCAGCACTTTCCCATCATATTCTTTTTTTGAGAGAACATTAGTTACGATGTTAGCTAGTGTTCAAACTGCTAACTTTGGTTGAGAATGCATAATCGTTGACTGGATTGCATAAAAAATGACAACGTGGTAAAAAACAATACCTTTGAGTAACCAAAATCACATATTTTAACTCGAGGAGCTCTGCCTCCGTGTAACGTGTTTTCAACTGTAAGATCTCTGTGACAAATTTCCTGCAATATAAACAATCCATCAATACTAATTTCCAAACACGCTAAGGGACTGTTAGATTAGCGTATTGGTTGGCTTAACAGTGTACTGAAATTTTTAAAAAGCCACATACATCAGCTTATAATCTTATGAACTCCAGTTTATGGCTTAGTAAAATTAATAAACCTACACTAATAAGCTCATAAGCAGTTAAACGTAAGCATATTGATTTTCCAAATCTCAATAAGCCTATAAACCCAACCCCTAAAGTAGTACGCCACTGAACGAATTTTACTCTCAACCCATCAGTTCAGTAATAATGACATAAATTTGTTTCTTAAATTGATGACATTTCATCAACGGAATGGCTATTCAAACGAACTTGGATGATTACCTTATCGGCATCAATAAGAGCTAGCATATCCCATCCTGTATCTACATTATGAGAGCTATTTCCGGCAAGATTGGTATACACCTGCATGCAAAACATTGGCATAATGAATTCCATAATTCTATTACTTGTGGTTCAGCTAAAAAATGTTATTATGTAAATTTCATTTTTTGACCTTGCTTACATAAGAAAGATAGCTCTCTCCCCGTCCACCAGAAGAAGCAAACTGCCCATGAACCATACCTAGCAATATGTTGTAAACAAATTTCAGATTAGCAATTCCATGTGCATTAATTTGGCATAGACTCCATATAGGTGCAAAACATAACATGAATCATCTAATTTTTGGATTTCTTTTATAAATACAACAACTTTATTAATGCAATGATGTACTTCTTCTCTCCTATGCTCAGGGTACAATCTTTAACGACGAATCTTAAGCCTGTCAAGAAGGCTTTTTGATACACCGTTTATAATTACACTTACAATATTAACACATAAACATCAGCTTACTCACATTTAGATATAGTTCATACCTGTTACCTATATCAGAAACAACGGGAGGGCTCCCCAATACATATGTTACTTAGAAAACTTTAAGCAATGCTACAGATTACGTAGAGTATACACTTTAAAATCATGCACTTTATTTTTTATAACTGACCTTGACATGATTTTGTATTTCAGTCAGTGTAATATTATCTTCATATTCTCTATTATTTTCTTTGGAGTAGCAGCTGCAAAAAACATTACGAAAAATATAATATAGATGCATAGTTAATAAAAATTATAAAAAGACAATTGTTTGACCTCTGTCTCTTTCGAGCTACTGTCATGTAATTGCTGTTGGAAATTACTGATTTCTTCCTGGAAACAAACTATGACTTCTGCAATTTCAGCCTCAACTTGCTTCCTCACTTCATCAATCTCTTCCTTATTCATGGCATTACATTCCTTTTTTTTTTTTTTTTTTTTTTTTTTTTTTTTTTTTTTTGTAAAGATTATTTGTTCTCCTAGATTTTTCAAGTGATTCCTACATCTGGCATAACTTTTCTTCCTCATATGAACATGGTGGGAGGTCTGTTGATTCTTTATTCAGAATCTTCTTGTTCATAGATATGATCATAAGCTCTTTTTAATGCAGCACTTTCCTGTTGACCATTCAAGATAAGCTCCACGTTTTTTTAATTATATAGTATATTGTTCATACCAGTTCTTTCTTCCTAGCATTTGAGCCTGCAAGCAGTTCTGCAACTTTCTCTAGTAATTGCCTTTCTTCATTGGCAGCACACCCCTGAAAGCATAGAATTGAGAAGACACTACTTGTTAACATGAATGATGTCAAAAAGTAATCATTACCTCAAACTTTCTGTCAAGTTTAGATAATTTTTCATATTAATTTTATTTAAAAAATTTTCCTAACAAAACATTTTAGAGAGTTGCATTACATTAGGGTTTGTAAAATAATAGATATAACATAAATTTTGCTTCATACAATCTTGCTTGAGCTTTGACTTTACCTTGACTCTTGATTCCTGAAAATCATAAAACATACAGAATTTTACTTTAATATTATAAAACATAACGGAGTTCAATTACATGCAAATAACTAAGATTATTCAAAAACATTCATATAACATTAATATAACATAAACGTTTTTAAAAAACCTGATGATGGACAAAAAACATTAGTAGCAGCTAATATAGGATTGTTATCTTGGTTTACTTGGTTTCCTTTTCTTATTTTCTTACCTTGACTCTTGATTCCTGAATATTATAAAACATACACAATTTTAATTACATGCATAAAATTAAAAGATAACATAATAATTTAAAAAAAACAGAACCTGTTGATAAACATCACATAACCAAAAAACAGAACCTGTTGATAAACATCACATAACCAATTTTCTACGAATTTGAAACCTACCATTGTCTTGAACATTATTGCCTTTGTTTCCTTTTGAAATCCTTGCACTTTGTCTTAACCTACCTTGATCTTTTTGGGACTCCATCCTTGTATTAACCTGTTGATTATAAATCTGTGAAACAAAACAGTCGATATTATTAACCTATTCAAATCAAAAGTCGAACATATTCTAGGGATAACTAAAACTCGACCCAAAAAAAAAACAATCCGTCACCTGTGAAAATAAAAGTCGATAATAGTTTTAGGGATAAATATGTTTAGGAATAAGATATTAGGGTGTATTTATACAAAAAAAAAAAAATAGGTTAAAAATATATATATGGTATATTTATCTTTTAAGTAACATATATCATAATTTATATTAATTGTTATCTTCAAAAAATACATACCTAAAATAAAAATTCCAGAATTTTTTTATAATCTCCTTATTTATATTGATTTGAAAGATATAAATCAAAAATCAATCTACTCTAGTGGTAAGTTGATTACAAAATACATGAATGACCCAAGTTCAACTCCAACAAATGACTTCTTTTTATTAAAAAAATTTTAAAATTAAGAAAAAAAAAAACGAAATTTATAATTTATTTTAAAAAAATTGTACATATATTAATTAAAAAAACGAAATTTATAATTTATTTTAAAAAAATTGTACATATATTAATTAAAATGCCACATGTCATTAAAAAAAATAAAAAAAATGCCACATAAGCATATTGATGACGTGGAAATATGACATGGCTTTATGAGATGCCAAGTGGCATTTTATGTGGCATGCCTCCTCTTATATATAATGTGTATATATATATATATATATATATATATATATATATATATATATATATATATATATATATATATATATATATATCCAGTAAGAAGAAAAACTAAAATAAGAAGAATAAGAAGAATTTCTAGCCACACATTTCAAATAGGAGTGAGAAATTTAAGGGGAGATGCATCTATTTTTGTAGGTGCATCTGAAATGAGTGGTTGTGGTTTCTTCTTATCATTCTTATTTTAACTTTTCTTCTTATTTGATCCTAACTCTATATATATATATATATATATATATATATATATATATATATATATATATATATATATATAGGGAAGGGATCCAGTAAGAAGAAAAACTAAAATAAGAAGAATAAGAAGGATTTCTAGCCACATATTTCAAATAGGGAAGAGAATTTTAAGGGGAGATGCATCCATTTTTGTAGATGCATCTGAAATGAGTGGTTGTAGTTTCTTCTTATCATTCTTATTTTAATTTTTCTTCTTATTTGATCCTAACTCTATATATATATATATAATATTAAAACAAAGATTTGCAAAAACAATCAACTTATGATTCTAAGTTATAAAAGACTAAATTAAAACTATATTAGTTGGTGTTTCTAAGTTAATTTATAATTCTAATTTACTTCTTTTTACAAGTTTAAAGCAAGGTTATAAATAGCGCGAGGCGTGGCATGTCGGCATTACCAAGCTTCACGTCTTTGCGGTTAAGGCGAAACTTTTGCGTTTATAAGGCGTGACATAAGGTGGCACAAAATATGAAAATATTTATATATTTATATCATATTTCATATATATCGAGTTTACAAAAAAACTTGGCATAAGGTGGTGTGGCGGCATGAACAAGCCTCACACCTTTGCAAGACTTTTACGAGCCTTTTAGAACCATGGTTTTAAGTAACATAGTCATGACCACTGCAACTTGCCAATTAAACTTAGAAATGTTTATGGGCAAAAAAGGTTTTTGTTAGATATTTTAAAATAAAAAGTCATGAGCTCGTCGGGTTTATTAAATCTGATAAAAAAACAGCTATTCAATCCAGTTATCAAACAAGCAAAAACCCAGTCACATCCGATTTGGTCTTTGAATCAGTTTCCAGCCAACAGGGTCAACCCAAGTTTTAAAACATTAATTGTATACGTAAAGTTTCTTTTTTCTTATGGAATTCGATGATCGTCTATATACAACATATATAGTAGAATAGCTACAATGATCAATTAGTCCACAAACATATTTAGATTAATTAAGCTATATACTACATAAGGCTAATCACCATCTTGCAAGTTTTTTTGCTCCTAGCTAATTGGTCCAAAATCGACTATTTTGTGTTGGGCAAATGATACAAAAATGTAGCTTCAAATGATGATAATAATAAAAAACAATTTACCCAAACACTATGTTTTGTATGTTAAGTTAGATTTTTTGTAGTTACATTTGGTGTATCACATTTTTACCCAACGTTTTTAGATCAACGGTGTACGTATAAGTTGTCTGATCAAAAGGCTGTCGGTTCAGGTTTCAATTTCTTTGGTAAAATCTATTAGGACCGTAACTAAACTTGCGGTCCTAACCAATATACTCTGCCCCGGTCCTTTCGGTCTTAATCTTGTTCATTTATGGCTTAGAGCAAAAAAAAATAGCATGGTCCCTTGTGTGTATGTGGTGAGGGCAATCCAAGATTTGCATATCAAAAAAGGGGACCATTGTTTCAGAAGAAAATAGTAGATTTTGTCTTTGTAAACACTATGAAAATTTAATAGTATAGTTACGAATATGTTAGTTTTATTTGGGAAGATGTAAATCAATTTAAATTTTTGTTTAACATGTCATGTAGTTCTTTTTCTATACAAAGATTAAAGTGAAAGCAGAAAAGATCGATTGAATACATGATTAAAGTTAGTGAAGTCAAACTTATTCATTTAGGGTGTGTTTAATATATATTTTGTGAAATAGCTAAACCTACAATTTTAGTTAATTTAAAATTACTAAAAAGATGCAATCATAAGGCACATATATTCTCTAACATAATAATAAGCAATTTACACATCCAAAACTTAATGATTTGGGGTTGATAAATAAAAACTTTTGTATAGAGTACAATCACTTTATTCTTACTTTTTATCATAATGAAAAACATTGTTTTTCACATTTTTATAAAAGTTGATACAATCAATTTCAAAAGTCAAATTTACTTATTATGAGGTAGTGAAATAATGATACAAAGTTAAAGTGAAATTTGATGATGTTTGATTGGTGAAGTGGGTCATCTTTGCTTTGCATAAACATGTTTCATAATTAGCCATTAAGTTGGAAAGTCCAAAGATTCTTTAGCCAATCGTGGGATGGCAACAAAGGGGTGCCTCTTTGAGAACAAATTATTATAAGTAAGGATGGCAAAAAAAACCCGAACTCGATGGGGAAATCTAAAACCCGAACTTATTGGGCCGGGGCGGGGCATGTTTATCAGGTTTTGGGGCGGGTTTTGGGGCCTTAACGGGGATTATTATCGGGTTTGGGGCGGGGACGGGGCACACTATCCCCGCCCCGTCCCGCCCTGAAACATATACATATATCTATATACCTTAAATATTGTACTAGTATTTATGTACTAAATATAATTCTCTAATTTTTGTTAATTTTTATCTTTGTAATATTTCAAAGTGTGATCATAAAATCTTGTTTTGTGTCATAATATTCTAAAAATGTTGTGATTTATTCTAATGCCTGATATATTATTAATGGGTTCTCGATTTTTTAAGTTATTCCGTAAAATTGTATTGTTAATAGCGTAAAAATAAGAATAAACGGGGAAAGGCATGAGTATGATGGAGGATCGCGCTCAAAAAAGAAAACCCGATAAGACCCCAATGGGGAATGGGGCGGGTTTGGGGAAGCATCTCGCCCCAATGAGGCGCCCCGATAAAATCCCCAATAGGTATGGAGGCGGGTTTGGGGATGATTTTTGTAATCGGGTTTGGGAATGGGAATGGTTACCCCCCAAACCCGCCCCATTGCCATTCCTAATTATAAGAGCTTTTTTATTGTTTCACTTTATATCTTTCTAAATTACTAAATCATTTTCCCGGTTTAAAAACCTTTACTATATTTTGGTCTTAGGAACTAAAAAAAGCATGTATAAACCATGAAGAATGAAATAGAATGCATATCAAATAAGTAAGTTGTTATGAATAATATTATGTGGATGTCCATATAACCCATAAGAAGCCTATGGCCCAATTAGCTACTAGGGTTTTTACCCTAATATTTATCTATATATACCTTTTGTATCTCCTACATTATAATGATATAGAAGAATACTTTCATTCCCTTCATTCTTGTTCCCTTCATTCAGATGGTCTAATCGAGGTAATAAAGACCCCATAATAATTATCCTGTATTGAAACTAGACATGAAGGTAATTGAGAAACCCCGGGTACTTGAAAAACTATGAGATATCAATAAATGATATATTGGAATGTCTAGTAGTCTAATCGAGGTAATAAAGACCCCATAATAATTATCCTGTATTGAAACTAGACATGAAGGTAATTGAGAAACCCCGGGTACTTGAAAAACTATGAGATATCAATAAATGATATATTGGAATGTCTAGTAAAGTGTGGAATCGAAAGTATAAATGAATCGACGTCGATATGGTAATGATTATGTAAATAAATAAGATAGCGCTATAATCATGGTGAGGATCATGGAAGCATACCTGCAGGAAGTGCAGATGTATAAATGAATGGTCAAAAGATATAAAGACGCAAAGAACTAATGAAAGATTCAAGTCTCTTGTGATGAGACTTGGTTACTGGGACTTGAAGTCCGTACACATGAATGTCCAAAATTATTGGATATGCATAGGTCTTTGTGTGAAAGCAAAATTGAATAACTGGAATCATGATATTCAAGGCATAACTGATGGCACACATATATTTCACAAAGACTAGAAAATTATCTTGAGGAGACATGTTCTAATGTGGTGGATCCAATAATGTATTTTGTAATTATAGAAGTCTGGCAATGTGATAAATAATTGATATGCGTCTAAAAGAAAATGAATAGAGCTCATTTGAAGTTGAGATTCCATGATGGATATAAAATGCATGAAGCATGTCTCATGATTTAAAATGTTGAAAGCCTAAAAGAAA
This sequence comes from Chrysanthemum seticuspe, assembly GCA_019973895.1. Taxonomy (NCBI): domain Eukaryota; kingdom Viridiplantae; phylum Streptophyta; class Magnoliopsida; order Asterales; family Asteraceae; genus Chrysanthemum; species Chrysanthemum seticuspe. The sequence goes on along the minus strand of BPTQ01000005.1, from coordinate 345,818,067 downwards.
ATTTTCAATAATAACACTTGATCAAGTTGAATTAATCACTATATAAGTGAAAGGAAATATGGTATTGGTTTGAAATGAGCCATTTAAATAATAAAGTTTACCCATGTTAGTTTTAAAGATATTTGTATTTGAATATGGTATAAGTTACATATGGCTTGATGAGGTAAATGTGAATGGAACTCATGAAGAGATTTTCAAGACGGTTGAATACCTTGAAATGAAATACAAAGTTTTGTTTTGTTTTATGAATTGAACATCTTAAAGATGAAATCATTTTTCAAAATGAAAGCTAAAGAAAGATGTTATATGTTATGGATAAATGACGCTCATGTTTATGAGGTCAATTGATAAAGAAAGACCCCTTTACTTATAAAGATGATGATCACAATATCGATTTATGGGTGTCATAGTTATATAAAACATTGATTGTTCTCACTAGTGGTCATAAATGATATAATGTATCATTTACTTTGCATTCGTTGATACTATATAACTTGTGAAGTACGAGGATGTACTCGTATAATGATAAGTATGACATATGTTTAATCCTTCTTGATATGTGAAGGTTAAGTGGAGAGCACTTGTTTATATGAGAATCAAACATATGTTCTATCAAGACACTTACTATATTGACATTAAAGAAGTTGGTTAATTATATTGGATTGCACCAACTAAGAGATTTAAGTGATGTGATCATCAGGGGAAGAGAAGATACGTGTTGCAAGGTTTTTAATGAGACAGCATCCCCGAGCATATAAAGGAAGTATGCACTCTTTTCCCTTCACTAGATTTTTGTCCCACTGGGTTTTGTCTAGTAAGGTTTTAACGAGGCATAATCCTCAAATGGACATCCAAGGGGGAATGTTATGGATAATTATAATATGGATGTCCATATCTTATAAGATATTGATTAGAGGTATTTGAGTTATATTAGAAGATTACATATCTTCCAGAATGTCTGACCCTCTCAATTGTCGATCACAAACTGGAGATGTATTTACAAGTGGAGGAACCGCAATTTCCTGATGTCTAATTAAACAGACAATCTCAGTGATAACATCCAACCATGCAATAATTCTAGAGATACATGAAGCAAGTCGAGAATGTGTTTGGCTAAGAAGTGTGATACAACACATACGTAGATCATGTGGTAATTATTCAGAGAAGGCGACACCAACAGTTTTGCATGAAGATAATGCAGCATGTATTCAAGGGCGAAATGACGAAATATATTTAACCAAAATTCTTCTTCAATCATGACTTACAGAAGAATTGTGATATTATTGTTCAACAAGTTCGTTCAAGCGACAATTTGGCGGATCTATTTACCAAGGCACTTCGTACCTCAACATTTAGGAAACAAAGTCACAACATTGGGATGCGTCGACTCAAAGAGCTCAAGTGATATAGTCATCAGAGGGAGACAATACGCGCTGCACTCTTTTTGTCCTTAGTCATGGTTTTGTCCCACTGGGTTTTCCTGACAAGGTTTTTAATGAGGCAACATTCCTAAAGCGTATTAATAATATGGACATCCAAGAGGGAGTGTTATGAATAATATTATGTGGATGTCCATATAACCCATAAGAAGCCTATGACCCAATTAGCTACTAGGGTTTTTACCCTAATATTTATCTATATATACCTTTTGTATCTCCTACATTATAATGATATAGAAGAATACTTTCATTCCCTTCATTCTTGTTCACAACATAAGTTAATTTATCTCATAAAACTAGGATATCATGAGTAATCTTATTCAGCAACTTCTATATCTGCCAAAGAGCTACAATACTCACAAACATCCATAAAATTACACACACGACTTATTTTGACTGGAGTTCTACGGTGACATAGATAGTAAGGAGTTAGAGCTCGCAAGTAAGAACTAGCTTATAGGAGCGGAGACACGCTTAACCAAAGGAGGGAGAGAGCTCGCAAGTAAGAACTATATATCTTATAGTAGCGAAGACATGGCAATTGAAAACTAGTAGCTCCACCCACAATTTGAATAAGTAATTGTCTAATAATCAGCAAGGAATATTTGTCTTTTTCTAAAGACAATGTATTGAACCCACAATTTATTAGATACTTTATATGAATGTCAACTAAGTATCGTAAGTAAATTGCTCTCGCTCGACAGAGGGAGAGGACTAAGCAAATCCAAAAGGTATTACTCCCTCCGTCCCATTTTTATTGTCCACTTTGACTTTGACCAGTATTTCTTGTTCAACTTTGACCATTAATATATTTATTTGTGTTATATAATACTTGATGAAAATTATAAAAATGAAGAAAGACTAAAAAAGTATGGTATTTCATACATTTAACTTTTTATATAATACTTAATATATTTAACTTTTTCATCAAGTATTATATAACACAAACAAAATTAATTATGGTCAAAGTTAAAGAAGAAAGACTAAAAAAGTCAATAATGGACAATAATTTTGGGACGGAGGGAGTATTTCATACATTTTTATCATTCCGAAACTGTCAGTTGATGAGGTTAATAATAGATGTGCGAACACATTGTATGGTTATTTCATTGGCAAGAGGGTTGTGTTTCCCATGGTACAACATTTTGCTATAATTGTGTGGACGAAAATATGGGCTTCAACGTGTCATGATGAACTCACAAGGGTTCTTTTTCTTCAAGTTCTCTTCAAAAGAAAACTCAGAGTCTGTGCTTCTTAATGGTCCTTGGATGATTAGGATGATACCCAGTATCCTCAAAACTTGGTCGACTTGTGTTTGTTTATTAAAAGACGATTTAAGGAAGATACCGGTGTGGGTCGAGTTACATGACGTCCCTATGGCTTCTTTTACCGATGATGGTCTAAATATTATTGCTTTGAAATTGGGTACTCCTATGCTCCTCGACTCTTATACTATTACTATGTGTGAGGAATCTTGGGGTAGGAACAGTTAGGCTAGGGCTCTTATCTAATTAGATGCGAAAAATCTATTGAAAGATCGGTTAGTTGTTGTTGTCCTATTGCTAGACAAACCAGAATACACTCGAACCCCTATTCGAGTGGCATATGAGTAGACTCCCCTTAGATGTGGTTCGTGTAAGATTTTTGGTCACATGGATGCTGATTGTTCAAGACTATTGCTATTCCAACGCATAATGTCACAGTGAATCGTGACCGAAATGACAGGTTTACGGAAGTCTAAAGAAAATGATCCAATTCTAAGAAGTTTGACCAAGTACATGTAACTAAGAAGATGGCCTATCGGCATGTTGCTAAACAAGGGAAGGAAAACAAGGCATCTACATCTAAGGATAACGTAAATGACGCAACAACATCGCCGCAACAAAACAAGGATGGAAAAGTGGTAAATACGTCTAACTCTTTCGACGTGCTAAGCTGGTTAGACGAGGGAAACAAAGAGGTAAATGTGGCGTCGACTTCCAATAGCACGATGTCATCGAGTAAAAAAGGAAATGGAAAGTCGGATAACATAAATTTTCTTTATCTTAAAAACTTATTTGAGGATTTGAGTAATGATAATATAGCCTTCGAGAGTGTAGTTACCCCTACTGATGGAAAGAAGTATGATAGTGGTACGAATAAGGGAGGGGCTGATTTGGGTTCAAATTCTATGCCTAGTACTTCTCATGTGGCTTATGTAAGGGCTGATGATCCGGTTAATACGGATAGTGATGGTAATCAAAGTCCAACTTCTTTAGCTAGAAAACTTCAAGATATTGAAAAGAAAATGTTCAAGGGGAAGCTTGTTCTATTAGGTGATGATGGAAATCCAATGACAGTGAAACGTATGAGAACAAGCACACAATCGAGTTCCTCGAGTTTTAATGATGAAGAAGATAGCGAGGGTGAAGTGGAACATGTCTATGACGAAACTGGTACTTTAATGGCTTCTAAGTCAAGTAGAAGTGGGTACGAGACCAAGAGCTTGTACGAGCATTGGAAGAATACTAAGGATGATAGTCTAAAACTCCAAATGATGATGATGATGATGATGAGTGAAATGCTCATGATCTAACCGAAGATCAATTGGCTTTCTGTGACGCTTGAGATATCAAGGTTCGCAATCGAAAAAAGTCGTAGGTTATGTTTTGAGTCGGTTGAGTAAAATGTAATCTAGTTATAGTTTTCTTCATTCATAAAAGTATTTTGGTTGCTATGTTAGCCTTACCGCCAATGTAACGAGCTGAGATGTGAGATTTCACCCACATTTGTTGCAATTAAACATTTTTTGGAATAATACATTTACCGGAGAAACCCTTTACCCAAAAAAACTTGCAAGAGTAATAACAAGAAACTAAGTTGGTAAGCATTTAGTTTGTTGGTATAAAAAATCATTTTTGGGTGTTAGAATGTCGAGAATTTCATGATCATAAATTGTCTTTCTAAAACGATAAGAAGCCAAGGTGGTAGGTACACTATCGAATAGGGCCATGGAGATGATTTAAATGCCCCCTTTTAAACTTCTCAATGATCATGATTCATGGACATGGGTTCCTTTTTGTTTGATATGAGAACCACATCTTCTTCAAAGGCTTAAATTGGCTGAGAAACCTTAACCATGTGCACCATTTGTTGGTGTCAAGTGTTGGAATTATATAACATGACTAATCATAAATATAAACAATAAACATCAAAGTAAGTGCGGAAGCGTATAGGAACATATAATGAATAATTAATTAACTAAAGAATAAAGTATGCGTACCTTACTTGATTCTAGCCGAACAAGAATCAAATCCACAAAACTAGCAATCAGGATGAACCCTAATTAGGGTTTATAGGATTATAAGAATTACCCCTTACCTTTTTGTAATTCAATCCAAGATAATAACAAAAGTATGTTATTACTATGTTCTTGTACACACGTACTAAACCGAATTAAAGTAATGCTAGTTTTTATCAAACAAATAACTTGATGTGGAAAAGGTTTGAAAATTGACATCCTAAAGGGATGTACAATCGGTTTGTATTAAGAAAACACACAAACAAATTTTTAGGTTTAGCTTAATGAATACAAGAGATGCAAAATCAAGACCCTAAGCCTTGTATATATACCCAACTAACTTGGTGAACAAGTTTGTCTTTGTTTCCTTTTTCCTTTGGCCGATCGGTTAGATGTATCCCCAAGGGATTCCGGAAACTTCCAAACTTTGCAATCTAGTCCTTTTCCAAATACCTTTAACGCCCATTAGTCCATTACATTAATTACTCAACGTTCGTTAGTTATTTCGTTTAATAAATAAATAAATATAACGTTTATATTTAATTATTAACTTTAAATTCTCATACATAAAGTGTGCAATCCCATAGTCTCGAGTTCGATCCTAACTCACGTCTACTAATTTATATCCATAAAACCAACAGCTCCCACTTGGATATATCTTAATAGAGTGATCACATTCGGTTAGCGTCTAGCAACACTTCGATGCCTCTAGTACAACTCGAGCAAGGCTCCTGGAAAACCTTTTAATGATTTCTCATTATTATTATCCTTTTGTTTCTAATACCATGTTAAATAAAGATATGGAATTAAGTCATTCTTTATTCAACCATTCTGTTTCTCGTTGTTAGTGATTGAGCAAGATTACCAAATCTTCTGAACATATTCAGGGGAGAACTTTGGGCATGGTCATGCAAACATCTTGTCAACCCTACGAGGGGCCCAGCAGTATTAAACTCCAAAATAAATTTGAAGGAACAAATTCTATCTTGACTACGAGAATAACCCACAAACTTTGCAACACTTCAGGAAACAACCCTTATGACTACCAGTTACGTATAGCGTTAAGTTGTTCCACAGAAGTGCACTACATTCATGACACTTATCTGGTATCTCAAGTCTGAGGATAACTATTCATAATTTACTTATAACAATATCCACAAAGTAAATTATGTAGTTGGGATAAGTCCTATATTCAATTCATTGAATATCATCTGAAATTGGTATGCATTCTCATCAATATACTTTCAAGTATATTCTACCATATCTCTCAGATTTGTCTTAGTTTAATGATACTCCCATATCATTAATTGACAACGGACGATTTAGAATAAATAAATATATTCACGGATTAAACATGCAAATATAGGATACAATATATTATAAAATCAATCATACAAAGTATTTGATTTATTATAACAATTGTTTAACATCCCTTATCCAAATACCAATTAGATCAATGCATGAAAATTCCAGTTGATGAATTATGCCTCAAGTAATGACAATCATACTTGTTGACAAGGCATAAATCAACCAACTTGATCTATCGTAATTTTGAGAATACTTATTTCAAGAATTCAATTAATGAAGTCCTTGTATGTGTGCATTCACCAATTCACATAATAATTCATAAAGTGTGTCACATCCTCTTTCACCAATTTATGACAAATTAAACTTTTAAACATTTCAAAGTTTAAAGTATTCTTATTCTTTTTAATGTATAATGCAACTGTGCTTTTAGTAGCACAACTAGTTCACATGGCCATTAACAAGGATGAAATCCTACCACGACTAGTATTGAGTGTCATCTCAATTAAACCAGCATCATTGTATACAAACAACAATGTGCTCATTAAAACTCCGTAAACTTTAATATCTTGTTGTGTAATGTTTGATGCTTTCCTCACTTTCAAGTTTAAAGCTGATGACAATTTGCACAACATTTGACATATTGTTCATCCATAGAATCTAGGAGCAATTCCAGGCTGAGGATGTAATTCTTTTAGAATATTCATTACACAAGTTATCTAATAACTTTTAGTTAGATATCAATGTTGTCAAATCATCTATCATTTAACAATGATACAACAATTTGAATACACTACATGATATACATGATGAATCTACAGGTCAAACTTAGACTTCATTCACGTTCTATCTTGTCAAAAGATATTTATCCATTTCCCAAATGATATATCATGTTTTATTAGAATCAATTTATTTTACTGTACATGTTTATTAATAATAAACATATATTTCAAGGTTGTATGTTTTAATTCTTAAATCTTACAAGTGAAGTTTCATTCCAATCTAAGACTTAACATTTAGCTTACAAGGAATGTTACTTCCTATATGTTATACAACATATAAGATTTAAGAAACTTAACATAATACTCCCACTAGCTTTCAGGAATACTTAAAATTTATCTTGTTTTAATTATAAATCGAAAATGAGATTTAATAATTAAACATAAGAATAATTTCATAGATGCATGCATTTATCCATGTACACTTTCAAAGATTATATGAATTCAAAAAACCTTTCAATTACTTGCCGTCCTCGCTCAAGTAATTTCTCAAGAAAGAATTTTTGATATTCCATTGTCATATTTCATATTAATGAAAACAAGTATGACAATTATCATCTTTATATATTTAATGTGTCTAGAAAAGAATATTCAATCATAATTAATTGCTTAAGTGTGATCAATAATCTTGTCATGAAACATGCATTAAATATGTGTACAATATTGTCCATATGATTTCTACATAGAAATTCAAACCACTAGGGTTTTTCATCTCTTTGAAGAAACTCATTTCCATTCTCTAGTCTAACTATTAAGATAAGCCAAATTTCCAAAATTGATTATCTTTATGGATAGCATCTTTAACATTCATAGTATGAGTAATTTACCCAATTCAATATTCGGTAATCCATCATAATGATTATCAGGTTTACAATAATCCTGTAACTCATGTTTCTCAGCATATAAGTCAAATATCTGAGATATCCTTGCAGATCTATGAATGAAAATTCCATCATCATGAGGTCTATCAATTACATGTCTAACCTCATCATGATATTTACTAGTGTATTTTAGAAGATTATGTATCTTGTAATTTTATCTTTCAAGATAAAAAACTCCCACTTGCCTTTTGTAATATATAGACTATCTATATATACTTAGCAATTAGAGCAAAACTACATTGTTCTCTATTTGGGACATTACAAATACACATTGATAATTCTTGACATTAGTTTGTTAATAACCTATTCATAAGTAGTTTAACAAATTCAGAATCTTCAACTTTAAAACTTAATGTGATTCATCACATTCCATAATGAAATGGTGTTTTATTAATCTTCTAGGTTGGAGTCATATTGAGTATATTCAATCCATACTCAATATTCTAACCTTGTTACTTTTTAAGAAATAAGTTATGGTTATCATGAATCAAACAAATCAAATAGAGTTAGATTCTCCTAACTGAACATACCATCAACTTGTGGTATTCATTAGAATTAATATTGTAAGACAATCTAACAATATATAAGATAAACATATTCCTTTTGGCTTACCTATTTACCAACTAAGTCAACTTAATGGTATAATAGACTTTCCAAGCCAATTGCATGTTTTATAACACAAGTACTCTTAACCAAGTCACTTCATATCCATGTCTCATCAAGAAAACATAAATTGTTATAATCACATTTAACGTTATAAATCATTGATCACCTCAATGACTTCTTGTATATGTCTTACTTAAAAAACATAACAAGTTAACGTCTTACTTTATTATAAGTCTTAAAAAAACTTTATGTTTATGTCTTTACAATGAATCATAAACATGTTTAACTAAAGTAATTATGAACACAGCTTTTGGTTTCAATAGTAATTTCAAGTTAATTTATTTTCTTCACAATAATGTAGGACTACATTATTTTTCATTTATGTCATTCTAAAATACATAAATAAACAAATTGAAGTAGTACTAGATTACTTCATTTATTTATGTCATTCTAGTAATACATAAATATTTAATTTTGAAGTAGTCTTATATCATTTTTGACACATGTTCTAAATACTTGTCTAATTTAAAAACTGCAAATATGTCCATGCAAGGTCTGACTTCACATAGAGATTTACTTTGTTGTTGCAATCTCGCCAAGTTCTCACATGACGTAAATTGCAACACCAAGTGTTTCTTGAATTAGATATGTTCAAGTTATATTAGAACGTTAGTCTCTTTCCTTGCAGTCAAGAGAATCCGTTAAATCATATACTTATATGTTGTACCTTGCACACAATATAGATTTCTCCCACTTGTGCATGGAACAACATCATGTAGCAGATAAACAACACGACATATGTTTGTTTATGTGACTAATATGATTGTGTCATTGATATTAGCATAACTAGTAGATGTAGAACCACTTCATTGTCTAATAAGGAAACGTACATGACTATCCTTGAAAACATAAGTGTCTACAAGTGGAAAGTAATTATCTTAAGACATTCTAGAGATAATCTGGGTTACTACCAAGATGACAAAGCTTGTAACTCCCACTGAATAAGAGATCATTACATTAATTTCTTATTCAGTAATAAGAACAAAATACTCCCACTGGATTTGACAACATTGTAAGTGCTGCATTAACCAGTGAAAGAAAATAGCGTTCTATTTACTTCCCTACACCTTTGAGAAAGTCCATACATAACAATTACTTATGTACTTAAACGAATGTATTCTACTATGTAGATGATGAATTATTCATCAATGCTATTAACTTGAAATAATTGGGCATGCAATTTCTTTCTTAATAGTTCTACTATTCCAACAATTGTAAGTAGTACTTTTAAATGGTCAAAACACAAAAACTACATAAAATATGCTAGTTTGTCTTTTACCAATTATGCAGTAATTAGTCTAGCTTCTAATTTAATAACTCAGAAATATGCAATTTTCTTAACTATTAAAATTTGCTTACGAGTTATGTATTTAGAATTTAGACAATTCTAATTGTCCTATCATACCTTTCTTCATTCATGAAAAGGAATAGGATTGAATCTCACTCTTTCGCGTGAAAAGAGGACTAGGTTTATTCTTTTAGTAACGTTGACTCTACCAAAAACCCTTACAGGTGTAGATCAATTTATCAATACTTGAATAACCTATGTTTACGGTTTAATGTTGCATTAATACATTTAAAGAATTTTCAAAATTCAATTTTAGTATTTTCGATAATTAAACTTTTCAAGAAAATAAAATACCCAAGGTAATATTCATATAACCATAGAATTCTCTCGAAAACTAGGATCCAAATTATCGTAGTTCCATTACATCAGTTGATCTGCTAGTAACGAAAGCACATAATAGGGTAATCTGTCGAACAATAATTGGCAAACAATTTCCAATTCCTAGATCATTATGGGATTTATATTTTCCAACGCTATTGCAAATATAAACATGTTTCATCCCATCTTATGCCTTGAGTCCAGGTCTCACTTCCTACTCAACTTAAGTGTCTAACTTAAAGAACTGCAAATATGTCCATGTAAAGTCTGACTTTACATAGAGATTTACCTCTCCATTACAATCTCGCCAAGTACTGTCATGACGTAAATTGCAACTTCAAGTGTCCCTTTAATTAGATGGCATATAACTTAATTTAAAAGGGTACTAGTTTTGATTTTATGTGGTCAAATCAAATATGTACAAAGATGTCATGCATTCATCTTGTAGCATAAATTTAATAAAAAAACTTTTATTACAAATTCATAAAGATCAAATTATCAACGTTTTGATTGAGGTATTGGGTTCACCAATCAAGGAATTTAGTGTTAATTATCATCCATTATACCGTACTTTTGCATAAGTGTAAACACTTAGTGTTTCGGATAATTACCACCGAAGTGGCGCATGGAATTAAAACTAATTCGCCCTTAAGATGAGCTTGTACTTTTATGGCTTACTAAGTAGCTCCATTCGAACTTACAGAGGGCAGAGGACCAGGTAAGCGCAAAAGCATAACCTTAGACATCCTTTCAGTGTGACTGTGCGCACTTCTTAATTAACCCCTTTATAGTTCATTCTAATGGGTGAGCCGTTCAACCATAGTACCAAAATCATCAATCAATTAAACTATTGAAAACTTAACTCTTCCAAAACAAATCAAATTTCAACATTGTTTAGTCCGTATTATTTTTCTATTCAAAATTACCCTTTGCTTAAAACTGTCGCACATAATAAACAAACAAGTAATACCAATAAAAAATAAACTACTAAAAAACAATGCGCACATAATAAACAATTTATACGTGTAAACAAGTAGCCACATGCAACTTATTCGATAAAACCCTATTAATAATCAATGTCCAGGTTAAATAATGTATATATTAATTAGGGCTTTCACTCTCTCAATTGAAAGTGAGCCACATACATCGACGAATCGATTGCGTAAACCCATAATTAATGATATACCAAATTGCACATAATTGATTCATTAATGTATATAATTGGAGTTTTCCCCAATTCAAGATTTATCATAAATATACATGTGTATAAAACTTAACAATTAATTTTCGCATAACCAATCTTAACAATTAAATATTCAAGCAACCATCCATGACGAACATGCATGTATCATCATGGATATAACATAACAATTATTCAGGTTGTCACAAGATCGCATACAATTCCATGTCACATAACACTTTATTCATGAATTTATCACGTAACAAATATATTAAATCTAGGTATCGATATAAATAACATAACAATTAATATAAACCCTAAAAAAAATTTAAGGAAATCGATTACAAAATTTTAGGGTTTCCACCAAAAAAAAATTTTTCGATCCATAATAGATTTTTAAAACCAAATTAGGGCAAAAGCCCTAACCCTAAAATTAGGGTTTATATAATCATAACCAAAACCCTAGAATAAATCATATCAAACACAATACAATATCCGTTTTTTACGTGTTTAGTAATTAATTACTCATTAAAACCAATGACTCGTGATGCCACTGTTGGAATTATATAACATGACTAATCATAAATATAAACAATAAACATCAAAGTAAGTGCGGAAGCGTATATGAACATATAATGAATAATTAATTAACTAAAGAATAAAGTATGCGTACCTTACTTGATTCTAGCCGAACAAGAATCAAATCCACAAAACTAGCAATCAGGATGAACCCTAATTAGGGTTTATAGGATTATAAGAATTACCCCTTACATTTTTGTAATTCAATCCAAGATAATAACAAAAGTATGTTATTACTATGTTCTTGTACACACGTACTAAACCGAATTAAAGTAATGCTAGTTTTTATCAAACAAATAACTTGATGTGGAAAAGGTTTGAAAATCGACATCCTAAAGGGATGTACGATCGGTTTGTATTAAGAAAACACACAAACAAAGTTTTAGGTTTAGCTTAATGAATACAAGAGATGCAAAATCAAGACCCTAAGCCTTGTATATATACCCAACTAACTTGGTGAATAAGTTTGTCTTTGTTTCCTTTTTCCTTTGGCCGACCGGTTAGATGTATCCCCAAGGGATTCCGGAAACTTCCAAACTTTGCAATCTAGTCCTTTTCCAAATACCTTTAACGCCCGTTAATCCATTACATTAATTACTCAACGTTCGTTAGTTATTTCGTTTAATAAATAAATAAATATAACGTTTATATTTAATTATTAACTTTAAAATCTCATACGTAAAGTGTGCAATCACATAGTCTCGAGTTCGATCCTAACTCACGTCTACTAATTTATATCCATAAAACCAACATCAAGTAACTCTTCCTCAAAGACCTAGCTCCATGCAATGAACACGTGTCCAATGACCTTTAGCCATGATATGATTTGGGATTGAACACGTGACCTATTTTTCAAAAAGCTCACATTTACCGGTCAACTGAACATTTGCGAATCAAGCTTAATTAAGAAAAGTTAATCCAAAAAGGTGCAATTTGAGTTGCATATTAATTTGGCCTTAGAAGTTTGCTAGTTCACCGTGGTCTGCTACAAAGTGTTCGCACTCCTCTCCTCGTGCAAGCAATGGCCTTTAGGTTTAACCAACGAAGACATTATTGACCCAAGAGACGCTCTTCTACTTCGACTCATGCAAAGGTCAACTCTTGCACATGTACAAAAATCAACAAAACAATAGTAAAAAACAAACAAATAATAGTCTAAAACTTGAGTAAAACTTTTCTTACATAGAAACCAAAGGCCAAAATGAGGGGTTGTGCTATATATGTTGATGACTTTGTACTAACTTAGTAACTTGTCTCCTTAAGGACAGTCATCTCCTGTCTTCAAGGGCAGTATGGAGGAAGAGGAGGGGGGACTGGGGGTTGAGTTGATCTAAATTATTTGCATCATTTACAGATATCTATAATGTACTACTGTACTTAAATGGCAATTGCATTGTCTGCATGTGCATGAAGTTGGACCTATCAAGGACTATGGGTCCTACACATACCAATAACTCTTAAATGCACTAAAAGATCAAGGTAAAATGACCATGAATCATCACTATTTGTCTCATCACTTGGGACATTTTGTAAAAGCCATAGAGTCCCATTACATTTATCTTTCTATTTCACCTTTTACAGTACAAAGTTACAAAATAACCATTTATTCAGGGTATGCACGTGCATACATTGTCGTCTTCATATGTTCATAGAGTCATGAAGAGGCTCACAAATATAGCGAAACAAGTAAAGAAAGAAACGATTTGTATAGCATCAAAGGCTTTCTTTATAAGCAAAACCATAAATAAAACATATATATTCAATGACAATGACAATCTCAAACATAAAAAAAATCCCAAAGAGCAGAAGAAAACTCTAAAAGAAGCTTCTTGAAAATGTCCCTATCTCTCCCTTTCATTCTCAATTATTGAGTATGATAAATCATAAGAGAAAAGGATGTTCTAAAAAATAGAAATCGAAAAAACCTAGTGAATCTAAGAATCAAAACAAGCATACCTCATACATCAATACAATGATAGTGTTCAAGAAGCCTATTGGCTTCTCTAAGACCACTAAAATAAGCACCATGAGTTGTGGAGTAATGAGTTCTATGTGTAGCTTCTCCTGCGAAAAGAATTTGAAGTGGTGAACCGCTATTTGTTGACTCCAAAACCTTCGTGTTGGGCAATGGCTCGGCCAGTGTATCAATGTCATCGCTACTTGATCCAACGGCAATATAACTATATGACCCCATAAACAAAGGATCACTACCCCATCCACTTTTTAAAACCTTTTCAAATTTAACATTCCCATTATAATCTTTTTGTGACAAGAAGCTAGAAATAGTTGTGGAAACATCATCAAGAATCACTTCATCCGGAAGGGATTCTAGTTTAAGTGCTTCTTCACCTGCAAACCAACACAATAAGACGCGCGATTTTTCATAAATTGGTGACAAATAAGCTGTCTTCCTAATCCACCATGGAATTTTCGGGTTCTTGAAATGATCGGATTTATGGAACACCATTTGTAGGAACGGAAACCGGTCAAGATCAAAATCTGGACTTAGCTTTAAGAAAAGCTTGTTAACAACACCATACCCGAGTCTTGAAATTGCTTCAATCTTGTGACTAGGAAGTGTAGGACTGAATCCAAACCTGACCGAATCATTAGCCTTGTTTATGACTCCTGCTTTAAGAACACCTAATGAAACCGTGACAATAACATGATCTGCTGACATACTCGTACCATCTAGAAAATGAATTTTTACCGGTCTTGAACCATAACCATGCTTATTTTCGCTTGGTACACATTCGGGCTGCCACTCAATATCATTAACTTTCTTGCCTAGTTGAATAACACCGGACGGTAAAGCAGATGCTAATGATTCTATAATACTTGAATAGCCTTTAGCAATAGTGATCTCCTCACCAGGAAACATAACATACTCACTTTCTGCTAAGTAATCAAGCTTATACAAATCATTAGCAGCTGTATAAGTCCTTTGAGTGTTTTCATGCATTGCAAATATTGATTCTACTAATGACTCCTTATCCCATTCCCCATTCTCATTCCCATTTTTTCTTGATTCCAACTTCCTATAAGATTCAAGACCTTTTTCAAGAAAAGATCCAACACTTTCATTCCCATTCACACAAATTTTACTTTCAATACCACCCAATATGGACTTTTTTTTTCCTCGGACAAAATCCATTAAACTATTAAAAAGATTTGAAACTGGATCAACAATATAAGGACTTAACACATACCCATTTTCAGCAATGGTGATCGGATTCGGATCATCAAGAAAATCATCCATGCATTCCCATGCTTGATCTGATTCCAAAGACTTAATCTCTCGCGCAATCTCGTAAATTGGGCTGCCTCCAATACCATGGATCCAAGTAGCTCCCATCTCAATTCTATCACCTCCAAATTCTGAGGTATTAATCCTACCTCCAATTCTATTACCTCCTTCTATAATACATAGCTCAAATGCACCTTTTTTCACACCAGATTTGTATAGCTTGTTTGCGGCTGTTAGTCCAGCCATACCTGCACCAATTATTACTATTCTTGGCTTTTTTATAACCATTTTGCTTCAAAATTCTCAAAAAATTAAGGGTTTGCTAGAACTCAAAAAAAGATTGCTAGATTTCGAAAAAGATTGTGCTTTTGAGGTCAGGACACTATGAAGATACAAAGAAATTGTGTGTTTAAAAGAACCAAGATTAATTGAAAGTGAGTGAGTGATGACTGATTCGGATTTAAGCTTTTTAACTAGTTGGTGTTCAAGAAGCCTTTGGAGACTTATTGTAAGATATTATCGAATTGTTTTTCTGTCAGATCTCATGTCTATTTATAATAGAACATTATTACTTGCAGAATAAGCTAACATAACCCTAAACCTAATAGACCCATAGCCTTTAGGCTTGGGCCGGCTTAGGGTCCATTAGGTTTAGGGTTATCTTACACAAAAACAATTCAATAATACATCTCTTTAGTATCTTTACAATTATAACTTTTGTATCAACCGAATTGATTCCATTACTTTATATATACCATTCATCCAATTTTTTTATTCTCTTAACAAAAGATATAGACAGCATATATTCGAATATAAGTATGCTAGACCAAAACTCGTATCACGTAAGGATAAATGATCGTGTAACGTCCACGTGCAGGATGAGGCCGGTATACATCTAGTTGGACGGTTGGACCGTTATTTAGAAGGAGCCAAAAACATGACTAAGTTATGATCAAGATTAAATCAGGCTGTCAACAATTCAAAGACACATGTAAGCACTAAGTACCATATACTAAATTAAGGATAGCTATGATGATATAACGATCAGTCTAACGTTACGTTGTTATAAGTTCTTTACAGTCCGACGTAGACTCAAGAAGACTCGTGACACGAAAAATTGGGACAATGTGCATTAAATAAAAAACCGGTATATTTCACATAATTTTACGCTACACAAGAAATATCTATGTGATTCACAGGAACACCCTCGGCCCGCCTCTGTATCTATTGTTTATTTTTGAAACAAAGCAGGCTTATGTTATCTCTTTGAAATTTGCTACCACATGTGTAGCCAAATTTAACACCTCCAGTTACACAGTGACAAACTGACATAAACATACAACAAATGTAGGGAATGCATGACTGTATCATCTTTGGTTTGATGCAATGTTTTTCTGTCTTTTTTCTCTTTTTTAACTTAAGTAAGTGACCATGTGTGCTATGGTGTTATAGAAATTTGATTATCTTTTTAAAATGTCTTTCTTTATGTAAAGTTTCCCTAATAGTCATCGGAAACGAATAAATGAATATGAATACGGTAGTGATGTAATCCAACATCTAATGCGTTTAATATTCGATCTGGATAATGATTCATCACATACGTCGTTTTACATATGTTTTGATTCTTTTATCGGGATTCAAGTATGAACATCTGCTATTCACACATAGCACTCAATTTAATTTGTTTTTACTGCTTAATCTAGAAGACTGAATATTAAGAAATAAGAATCATATCATCAAAGCTTAATTGCATATATGAGATTCTTAATACTCCTTAATGATAAATTAAAGTACATTTCTTTATATGACATCTGACCCGATTATTAACACTTAGGTGATGCTTGTTTGTCGCTCAATAAGTTTGACAAATGAACGTTGCCTTTGATAAGTTATTAATGTAGAGTTCCATGCTAAGCTTTCGCGCTTTCTAGCAAACAGCACAATATTACATAGTTACATACACAAATCACCTAAAACGATTTTGTAGTTACTTAGTTTCTTTTTATTTAGAAGTCATATTCATACTAATCTTTTCATATGTTGTAGTATCTTTTTCTAAGTGATAACAAAGAGCAACTCTTCTCAAAATCTCACTCAAAACGTGCCGAATTGGAATCCCATTCTAATTCTAACTAAGGATTCTTCTTGTTCCGGAGGATCCAACTACACGAGAACCAGGAACGGAGAGCTTTCCCCCCTTTTCCGTCGACTCTTTGGCACTGGTTTTAAGAATGAGTGATTGCCCTTCTCGACAGCTAAGCAGCTTATTTACCATGGTAAATGATGGTGTTGGGGTCAATAATAGGATGATGATGATGATACCTCTCAAGTCTCACCAAACTGTCCATGTGAATCCAATAAAAGAAGGTCCCCCACTATGAATGGTCCTTATTTTCCTTTAGATCCTTAGTTATGATCCAAAAATAACACACATTTCTATATATGGTAACTTATTTTTTTCTCATATTTACTCAACACCCTTTTTCACTATGTACCTCAGTACCTATGTGGTGGTCATATAAGTAGTGGTTATCAAACCAAGTTGTTATAAACCATTCAAATATCTCACATTGTTCTAGTGTGATACAAAACATTTTATATTTATAGAAATAACATCACTTGTACAAAATTAAGTAAACAACTTTTGGTTAAAACTGACTCATACAAAGTATAATTATCCTCACAATAGTAGTCCAATGGTTGGTGATATACAACTTAAAGGTGGGGGTCATGGGTTCCAATCCTGTCCCGTGTATTACGTGATCCACCTCTCCTATGTTGACTGTGAGACCGGTCAGTGAAAGTCGTCAAAAAGTCAGCTACTCTTTAATGAGTATAATAGTCGAAATATGGTTTTTTTTGATGGATTTGTGAGACCGGTCAGTGAAAGTCGTCAAAAAGTCAGCTACTCTTTAATGAGTATAATAGTCGAAATATGGTTTTTTTGATGGATTTGTGGAGTCAACAAATCCATCAAAAAAACCATATTTCGATTGTTATACTCATTAAAGAGTACTGACTTTTTGACGACTTTCACTAACCGGTCTCACAGTCAACATAGGAGAGGTGGATCACGTAATACACGGATCAGTGCAAGTGTCATCCTTGTGCGAAACCTTTGGTGCGAAAATCGTCCCTGCTTGGAAGTGAAATTACTAAAATGCCCTTGCATTGGCTTCAGTGAGACATTGTCATTTTACTTTGAGACACCTCAATCATTTCACTTTGAGGCATTGACGATATATGAACCAATATTTTCCCATAAAGACAATGTTTGCACTTTAAAAAAAAGTAAGAACATCACTTATAATACAGACGAGTTTTGTAATTTACTTTAATCAAAATTTAAAAACCAAACTGATAAATACTTCTTGATTACTTAAGTATCACTTTTAGAGCTGGGTCTAGATGGGCATACATAAAAAGTGATAATTTGTACATTCACGTTAGTCTAACGAACCGAGTAGACCTAACATACTTTTTCTAACAACTTTAGAAGTGACCTAATTAAACCCATGAGGTGTTTAGACGAACATTAATGCATAAGTTTCATTTTTCCGTATAAACCCATGTAGACCAAACGGGGTCTAGATTGCTAGCTGTAATCACTTTTAGTCTTTTTCAGTTGGGCTCTTACTAAAGATACAGGCCCAAAACATTCTTTTTATAAACACACAAACAAAACCCCCAAAATTTGGCGCGAAAATCATTTCCCCAAAATCACCAGCGCCATGTCAAATCCACCGCAACTCACCAACCTCTTCGCCAAACTCGCATCGGAAATCGAAACCAACAACCAATCCGAAGACGACGACGTTTTGATCAATTCATTAAACCAGTCACTCAATTTGAATGAAGAACTAGCACCTAGGGTTAGGGTTTTGGATTCTGCTTTATCACTAATGTGCTTCACTTCACCACAGGTTTATATATATAACTAACTTTTTATTTATTTTTTATAAAATGTATCGGACTTGTTATAAAACTCTTTAGCGCTTATCGGTTTAGCTTTTTTGTTATATTAGATACGCCAACCGTCTAATCTAACTATTGTGTTAAGTACTGGTGATGTGGCACATCACCAGCCATTTAACACACACAATAGTTAGATTAGGCGGTTGGTGTATTTAATATATAAAAAAAGCTAAACGGATACACGCTAAAGAATTTTATGACAAGTAAGATACATTTTGAATTAATTATCATGAAATAATATGCAGTTCATGACGGTAAACCGTCATCAACGTAATTTTAAATTTAGAGATAATCAGTTCAAAATGTATCTGACTTGTCATAAAATTCTTTAGCGTGTATTAGTTTAGCTTTTTTTATATATTGAATTAAATACACCAACCGTCTAATCTAACTATTGTGTGTATTAAATGACTGGTGATGTGCCACATCACTAGTGCTAAACACAATAGGAAGATTAGGTTGTTGGTGTATTTGATATAAAAAAAGCTAAACTTATACACGCTAAAGAATTTTATAACAAGTCAGACACATTTTGAACTAATTATCTCTAAATTTAAAATTATATGTGGTTAGTGACGGTAAACCGTCATTAACGGATTACAAGAGTATTATTTAAAATTTAGTGATAATTAGATCGAAATGTATCTAACTTGTCATAAAATTCTTTAGCGTGTATCAGTTTAGCGTTTTTTTATATTAAATACACCAACCGCCTAATCTTCCTATTGTGTGTATTAAATGACTGGTGATGTGCCACATCACCGGTACTAAACACTAAGCACAGTAGGAAGATTAGGCGGTTGGTGCATTTAATATAAAAAAAAGGCTAAACTAATACACGCTAAAGAATTTCATAACAAGTTAACGTTCATTTTATTATTGCTTTTGATTATATTCACTTGTTTACCTGTTTACCTATTCAGGTGTTTGAATCAGTAATTGATTGTTCAGTGAACACGATTGTGACTGTTTTATCAGCATTGACCGAATGTAACGTAAAATGTCACGGTGAATCCGAGGTTTTACGAGTTGGCGTGGAGTTGTCGGTTGATGAGTGTGTGAGAGTGATGGAAGCTTGTGGTGATATTTTGGGGAAATTAAATGAAGGTGCGGTTTTTTATATTTGTTTAATGTGATGTGAATATGTGATGTATGCTGACTAGGATGTTTTTGAAAATGTGAAGGGACGGGAAAGTGTGAGTTAGTGTATAACGTCGTCAGAGTAGCTGTGATGATGAGTAAAGTTAGATATACGATGCAAGTTGCTCCTGTTATTGATGTGAAAACGAGTGATGGAAGAAGTCGTGCGATGAAGAAGTTGGTGGATTATGTGCCAAAAGGAATTGAGTATGTGAATGAAAAGCTACCATTGAGGTGCGTGTTACTATAACAGTGGAAAATGATATTATACTTCTTTTTTTTGCAAGTATCCTTTATCTGAATGTATGCTGCTATGCTTTATGTTTATCGACAATTTTATACTTATATTAGTAAACGTAGTTGCTTATAATTCATGAATTTGTACACTGTCTAGTAATTTTATCGTAGAACAGGTAAACGGATGAGGTTTTCCATGTTTAGGTTACCCGGGGAGGGCGAGTCTTTTGACTCAGTGTTGTATCTTGATTGCCCTAGTGGTATCACTTCCCCTCCGCTAACTTCGCGTTAACCAGTCAAGGATGGCTTTGGAGAAATGTATGAAACTCTTTCCCATGACCGTTTCCGACCCTTCCCTGGCCAACCGCAAATGTTAGTGAGGTTTGAACCCTTGACCTCTTGTGAGGATGTTAGGTGCCTTACTACTAGGCCATTTGGTGGTGGTTTAGTAGTTTATCGTCATCTTCTTAATAATTCTTACGGAACTTAGTTTTACACTGTCACTACTGTTTACCGCTTCTGACTATTGCAGTGTTGGTCCTGACCTTAAGTTCTATTGCTAAAGTTATTACTGTATGTAGTAATCTTAGGCCGTCAAGTATTTTTTAGCTGCAAAATTGGCTCAAGGTTCAGTATTTTTCCTTTTTTTTGTGAAAATTATCATAACGGGTTCAGTGCCACATCACTTGTTTGAAGTATAATAAGTCTGTTTTCTGTTTGCAGTTCTGCACTTTAATTGTTTAATCCTTTTGCAGGTTGCTGTTATGGTATCTTGACCCTCAAACTCTTGTCGACGATGTGTCACAAGTAATGCAGGATGTGGTGGGAAGACCCTTCCTTTGTTTGAGTGATGAACTCTATGAGAAGATGGAATGGCGATCTATAATAACATGTTTAGCATTTTCTCCAGTAATGTTTATCGACACCAGGGCTTTGCTGCATCGCTGGTTTCTGCTAACGTAAGCATCTATTCTTGATTCTAGTTTCCGTTCTTGCATCAGTTAATTGAAGTTAAACTTGTGGTTCACATCTTGTTAGGGTTGACTATTCATAACAGGGGACTAGCTTCTGTATTAGAGCTTCAAGTTGGACTTGTTTCAGTGATGTTCGATCTACTTTCAAGACCAATGCGGTGGGGTTTATCTGCAGAAATAGGATCAAAGCTGCCGTTTTCATATGCGTACTTTCTTTTCAAGCACCAATTGTTTAGAATATTGGCTGGACCTTTGTCACGTGATCGGTTTCTTGAGTTGGTTCACAAAATAAAGAAGTCTGTTTCTAATACGAAGAAACTTAAACATGCTCCATCTGCAACCACCATGGTGGATCACAAATCTTCATGGTACGTCTCACCAGATTCTAACATATTTATAAAGTTTGTGACCTTTTAAAAAGTTACGCTAAATGACGCTAACAACTCAACTCTTTTACTGTACAGGTCCATGGCAATGAACTTCCCCGTTTGGTTTTATTTTGCTGCATTACTACTCCTCGGAAATAATCTCAGTGACAGCTATATATGTCGAGTAGATGAAGACAACCAGCAACAGCTAGCATCTTTTTCAGCTGCTGCAGCATGGTACATTGCATGGATTCTTGACCCCGCTGATAAATCAGTTTCTTGCTTATTAGCTGAGAAGTTGGAAAAATTATCAAGGACGTCAATCAATAAGCATTCGAGTTCATCTGAACATAGAAAAACAGCAGGTGATTATTCTGTAAAGCTCAAGAAACCCAAACCTAATGACAAAGCGGATGTGGGTCAAGTTATTCGACTTTGGCTTGAGGATTTCCAGAGTGTAAAAACAATTAATATACAGAACAATGTGATGTTTAGAAGGATTACATTAGGTATTTTAATTGGATGCTCGGGTTTGTTAAGTGAAGATGGATATGAACTGTTTCTTCATTATGTTGCAACTGGTACAATTCCTCAGTCGACCGAAAGTCAACACACTGGATCAAAGAATAGAAGGTGGAATAAACAAAAGCAAGAAAATCATATCACAAGGATTGATAAATGCAGCCGAAAGGAGGCGGTTGCAGGTGCTTGTATCGTTTTCCAGTTAACTGATATTGCTGAAAGGATGTCAGATTCGATATCTGAGACCCGGGAGATTGCAGTTGAGTTTATTTCCAAGATCAAACTGAAGGTTGTTAAATATCTGCTTAAGTGCGTCAAGAGGCTGCTTGAGTTCGAATTTGATCAAAACAGTGATCTCTTGGTTAAGGATCTACGCAGAAGAATGCTGCGGTGGAGACATCAAGGAAAAGATGTTTTTCATGGTTACAAAGACTTTGATGATGCTATCGATGTGATTGCTAGTAAGTTATCTCATTCTTCCTTGTAAAAAAAACGCTATTTACTTGTAGGCGAGCATTTTTTTTTGGTTTTTATAATGCTTGTTTGTTGTAAATTACATTAGATTTTTTTGTGCTTTATATAGTATATGCCTTTGGATTGTAGTTAAAGTATGCTTTTAGTTCATCACTATAGACTGGTAAAAAGGGACCTGGTTCAGATCATACAGAAGTACAGAACAATTTTCGATTCAGTCTATAGAAAATAGACTGTAGCATTATAGAATATACAGAACAAACCTCTCACAATACGGCACTTCTAGTTTTCGTGCAAACAAATACAACTATACTGCTCTTTAACTGGCCAATATGGCAAGCGTTATGCCTTTACATTATCACTGCACATAGTAACCAATAGGCATTATTTTATATCTTTTCTATCTTCTATACGTGTATGTACTAAACCTAAGTAATTCACTGAAAGGTAGCAATTATCATTGCTGAAGAAACGGACTACGGAGAATTATTCATTCTCCAAGATTTGTACTTCCGCTCCTAGTTTGTTAAGTTCTTTTAACCAAAGTGATCCAGTCTGGATTTCCACCCCATTCCTCAAAAATAACCAAGAAGTTACCGGTTGGTCTCAACCATGAGCGGGGAACATGATACCTGAAATCGTTAAGTTTCTTTTCAGAATTTGGAAGAATTTCAGATAAAAGTAAAGTAAGATACTAAAAAATAGCAATATTCACCATCTTTGAGACGGGTCTCCACAGTAGCGATTGCATTTATTCTCATTGTAAATACCAGTGTAACTGCACTTATCACATTTACCACTAGCTTTGTATGCGGGCCAGTGTCTCCCGATGCCCTCTCCGTTAAGCCATATCTGACCTTTTCCCATGCCATTCATATCTAAAGCTAGTGGTTCGTTTCCATCTGGAGCGTTGAAGGTAGTCTAAAAGTAAAAAGGTAAAGTTAGAAGATGCTAAAGTAATGGATGTTTGCAACCTATGATAAGTTGATGTGGTATCTCAACCATTTATCTTGATAATGGGTTGATTCAGGTTGTATTTATACATATAATGGGTCAAATTGGTACAGGTCAAATGGGTCGTACAGGTTGAAAATGACCCAAAATGAATATAAATGCTTACAACTACTTAAATAGTTTTTTTCAAAATCAAGTTAAGAAAAATGGGACACAACTGTTTTTCGGTCAACCTGGTCGACCTGTGTTGAACCGCATATAAAATTAGCCATTCTGTCCCAAACAAGTTACCTGACTTGCCCAGCCCTCCTATTTACGTCTACTTAAAATTGCTGAACATGAAGTATACCTTGTACCAAGTAAGAGGCTGCTTTTGAGCCACTAAGGATCCTTGTAGCCACTCAACAGAGGAACTTCCGTCAAGTGTATGGAGACTCAAGGTTTCACCTTTTAAACCAACCTGGCATGTATGAAGCATTCTAAGTTATCACTACTATACCACATTAACACCATCCCTGTAACATCTTACATATACTATTATACAATTAGTATATGAATGAGCATAATAGTCAATGAACAAACCTTATAAGACCATTTTTGCTTCGTCAAGTCTCTCGTACCCTCATTTAGACCCTTCAAGGTGATTGGACCTAAAATCCCCACGTTGTAATTCTCAAAGTGTGTGCCGACATTCTGAAAGGTGATCAAACAAAATAGTTATTCACTGATAAGTGTTTGTTATATGTTTACGGCTAAAAAGGTGTTCTTTGAATGAACCACTGAGTGAAGAAACTAACCGCAAGGCCCACTGAAACACTTAGCAAAGAGATCTTGTTGACACCCGCTCTTAACTTCACATTTTGACTGAATGTTAACTTTGGATTTTTGAGTGATCCCCAGACAGTTCCTGTAACAGGACCGAACATGCAAGAGTCAAGCACTTGTTGTTTGTATAGGATAGCAATTTTGACCCAATTACTTACGGGCCAATTTGGGTTATGTTTTATGTCTAACGTGTCAAAGAGGTGAACTAGAAATTAGCTTAATAGGAAACGGGTCAAATGGGTCGAACATGCTGAAAGCCGGCCAAAGTGTACTTTTGATGCGTAAAACATCCTAACTGTTTCATCTAAGAAACTAGATGGTTATTGGCAAAAGGTGTTTTGGGTCAACCTGACCCATACTAAAAATGACCGTTTCAACCTGAACTTGTTTGGCCCATTACCAACCCGTCTGGCCCGCCCATATTACCACCTCTTGTTTGTTTTGTGCTAAATACCCATGAAATTTGAGACTTACCTGTCAGTTGATTGTTGATGAAGACATGCAAAGCATGCCCTGCTGACATGACTGTAAGCACGGGGGACTGCCCATTATTCAAAAACTGTTCATTGGGTGATATATTGACGCTGGAAAATCAAATAAAGAAATGCATAAATATTTGTCCAATCATATTTGAATTTATAGTTATCAGTTGATACTTACTCAGCTAGGTACCACAAGTAGTCAGATTCATCTCTAGTAACATTTAGTTGTTCGTACAACCCCGCCATTGCAAGAGTATCACTACCATCAGTAGATGGAGCTTCTTCATTATACGATTGCCATTTGAAGGTACCAGCAGTGTCCATCTTTCTTTGTATGGTTGGAGCCTTTACCTGTAAATTAGTCAGCCCAAATTAGTACTCGTATTATTTTATCTTAACACTATATTAGGCAAGTGTTTGGTGTTGGACCAGATGAGGGTAGAAGGATAATTCTCACCTTTGCGGTGTTAAATACTTCATCTTTGCAGTCATGTAAAATGCTAATGGACCAAGCAGGGAGGTCATATTGGGCTTTTCCGAAGGTCATTTTTGCTGAAAATTGTGGGTCAAAGTTTGAGAGGAATGCAGCACAACCCCCGGACTTTGGTTGAAATACATGTATCTGTCGTTGGATAACATATAAAGATATAAGCTCGGGATAACCAAGGTATATTAAAATATATTTGACCAATTGACCAAGCTAACCTCTTGATTCTTTCCAGGATATGTGACAGTAGGATAAGATGAAACTAAAGCTGGCTCAGTGAGTTTTATAGCTGTGTGTAAATCCCTTAAATGACTCCATTTCGGCTCATTAGGTAATCCTGAAACATTGTATCATTACTATGTCAAAATTACATCTTTGGTGTCTTTCTTTTATAAACATCGAACATTTATATCATATGATTGCATACCGTATTCATCAATAGGAGCATCATAATCGTAACTGGTTGTGATGAAGAGACCACCTGCTGTACGTCCAAAGTTTGTTCCTCCGTGATACTAGAACAGCAAAGTCACAATAATCATAATTTTGATTGGGGAAAAAGAAAATAGTAATCATTTACCCTGGTTTGGCAGTGACTTACCATATAGTAGTTGACAAAAGAACCGTTATTTTGTATGAATCTTGCAACTGCATATGCTATATCTTCTACAGGTCTGGTAGGAATCGGCCCACCAAATTCCGTAAACCTTTAAGAGAAAAGAAAGTGAACAACTTTCAAATTATAGAAGTGGGTTTGAATCTGTTTAGAAAAACTTGTGATAACATTTACTGCATGACTTACCAGCCAGTCCAAAGCTCTGTAAACATTTTAGGTTTGTTAGGCCTGTGAGGAGTAAACTTTTCACAGTAGAAACCGTTACATGTGTCAATCTGTCATGTAATTAGCATGTTAGAGAAAAGGAGCGTAGTGCCTTAAAGCTTAAGCCGTATGGCCAACCAAATAAAACAGGTTGATATTTGCCTCATGGGTTGTACCATATGAAAATTAGTGGTACGTAATGGACAAAGCTAGCAAACATGCATGAATAGTGACTTAGAGTAGGTTTTAAGTTGTGCTGAAACAGTTTGTTTTTTTTTTAGTGTTTTATGCTTTTACACTAGAGTCTGAAAATATTCAAGGAATGCACGTGCATGCTCGTTAAGCGTTAAGGAGGTGTTTGACGTTGCTATTTGAAAGTGACTATCTCGTTATTGCGTTTTCGTGTAGCGACTAATCAGTGTTTGGTGTTTGGCTATAGAAAAACTGATTATGTATATTTAGGTGCATTCATTTCCTAAAATAATCAGAATTAGTCAAACGCTCAAATATTTGATAATATATAATGCTTTACCATTGGTTCAGGGGCATCTTCTTGTTTGCACATGATCCATGGGACACCCGTTTTTAGACCATCAGCCATTTGGGCGACCCATTTGGAGTAAGCTTTTCCTGGGGCACCAATATCCCATTCAACCGGTCCGTACTCGTTTTCAATCTAAAAACACAACCACCAAGATTTAGATAGATTCTAGGTAGTAGAATTAGCGAGTTAGTTAAGAGAACTAAGGTCAAAACCTGAGACATGATAATTGGACCTCCTTGAGGTTCAAATAACTCCTCTGACTTCATCATGCTGACTATTTTCTCCGTAAATCTTTGCATTGCAATCTTTTTAATAATAATAACAATCAAAGAATTGAACAAAATTAGATTGCCATCTTAATTTATTATAATCAACGTTTAAAATTCATATTGCGAACCTTGAAAGGTCCGTTATCTGTTCTGAAAGACATTCCTGGTACATATTTAAGCCAAACCGGGAATCCCCTGATTCAAAACAGAGCATACTTAGCTATATGCATCTTTAAACGATAAAATCAGATGCTTTTTCTCTTTTGTATGTTTAGACGACAATACCATAAATAGATATGCGTAAACATTATGGTTTATACGTCTCATAATTGTGCGTTTTAGTAAAAGTTGATATGGACCACGAGTTCAATAGTGTTTGTCTCTTTCCCAATCGGTCTATAAATAAGATGCGAAAAGACACTGCTATAAAAGTGCATATATGATCAAAACATGAAAGATTTAGTGCTTACCCGAAATTCCACTCAGCACAAACATAAGGACCTATGCGTAGATGAACATAGAGACCTGCTTGCTGTACCAGTTTTATGAACTTCACCAAATCATACCTCCCGTCGAAATTGTACTAGAAACATCAAAATTTACCAGACGAGTTAACTAAACGCACATATGTATATCGTAACACATATTTTTCGCAACTAATTGTATACCTTCCCTGGAGATGGCTCGTGCCCATTCCAAAATACATATGTTTGTATAACATCTAAACCTCCATCCTTAGCTTTTTTTATAAGGTCAGGCCACATCTGCAAAAAAGTTGAGAAATATTTGGGGGGAAATTAGGAAAACAGGACCAAAATATTTCAAAACAGAAATAAATAAATTCAACAACTTTTTGGGGGGCATTGAAGATTTAAAAAACAAAAACAGCAAAATAATGTAAAATAATGCAAAATAAGAGATACCCATGTGAAAAAAACTTATTTTTTATACACCAAGACTTATTCTGATCAAAACCAAGAACACACAAATAATGGCAAAACAGAGGAACCCTCTTAATAAAATTTAAATCTTTACAGAACCCAAAAATATAATCAAATTTCTGATGGAGCATTGAAAAATTATTAACATTTACACCCTAAAAAGGTAAAAATATACTGTAAATTTTATTCTTAAAAAAAATACTGTAATAAACTTTTTTAAAAACATAGGTGGAAAATGGAAAGAGTAAAATATACCTCAGGAGTGCTTCTTGGGTAATGAATAGAACCAGACATAAGGATTCTTCTTCTGCCATTGATAATAATGGCTTTATCATCATAGGACACAGTTGCTTTAATGGTGGAACAAACACAAGAACATAAAACTAGTAACAAAAGTATCTTATTAGTATTAGACATTTTCCACATTCTTTAAATATCACACTTTAAAGATGAAAGTTTTTTATGCTTTTGATGTGTTTGAAGTAGAAATAGGCTTTGTATATTTTCAAGAGAGGGGGAGGGGCTGGTAGAGAGAGTTATAATGTGTTGAATTCAAGAAGTTGAGCAACTTCTTTTAAAGATTCAAATGGGTCCCATTTATTCTCTTTTGGTTTAAGTTTGAAGGATTGGCTCCACCATAACCAATAACATAGAATTTGGTATTCTCCAATAAATCTCATTTATAAATCTTAAACTTCTTGTAAGAAAAACATATTTTCTTCTGTTTTAAGAAAATTGTTTCCTGATAAAAAAAACACAGAGTTTAAAAATTGATTATTATTATTGATTTTCTTTTTACCTTTTATAAAATAATAATTTATTTTTAACTAATTAATTAATATCATTTATAAATCTTAAACTTCTTGTAAGAAAAACATGATTACTACTGTTCTAAGATAATTGTTTATCGATAAAAAATAAGCAGTTTAAAAAATGATTATTATTATTGATTTTTTTTACCTTTTATAAAATGACAGTTTATCCATAATTAATTAATTAATATCTTACTTAAAGTTTGTAATATTAATTTCAATTAAATATAATATGATAAATTTGACCAAACTATCTTATATATTTTTGATAGTGGACAATTAAAATAAAACATCTCAAAATATAAATTTAAGACAGAAGGAGTACTTTCTTATTATCTTCTTACTTATCCAGTATAAAAATGACTCATGTAAATTATTTATGTAGAATTAAAAATAGGACTCATGTAAATTATTTGTGTAGAAATAAAAATAGCTCACTCTTTAATACGTAGTATAATTTACACTCGCATGATCCTTAATATATATACTAAGAGGCCTTCCAAAAAAACATGTCTCAAATTAATAGTTTACATTTTTTTATATGTCTCAATTCAATTGTTCGTTATTAAAAATAGATAAAAATATTTGATAGAATTTACTATATTATTCTTGGTTGAAATTAATATTACAAAGCTTAATAAAAAAACGTTAACTAATTAGTTAAGAGTAAAACTATGATTTTGCAAAAAATAAAAGAAAGAAAACAGTAAAATTTATGTTTTTTTTTAAATTGTATGTGATTTTATCGGAGATCAATATTTTAAGATCGAAAGAGTAGTTTCTTAAAAAAAAGAAAAAAAATGATAATAATTAAAATATTTCTCCTATGATAACATTGACTTTGGTCGCTTAAGTTTTTTTTTTTTTTTTTTTTTTTTCTTTTTTTTTTTTTGATGTCGCTGACATTTTAACTGTTCACACCCCTACCCAATTGAAAGTTGTACAGTAATTCAAAAGATATGTCATGTTTGTTTAAGGATTTAATTAAAGACATACTTATTTTAAGGGTGGGGTTATTTTGACGGTGGCTATAATTTTAGATTAACCCTCTCTATGCATCGCGAGCTTGTACGGTGTGCATCACGGACTTGTGCGGTTTGACCCAAACCTATGATGTGACCCCATAGGGGGTATTAATAGTACATCCCTATTTTAAAACTATGGACAAATTCTCAAGTAAAATTTTGAGTATTTTGTTTTGGGGAGGTGATACTCGCACCACACTTTTTGATTTATGCATCGCTAGTTGTGCATTACAGTATTATACTGTACAATACTGTAATGCACAACTAGTAGTGCATGAATCAAAAAGTGTGGTGTGAGTATCAATTCCCTTTGTTTTGTCCTAAGTTGAAGTAACCTTTACCATTTTCGAATTTAATGAGCAAAAATTTTGGACACGTAAATTAAGATTTTGTTTTAAAAAATGCGTTATAGACAATGCATCTAACAATTACTTTAAATAACAAAACAAAATTAGTACAACATAACAAACGCGTTTGACTTTTACTTTTTGGCTTTAATACAATTCTAATGTTATTTATAGCTATAATTAAATGCCACAATAAATCTTATCTTAATATAGTTAAAGGTTAGCAAGTGGGATTAAATACCCTCAACGTGCATCATATAAATGAAAAAGTGAAAACGATGTTTATTTGATCTTTAATTTGGTTGCCATTATTAGTGAAAGTTTCTATTTTAATCATGATTTAATCTACAACAATAATACTCAGCGAGGTATGAGGAGGTGAAATGTATACAGACACATCTTTACCCAAAAGTAAATGAACTGCTTTCAGAAAGACCTTTGACTGTGTGGTGTGTGCGAAGATGAAAAAAACAGTGACAATACCAAAAGTATATAAACCCAAAACGTACGAGCGTACAAAGATATAAACACATAAAAGTACGAACATGATATAATCTAATACTAGTAAGTTTATTTACTTTTACAATTATGATATTGTTGTTTGGTAAAATATAGACAACAGAATAAAAGTACCGAATATCTTTATTTCTCCACCTTATTTTATTTGCACTCTGTTGTTTTACTTCCTAGTCTACAATGAAATTAACAAATCAACATTTTTAACAAATTATGTTACGAGCATATATTTTTTTACTACAAATACAGTGGCAATTGCATCAGTAAAAAATATAGTGACAAGTACTTTGTTAACTTTATATGGAACAATTTACTAAGAGAGCTAGGTTTGGTTTGGTGACGCGGGAATGCGGGATAGTGTCATAGAAAAAATGATGTTATCTCAACATTTTTTGTCCATGGCACTAAAATACTCCTCCTTAGTGATGAGACCAATTTTTTTGTGCCGTCGTTTATTTATTTATTTATTTTTTTAATAACAAAATAAATTTAACAAAACTTAAATTTCATTAATAAACAAATACATAAAATGACGATACAATTTAAAATAATTATACAAAAATAGTGATTAAGGTTTCATAAATGCTCGACGATGTCTTGTCAGAGTTTATTGTGCAGTCTTCTATCTCAAAGTTCTTTGGTTTTCAAAATATGTAAGTCGCAGCGTTAGATCCAAGCATGTTGAACGTTCAGTTGTGGAGAAACGAAGATTTCGTTATATTTAGTAACAGCGAACTTTTGATCTTTCAGTATCATGTTATGTAATATTATACAACAATACATAATTCGTCAAAGCGTATTAATTGGGTAACCACGTGCGGGGTGTTGTATAATTCCCCAATGACTTTGTAGGACTTCGAAAGCTTGTTCAATATCTTTTCCTGAACTCATTTAAACTTCATTGTTTTTCATCCCTTGCAATAGAAAATGTTTTGACAAACGTAGACCACTCGGGATAAATTCCATCGGCTAAATAGTAACCTTTGTTGTATGTTTTTCCATTTACTACAAATGGAGCTTCGGAAACTCTATCGGCAAGAAAATCCTCAAATAATGGTGAACTATATAAAACATTGAGGTCGTTATTTGCCCCCCGGAACACCGAAATATGCATGCCAAATCAACAAACTATAATCCGCTACGGCTTCTGACATTAGAGTCGGGTATTTATGATCACGTCTTTTGAATTGAGCATGTATGGGCTTTGGAAAATTTCTTCAATCCCAATGCATACAATCAATGCTTTCGAGCATTTCCGGGAGCCCATGTTCTTTTTTCGTGCAACACATATATATTTTCAATACCATTTGAATTGGGCTTTCTTAACAACTCTTCTATGTATACTATATATATATATGCATTTAGTGATGTAGTATTGTGATTGGTTTTCAAGACTCGTTCCGATATTGAGTGCTTCTAAAATAGTTCATCACTAGATTGTCATCATGTCCGCAAAACATAGATACCAGGTGATACTATCCCGAGGAATGTTTGTTCTAATCTCACTTGTAGATGGAAAGTCATAGATTGTCCGATATGTTCAAACCTGTTGTATCTCTTGATATGAAAGTGAGGTTACTTGGAATTTCTAGATAACACAATGCCTTAGGGGAAGTTTATATCGATAGCATAAATTTAACCAATTTTTCCTTTAAGGGAAACTCATTGTAGGGAAGTTCACATATTGTTGAGGCCATGTTTAATGAAATGTTCTGTAGTCTTGATTAGAAGACTTGGTTTCTCCCTATAGTGTTGCTTAGTGTGTATTCGCTTCGTACTAAATCTTGTAACTCGGTCTAGCTAGTATTTTTGAAATGATATAATTTGGCTTTTAATCCAAAAACAGTGGTTCGGAATGTCTCGTCATGTCTTAAGATTTTTGTTGAGCTCTGAAACGTCTTACTATATACTTCTAGTCCTTGTTGGTAGTTCTGAAATCCTTTCATTGTTTTCTTGTATCGAGGAATCCTCCTCATAGATTGTATAGGAAGCCTTTCCTAAAAAGGTCACTCGTCAAATTCTAACTTATCGGTTGAGTGAGAGATGAATGGCGTAGGCTTCTATAGAGTGTTAACAAAAAGAAATGTTTATAAATAATTTATCTGATTACAAAGCTTTGCTTTTGAGTGAAGATTGTTTTAAAAGATTTGAAATGATGCTTGTTACTTTCATGACATAATTCTTCCTGAATTATACATAGGTGATCAGGCCATGTATAATTAAGGACAAATGATGTGATGCTTGGTTTAGTTGAAATGGTATTATGTTCCTCCGAAGTTTTAGATGATATTCAACGTTTTGCTTTGTAAGATAATGGCTCAATAATTTTTCAGAATAACATGAAAATCGTTTCGCATGATGGTATTAAATAGTTGATAAAATGACTGAAATCAATTGATAAGTTGGTAATAAAATAACTTGCTTCAAAACTTTATGAAACAACGTTTCTAAGATGGTGATAAAATAGTTCGAAATAAAATCAAGTGAAATAATTTCATGAAATAGTAGCAGAATAACTTGGAATAAAATTTGTTGAATGGTTTGTAGGATACATGGGAGAACCTCATCGAGTAGTAATATTCTACTAATTGGTCAAGAATAAAGTTGGCCTAACCCCTAGTAAGATAGTGATGTATCGTCGTGAAATGATTGAAAATTGGGCACTTGGAATAAGGAATGAAATAAACAAATGTTGTGATTATCGTGGAGATAATAAATGATAAAGATTACACTAAATAGAAATGTACTTATTATCTGTTCCTGTTGATGGTCTAATCATGTCTCAAGTGTAGGAGCAGTAGGCTGTCTTATAACAACAACTTTGAAACTCTCACAGTCCTTAAATCTATAAGATAGTGTAGTTTCTGTAGTCTTAGTGATAGATGGTAGTAGTGTGTCGAATCATGCACGCTTCCCTAGCGGCAAATCAAATGTATGACTAATAGGTCCACTAGGACTAAGCTTGCAAGTCCTACCAAATGGTATGATCTGTCCCAACAGAATGATAAAAACTGTCCTGATCCTACAGTGAATCAATAGTGATCGTGATGGTGTAGGTGCAACTTTGTCCTCCTAAAAGGGTCCAGTCTCATCAACTGATGTTATCTGTGTTGAGTCAACTGATGTTAAAATTGTGATAGGGAACGACAGGGCATTCTCCATGTCAAAGTCTGATGTGATGGGTATCTGAAGGCATTAATGTGACAATCGATTTGAAATGAAAGTAAATAACTCGCAAAATGTGCGTATGAAACCGCATGTATAGTGACTATGCACTTATGATGAAATGATGAGATGCTATGATGATGTAGTTATAGTCTAAGGTCAATGATGCAACCTAGTTCTCTATAACCGAAGCTCTGATGCCAATCTGTCACACCCCCAAATTACCTGTTTTGCAGCGGAATGGAATTCCTGGGGATTGACTGTCATAGCATCACAATCACAGTTATATTGAACGACCTAAAGTGTCGTTTGGAAAATACATCGCTTGATTTAATAAAAACATTCAGAGTTACAAAGATAGGTCCCAAATGAAAGTTACTATGTGCGGAAAATAAGTTTGATACAAGTCAAACGATGTTTTTAAAGTGTATAAATCTCATGTGAGATGCGTCGTCACCGCGACTCTATGATATGTCCACATGCATGCCATGAAGTGAATGCCGTAGTTACCTGAAAATACATTGCTAAAAGTGTCAACACAAAGGTTGAGTGAGTTCATAGAGTTGTTGAAAATGTTTAATACGACTACCACAAGTATAAATAATGTATGATAATGTCGTCACAAAAATGATACAATTGCTATAAGTCCATGACACCGAAACTAGACTGATCATGATGTTCGCCCCAACAGAGTGTTTGCCAAACAACTCAAATAATGTTATTAAACGAAATGCATCCGTTTAACCAGTTGGAATCCACCAACCCGGATGGAGGAGTCACCCTCGATAGATCTATCCACTCACCCTCGCTTCTATGAAATTAACGGCTCATGTTATATAATGGGGACATTCAATTGGCATGAGGTAACTTAAGCAATGTAAATGAATTTGATATACTTGGTATCGTAATAAAAATGATGTACAATGTATTCTCCCCCGTAGGTTTGAAATAAGTAAAAACTTGAATAAATTTGGGCTATGTAAACTCACCTGTTGCAATGTTTATGATGATATAATGGCAAAAGTGGATACACTGAAATGAGGCGCAACCTCTAACCGTGACCTATTATGAATGATATGTTCTATGATAAGTTATGATGTAATGTTATGCATGCAATTCGGATGATATTTATACCACTTATGAATTTTTGAAAATAATCCTTTTCGTCGACAAAATAATCTTTTAACATCTTGACCATTTTTAAATTACCTTACATGTATTTATGTAGAAATGATATCCGACGATAATCATTTAGTGATTTATTAAGAGATTATAACCTTTCGTCGTAAAATAATGTCATTGAAATTTCATGAAACTGACAAAACGGCCTTTAAAAAAAGCTAGTCGTAAAATGGTGCTCGTCGAGTGTTAGGAAACGAACTCAACGGTTTCGGGAAGCTTGTATCATTATCTCAAAGTTTTGGCATTTAAGTTTTCATCCTAGAGGTCTCGATCATGGAGAGAAATGTAGTTAAAGTATAGTACTTGTGTCCAACATATTGTTTAAGGGTGGTTTTTCGACAAAGTTTAAGCGACCGTATATTATTCATTACAACTCCGTTTGACGAACGGTTGAACACTTTGGAAAATAGACCAGGCGAACTTACTTTTACTAGAAGACATCATTTTATAAAAAGTACTCCATCAATGTTAAAAACGACCCTCAACATGGTCACTTGTTTGCCGTAATACTTGTCTAATAGAAATATATTAGTTTTTCTTATATAATAAAGTTACGGCAACTTTGTTAAATCACGTGTAATTTAATCGTTACAAGTCCGTTTTCTACCTTTTATATGTCCTCGGAATCGTGATAATATATACTAATATATTTTTGATAAGTCGACACATTTTATAACGCTTAAGACTCATTTTTGACTCGTAAAAAGGCGAGATTACAAGCTGAATTTTCTGTACCAAATATCTTTCGTCGTCAAACTTGAAAAATTCATAACTTCTTCGTTATAGCTCCGTTTTAATCCGTTCAAGCGGCCACGTTTTCGTTTTAAAGTGTATTTTCTAAATAACTAGCCCAAAATATTTTACAAACTGTCGGATTTTCCAGATTTCATAAATAAGGACAGACCCTTTTGCAAACTTGTCGAAATGAGTTTTTCTCGCGCCAAACCTATTCTAACCCATTCAAAACAACTCCGAAGCTATTCTAATCCTACCATACACCTTCTTAGAGTGTCATGGTTTCCTAGGCATCACCAAAAATAATATATAACAAGGAGTAATTATAGGATGGATTATATATATATATAACACTTAAAAACCTTAAAAAGTGGTATAAACATCACATAACTTGCATGTTTTCTCAAATAAAAATGAAATGACCATAACAATGAATATGAAATATTATGATGATAATGAATGCTTACTAGTAACTTGATGAGGTTTATGAGAACAAAGGATTTTCCTAATCACCCTAGGTTTTTATTTCAAAACCTATACAAAGAGTGATACTAGTGTTTAATAATCTTGTCTTGAAATTTTTTTGAGATGATCTTCCTTTGATCCTTGGTTGGCCGGTTGCAAGAGAGAAAAGAGAGGATGAGTTTGATTTTTGTATTTTGCAAATGAAGTGAAATATTTGGATAATGAGTATAATACACATACACTTGGGTAAGATATTTGTAAGATTTTGATGACTAATCCCCTTTGTGTCGACAGGGGGGTGTATTGTTTAAGATTATATATATATATATATATATATATATATATATATATATATATATATATATATATATATTATTTATTTTTATTTTTTTATGTATTATGTATAATTACTTGTAAGTTAATTGAAGTTAAATGATAAGTTGTAGTCACATTTGAGTATATAGGGTAGCGTTAGATAAAAATAAATTTTCACGGGTCAAGATGAAATATATTTAGGTCATAAAAATTTTAAAAATACATTTCTTGCAAAATTTGAGTCAAATAATAATAATCGTGTAGTATTTAAGAAAACCGTCGTAATTATATAAATATAACAATTTATATACAAAATAAATTTAAAACATCGGGTAAACTAATAATATAATTTTTATAGTCTTAAAATGAGTATAAAAATATATTAGGATTATTTTTGGAAGTGTCGGATCAATATTCAAAATAAATGTTTACGCGATAGCGTTTATTTAATAGGAAAATAAACGTTTAATGAAAAATGCAAACCCATGCATAATATTGATATGAAATGATGTTATTAATGCTGTGTAGACTAAATCTAGTCTATATGAAATGTCCTTGATAAGATGTTCATGAATTCGCAGCTAAACCACTAAGGTTACGCGAATTTGATACTCGTAAACGTAATTTACGATAAATGATGAAATAGTGAAACTTCCAAAGTTTGTAAAAATGACCTGAAATTACGAGTTGTCACATATACTTAATAGCATTAATGTTCTTACTCACAAGTTGCACAAATGAGTGGTCCCTCGAGCCAAGACCAATACATCTTGGCCCTCTCTTAGATGCGTTGTTTTTAGCCCCGATCGTAGTTTGGCTCTCAAGTCGAGGTCTGATCTAGGCATAATGGTCCCGACGGATCTCCATTTATTTGTTGGCCTTTAACTTAACATACAAAACATAGTGTTTGGGTAAATTGTTTATTATTATTATTATCATCATTTGAAGCTACCATTTGTAGTAACATTTGGTGTATTACATTTTTACCCAAGGTTTTTAGATCAACGATGCACGTATAAGTTGTCTGATCAAAAGATTGTTGGTTCAAATTTCAATTTCTTTGGTAAAATCTATTAGGACCGTAACTAAACTTGCGGTCCTAACCAATATACTCTGCCCCGGTCCTTTCGGTCTTAATCTTGTTCATTTATGGCTTAGAGCAAAAAAAAATAGCATGGTCCCTTGTGTGTATGTGGTGAGGGCAATCCAAGATTTGCATATCAAAAAAGGGGACCATTGTTTCAGAAGAAAATGGTAGATTTTGTCTTTGTAAGCACTATGAAAATTTAATAGTATAGTTACGAATATGTTAGTTTTATTTGGGAAGATGTAAATCAATTTAAATTTTTGTTTAACATGTCATGTAGTTCTTTTTCTATACAAAGATTAAAGTGAAAGCAGAAAAGATCGATTGAATACATGATTAAAGTTAGTGAAGTCAAACTTATTCATTTAGGGTGTGTTTAATATATATTTTGTGAAATAGCTAAACCTACAATTTTAGTTAATTTAAAATTACTAAAAAGATGCAATCATAAGGCACAATATTCTCTAACATAATAATAAGCAATTTACACATCCAAAACTTAATGATTTGGGGTTGATAAATAAAAACTTTTGTATAGAGTACAATCACTTTATTCTTACTTTTTATCATAATGAAAAACATTGTTTTTCACATTTTTATAAAAGTTGATACAATCAATTTCAAAAGTCAAATTTACTTATTATGAGGTAGTGAAATAATGATACAAAGTTAAAGTGAAATTTGATGATGTTTGATTGGTGAAGTGGGTCATCTTTGCTTTGCATAAACATGTTTCATAATTAGCCATTAAGTTGGAAAGTCCAAAGATTCTTTAGCCAATCGTGGGATGGCAACAAAGGGGTGCCTCTTCGAGAACAAATTAACCTATATACTAAAAGTCAGGAACGCATGTTTTGCAAAACATGCATTAAATGCAATCTTTCCTGACTTGGTAAGAATAGCCCCTAAGGTTCAAGTGGCGCTGCAAAGTAAGTCCAAACATTAAATGCAAAGTTTCACAACTTGGCAAAAACAGTCCCTGAGGTTCAAGTGTCGTTCCAAAGTAAGTCCTTTAACATTAATAATCTTTCGCAACTTGGCAAAAACAACCCCTGAGGTTTAAATGTCGTTGCAAAGTAAGTCCTTTAAGCAATCCCGCTGCATCGCGCGGGTTTTCCAACACTCGTTATTATCTATTATCTAATATAACTATAGAGCAAGACATTAGCTCTTCACAATCCATGTGTCAACTTCTGATTTGCCAAACATTAAATACTAAGTTTCACAAGTTGGCAAAAACAGTCCCTGAAATTCAAGTGGCGCTGCAAAATAAGTCTTGCATCATTAATTGCTATCTATAGCAATCTGGCAAAAATAGTCCCTAAGATTTAAGCGGCCTTGCAAGGTAAGTCCTGTAGAATTAATTGTTATATATAGCAACCTGGCAAAATTAGTCCCTAAGGTTTAAGTGTCGCTACAAAGTAAGTCTTTTGAATCCAATCCCGCTGCATCGCGCGGGTTTCCACACTCGTATATACTATTAGGCAAGACAAAGGTTCTTCACATGTCATGTGTCAAAACATTAATTGCTAACTTTCCTAAGTTGGCAAAAATAGCCCCTGAGGTTTAAGTGTCGTCGCAAAGTAAGTCCTTTTGCATTAATTGCTATCTATAGCAATTTGGCAAAAATAGTCCCCAAGGTTTAAGTGTCGTTGCAAAGTAAGTCCTGTAGAATTAATAATTATCTATAGCAATTTGGCAAAAGTCGTCCCTAAGGTTTAAGTGTTGTTACAAAGTAAGTCCTTTGTAGCCACGAAAATAGACAAACAAATTTTCCGGTCATTCATCAGTTCCAAATTCACGTCTACAAAAGCAATCCCGCTGCATCGCGCGGGTTTCTACACTCGTTATAAGTAAGGATGGCAAAAAAAACCCGAACTCGATGGGGAAACCCAAAACCCGAACTTATTGGGGCGGGGTGGGGCATGCTTATCAGGTTTGGGGGGGGTGGTTTTGGGCCTTAACGGGGATTATTATCGGGTTTGGGGCGGGGACGGGGCACACTATCCCCGCCCTGAAACATATACATATATCTATATACCTTAAATATTGTACTAGTATTTATGTACTAAATATAATTCTCTAACTTTTGTTAATTTTTATCTTTGTAATATTTCAAAGTGTGATCATAAAATCTTGTTTTGTGTCATAATATTCTAAAAATGTTGTGATTTA
The DNA here is from genome assembly GCA_019973895.1 of Chrysanthemum seticuspe. NCBI lineage: Eukaryota > Viridiplantae > Streptophyta > Magnoliopsida > Asterales > Asteraceae > Chrysanthemum > Chrysanthemum seticuspe. The sequence continues at coordinate 345,778,209 of BPTQ01000005.1, read as the reverse complement.
TTCTAATGCCTGATATATTATTAATGGGTTCTCGATTTTTTAAGTTATTCCGTAAAATTGTATTGTTAATAGCGTAAAAATAAGAATAAACGGGGAAAGGCATGAGTATGATGGAGGACCGCGCTCAAAAAAGAAAACCCGATAAGACCCCAATGGGGAATGGGGAGGGTTTGGGGAAGCATCTCGCCCCAATGAGGCGCCCCGATAAGATCCCCAATGGGTATGGAGGCGGGTTTGGGGATGATTTTTGTAATCGGGTTTGGGAATGGGGATGGTTACCCCCCAAACCCGCCCCATTGCCATTCCTAATTATAAGAGCTTTTTTATTGTTTCACTTTATATCTTTCTAAATTACTAAATCATTTTCCCAGTTTAAAAACCTTTACTATATTTTGGTCTTAGGAACTAAAAAAAGCATGTATAAACCATGAAGAATGAAATAGAATGCATATCAAATAAGTAAGTTGTTATGAATAATATTATGTGGATGTCCATATAACCCATAAGAAGCCTATGGCCCAATTAGCTACTAGGGTTTTTACACTAATATTTATCTATATATACCTTTTGTATCTCCTACATTATAATGATATAGAAGAATACTTTCATTCCCTTCATTCTTGTTCCCTTCATTCAGATGGTCTAATCGAGGTAATAAAGACCCCATAATAATTATCCTGTATTGAAACTAGACATGAAGGTAATTGAGAAACCCCGGGTACTTGAAAAACTATGAGATATCAATAAATGATATATTGGAATGTCTAGTAAAGTGTGGAATCGAAAGTATAAATGAATCGACGTCGATATGGTAATGATTATGTAAATAAATAAGATAGCGCTATAATCATGGTGAGGATCATGGAAGCATACCTGCAGGAAGTGCAGATGTATAAATGAATGGTCAAAAGATATAAAGACGCAAAGAACTAATGAAAGATTCAAGTCTCTTGTGATGAGACTTGGTTACTGGGACTTGAAGTCCGTACACATGAATGTCCAAAATTATTGGATATGCATAGGTCTTTGTGTGAAAGCAAAATTGAATAACTGGAATCATGATATTCAAGGCACAACTGATGGCACACATATATTTCACAAAGACTAGAAAATTATCTTGAGGAGACATGTTCTAATGTGGTGGATCCAATAATGTATTTTGTAATTATAGAAGTCTGGCAATGTGATAAATAATTGATATGCGTCTAAAAGAAAATGAATAGATCTCATTTGAAGTTGAGATTCCATGATGGATATAAAATGCATGAAGCATGTCTCATGATTTAAAATGTTGAAAGCCTAAAAGAAAATTTTCAATAATAACACTTGATCAAGTTGAATTAATCACTATATAAGTGAAAGGAAATATGGTATTGGTTTGAAATGAGCCATTTAAATAATAAAGTTTACCCATGTTAGTTTTAAAGATATTTGTATTTGAATATGGTATAAGTTACATATGGCTTGATGAGGTAAATGTGAATGGAACTCATGAAGAGATTTTCAAGACGGTTGAATACCTTGAAATGAAATACAAAGTTTTGTTTTGTTTTATGAATTGAACATCTTAAAGATGAAATCATTTTTCAAAATGAAAGCTAAAGAAAGATGTTATATGTTATGGATAAATGACGCTCATGTTTATGAGGTCAATTGATAAAGAAAGACCCCTTTACTTATAAAGATGATGATAACAATATCGATTTATGGGTGTCATAGTTATATAAAACATTGATTGTTCTCACTAGTGGTCATAAATGATATAATGTATCATTTACTTTGCATTCGTTGATACTATATAACTTGTGAAGTACGAGGATGTACTCGTATAATGATAAGTATGACATATGTTTAATCCTTCTTGATATGTGAAGGTTAAGTGGAGAGCACTTGTTTATATGAGAATCAAACATATGTTCTATCAAGACACTTACTATATTGACATTAAAGAAGTTGGTTAATTATATTGGATTGCACCAACTAAGAGATTTAAGTGATGTGATCATCAGGGGAAGAGAAGATACGTGTTGCAAGGTTTTTAATGAGACAGCATCCCCGAGCATATAAAGGAAGTATGCACTCTTTTCCCTTCACTAGATTTTTGTCCCACTGGGTTTTGTCTAGTAAGGTTTTAACGAGGCATAATCCTCAAATGGACATCCAAGGGGGAATGTTATGGATAATTATAATATGGATGTCCATATCTTATAAGATATTGATTAGAGGTATTTGAGTTATATTAGAAGATTACATATCTTCCAGAATGTCTGACCCTCTCAATTGTCGATCACAAATTGGAGATGTATTTACAAGTGGAGGAACCACAATTTCCTGATGTCTAATTAAACAGACAATCTCAGTGATAACATCCAACCATGCAATAATTCTAGAGATACATGAAGCAAGTCGAGAATGTGTTTGGCTAAGAAGTGTGATACAACACATACGTAGATCATGTGGTAATTATTCAAAGAAGGCGACACCAATAGTTTTGCATGAAGATAATGCAGCATGTATTCAAGGGCGAAATGACGAAATATATTTAACCAAAATTCTTCTTCAATCATGACTTACAGAAGAATTGTGATATTATTGTTCAACAAGTTCGTTCAAGCGACAATTTGGCGGATCTATTTACCAAGGCACTTCGTACCTCAACATTTAGGAAACAAAGTCACAACATTGGGATGCGTCGACTCAAAGAGCTCAAGTGATATAGTCATCAGAGGGAGACAATACGCGCTGCACTCTTTTTGTCCTTAGTCATGGTTTTGTCCCACTGGGTTTTCCTGACAAGGTTTTTAATGAGGCAGCATTCCTAAAGCGTATTAATAATATGGACATCCAAGAGGGAGTGTTATGAATAATATTATGTGGATGTCCATATAACCCATAAGAAGCCTATGACCCAATTAGCTACTAGGGTTTTTACACTAATATTTATCTATATATACCTTTTGTATCTCCTACATTATAATGATATAGAAGAATACTTTCATTCCCTTCATTCTTGTTCACAACATAAGTTAATTTATCTCATAAAACTAGGATAGCATGAGTAATCTTATTCAGCAACTTCTATATCTGCCAAAGAGCTACAATACTCACAAACATCCATAAAATTACACACACGACTTATTTTGACTGGAGTTCTACGGTGACATAGATAGTAAGGAGTTAGAGCTCGCAAGTAAGAACTAGCTTATAGGAGCGGAGACACGCTTAACCAAAGGAGGGAGAGAGCTCGCAAGTAAGAACTATATATCTTATAGTAGCGAAGACATGGCAATTGAAAACTAGTAGCTCCACCCACAATTTGAATAAGTAATTGTCTAATAATCAGCAAGGAATATTTGTCTTTTTCTAAAGACAATGTATTGAACCCACAATTTATTAGATACTTTATATGAATGTCAACTAAGTATCGTAAGTAAATTGCTCTCGCTCGACAGAGGGAGAGGACTAAGCAAATCCAAAAGGTATTACTCCCTCAGTCCCATTTTTATTGTCCACTTTGACTTTGACCAGTCTTTCTTGTTCAACTTTGACCATTAATATATTTATTTGTGTTATATAATACTTGATGAAAATTATAAAAATGAAGAAAGACTAAAAAAGTATGGTATTTCATACATTTAACTTTTTATATAATACTTAATATATTTAACTTTTTTATCAAGTATTATATAACACAAACAAAATTAATTATGGTCAAAGTTAAAGAAGAAAGGCTAAAAAAGTCAATAATGGACAATAATTTTGGGACGGAGGGAGTATTTCATACATTTTTACCATTCCGAAACTGTCAGTTGATGAGGTTAATAATAGATGTGCGAACACATTGTATGGTTATTTCATTGGCAAGAGGGTTGTGTTTCCCATGGTACAACATTTTGCTATAATTGTGTGGACGAAAATATGGGCTTCAACGTGTCATGATGAACTCACAAGGGTTCTTTTTCTTCAAGTTCTCTTCAAAAGAAAACTCAGAGTCTGTGCTTCTTAATGGTCCTTGGATGATTAGGATGATACCCAGTATCCTCAAAACTTGGTCGACTTGTGTTTGTTTATTAAAAGACGATTTAAGGAAGATACCGGTGTGGGTCGAGTTACATGACGTCCCTATGGCTTCTTTTACCGATGATGGTCTAAATATTATTGCTTTGAAATTGGGTACTCCTATGCTCCTCGACTCTTATACTATTACTATGTGTGAGGAATCTTGGGGTAGGAACAGTTAGGCTAGGGCTCTTATCTAATTAGATGCGAAAAATCTATTGAAAGATCGGTTAGTTGTTGTTGTCCTATTGCTAGACAAACCAGAATACACTCGAACCCCTATTCGAGTGGCATATGAGTAGACTCCCCCTAGATGTGGTTCATGTAAGATTTTTGGTCACATGGATGCTGATTGTTCAAGACTATTGCTATTCCAACGCATAATGTCACAGTGAATCGTGACCGAAATGACAGGTTTACGGAAGTCTAAAGAAAATGATCCAATTCTAAGAAGTTTGACCAAGTACATGTAACTAAGAAGATGGCCTATCGGCATGTTGCTAAACAAGGGAAGGAAAACAAGGCATCTACATCTAAGGATAACGTAAATGACGCAACAACATCGCCTCAACAAAACAAGGATGGAAAAGTGGTAAATACGTCTAACTCTTTCGACGTGCTAAGTTGGTTAGACGAGGGAAACAAAGAGGTAAATGTGGCGCCGACTTCCAATAGCACGATGTCATCGAGTAAAAAAGGAAATGGAAAGTCGGATAACATAAATTTTCTTTATCTTAAAAACTTATTTGAGGATTTGAGTAATGATAATATAGCCTTCGAGAGTGTAGTTACCCCTACTGGTGGAAAGAAGTATGATAGTGGTACGAATAAGGGAGGGGCTGATTTGGGTTCAAATTCTATGCCTAGTACTTCTCATGTGGCTTATGTAAGGGCTGATGATCCGGTTAATACGGATAGTGATGGTAATTAAAGTCAAACTTCTTTAGCTAGAAAACTTCAAGTTGAAAAGAAAATGTTCAAGGGGAAGCTTGTTCTATTAGGTGATGATGGAAATCCAATGACAGTGAAACGTATGAGAACAAGCACACAATCGAGTTCCTCGAGTTTTAATGATGAAGAAGATAGCGAGGGTGAAGTGGAACATGTCTATGACGAAACTGGTACTTTAATGGCTTCTAAGTCAAGTAGAAGTGGGTACGAGACCAAGAGCTTGTACGAGTATTGGAAGAATACTAAGGATGATAGTCTAAAACTCCAAATGATGATGATGATGATGATGATGAGTGCAATGCTCATGATCTAACCGAAGATCAATTGGCTTTCTGTGACGCTTGAGATATCAAGGTTCGCAATCGAAAAAAGTCGTAGGTTATGTTTTGAGTCGGTTGAGTAAAATGTAATCTAGTTATAGTTTTCTTCATTCATAAAAGTAGTTTGGTTGCTATGTTAGCCTTACCGCCTATGTAACGAGCTGAGATGTGAGATTTCACCCACATTTGTTGCACTTAAACATTTTTTGGAATAATACATTTACCGGAGAAACCCTTTACCCAAAAAAAACTTGCAAGAGTAATAACAAGAAACTAAGTTGGTAAGCATTTAGTTTGATGGTATAAAAAATCATTTTTGGGTGTTAGAATGTCGAGAATTTCATGATCATAAATTGTCTTTCTAAAACGATAAGAAGCCAAGGTGGTAGGTACACTATCGAATAGGGCCATGGAGATGATTTAAATGCCCCCTTTTAAACTTCTCAATGATCATGATTCATGGACATGGGTTCCTTTTTGTTTGATATGAGAACCACATCTTCTTCAAAGGCTTAAATTGGCTGAGAAACCTTAACCATGTGCACCATTTGTTGGTGTCAAGTGTTGGAATTATATAACATGACTAATCATAAATATAAACAATAAACATCAAAGTAAGTGCGGAAGCGTATAGGAACATATAATGAATAATTAATTAACTAAAGAATAAAGTATGCGTACCTTACTTGATTCTAGCCGAACAAGAATCAAATCCACAAAACTAGCAATCAGGATGAACCCTAATTAGGGTTTATAGGATTATAAGAATTACCCCTTACCTTTTTGTAATTCAATCCAAGATAATAACAAAAGTATGTTATTACTATGTTCTTGTACACACGTACTAAACCGAATTAAAGTAATACTAGTTTTTATCAAACAAATAACTTGATGTGGAAAAGGTTTGAAAATCGACATCCTAAAGGGATGTACGATCGGTTTGTATTAAGAAAACACACAAACAAAGTTTTAGGTTTAGCTTAATGAATACAAGAGATGCAAAATCAAGACCCTAAGCCTTGTATATATACCCAACTAACTTGGTGAACAAGTTTGTCTTTGTTTCCTTTTTCCTTTGGCCGATCGGTTAGATGTATCCCCAAGGGATTCCGGAAACTTCCAAACTTTGCAATCTAGTCCTTTTTCAAATACCTTTAACGCCCGTTAGTCCATTACATTAATTACTCAACGTTCGTTAGTTATTTCGTTTAATAAATAAATAAATATAACGTTTATATTTAATTATTAACATTAAATTCTCATATGTAAAGTGTGCAATCCCATAGTCTCGAGTTCGATCCTAATTCACGTCTACTAATTTATATCCATAAAACCAACAGCTCCCACTTGGATATATCTTAATAGAGTGATCACATTCGGTTAGCGTCTAGCAACACTTCGATGCCTCTAGTACAACTCGAGCAAGGCTCCTGGAAAACCTTTTAATGATTTCTCATTATTATTATCCTTTTGTTTCTAATACCATGTTAAATAAAGATATGGAATTAAGTCATTCTTTATTCAACCATTCTGTTTCTCGTTGTTAGTGATTGAGCAAGATTACCAAATCTTCTGAACATATTCAGGGGAGAACTTTGGGCATGGCCATGCAAACATCTTGTCAACCCTACGAGGGGCCCAGCAATATTAAACTCTAAAATAATTTTGAAGGAACAAATTCTATCTTGACTACGAGAATAACCCACAAACTTTGCAACACTTCAGGAAACAACCCTTATGACTACCAGTTACGTATAGCGTTAAGTTGTTCCACAGAAGTGCACTACATTCATGACACTTATCTGGTATCTCAAGTCTGAGGATAACTATTCATAATTTACTTATAACAATATCCACAAAGTAAATTATGTAGTTGGGATAAGTCCTATATTAAATTCATTGAATATCATCTGAAATTGGTATGCATTCTCATCAATATACTTTCAAGTATATTCTACCATATCTCTCAGATTTGTCTTAGTTTAATGATACTCCCATATCATTAATTGACAACGGACGATTTAGAATAAATAAATATATTCACGGATTAAACATGCAAATATAGGATACAATATGTTATAAAATCAATCATACCAAGTATTTGATTTATTATAACAATTGTTTAACATCCCTTATCCAAATACCAAATACCAAATACCAAATACCAATTAGATCAATTCATGAAAATTCCAGTTGATGAATTATGCCTCAAGTAATGACAATCATACTTGTTGACAAGGCATAAATCAACCAACTTGATCTATCGTAATTTTGAGAATACTTATTTCAAGAATTCAATTAATGAAGTCCTTGTATGTGTGCATTCACCAATTCAGATAATAATTCATAAAGTGTGTGACATCCTCTTTCACCAATTTATGACAATTTAAACTTTTAAACATTTCAAAGTTTAAAGTATTCTTATTCTTTTTAATGTATAATGCAACTGTGCTTTTAGTAGCACAACTAGTTCACATGGCCATTAACAAGGATGAAATCCTACCACGACTAGTATTGAGTGTCATCTCAATTAAACCAGCATCATTGTATACAAACAACAATGTGCTCATTAAAACTCCGTAAACTTTAATATCTTGTTGTGTAATGTTTGATGCTTTCCTCACTTTCAAGTTTAAAGCTGATGACAATTTGCACAACATTTGACATATTGTTCATCCATAGAATCTAGGAGCAATTCCAGGCTGAGGATGTAATTCTTTTAGAATATTCATTACACAAGTTATCTAATAACTTTTAGTTAGATATCAATGTTGTCAAATCATCTATCATTTAAGAATGATACAACAATTTGAATACACTACATGATGTACATGATGAATCTACAGGTCAAACTTAGACTTCATTCACGTTCTATCTTGTCAAAAGATATTTATCCATTTCCCAAATGATATATCATGTTTTATTAGAATCAATTTATTTTACTGTACATGTTTATTAATAATAAACATATATTTCAAGGTTGTATGTTTTAATTCTTAAATCTTACAAGTGAAGTTTCATTCCAATCTAAGACTTAACATTTAGCTTACAAGGAATGTTACTTCCTATATGTTATACAACATATAAGATTTAAGAAACTTAACATAATACTCCCACTAGCTTTCAGGAATACTTAAAATTTATCTTGTTTTAATTATAAATCAAAAATGAGATTTAATAATTAAACATAAGAATAATTTCATAGATGCATGCATTTATCCATGTACACTTTCAAAGATTATATGAATTCAAAAAACCTTTCAATTACTTGCCGTCCTCGCTCAAGTAATTTCTCAAGAAAGAATTTTTGATATTCCATTGTCATATTTCATATTAATGAAAACAAGTATGACAATTATCATCTTTATATATTTAATGTGTCTAGAAAAGAATATTCAATCATAATTAATTGCTTAAGTGTGATCAATAATCTTGTCATGAAACATGCATTAAATATGTGTACAATATTGTCCATATGATTTCTACATAGAAATTCAAACCACTAGGGTTTTTCATCTCTTTGAAGAAACTCATTTCCATTCTCTAGTCTAACTATTAAGATAAGCCAAATTTCCAAAATTGATTATTTTTATGGATAGCATCTTTAACATTCATAGTATGAGTAATTTACCCAATTCAATATTCGGTAATCCATCATAATGATTATCAGGTTTACAATAATCCTGTAACTCGTGTTTCTCAGCATATAAGTCAATTATCTGAGATATCCTTGCAGATCTATGAATGAAAATTCCATCATCATGAGGTCTATCAATTACATGTCTAACCTCATCATGATATTTACTAGTGTATTTTAGAAGATTATGTATCTTGTAATTTTATCTTTCAAGATAAAAAACTCCCACTTGCCTTTTGTAATATATAGACTATCTATATATACTTAGCAATTAGAGCAAAACTACATTGTTCTCTATTTGGGACATTACAAATACACATTGATAATTCTTGACATTAGTTTGTTAATAACCTATTCATAAGTAGTTTAACAAATTCAAAATCTTCAACTTTAAAACTTAATGTGATTCATCACATTCCATAATGAAATGGTGTTTTATTAATCTTCTAGGTTGGAGTCATATTGAGTATATTCAATCCATACTCAATATTCTAACCTTGTTACTTTTTAAGAAAGAAGTTATGGTTATCATGAATCAAACAAATCAAATAGAGTTAGATTCTCCTAACTGAACATACCATCAACTTGTGGTATTCATTAGAATTAATATTGTAAGACAATCTAACAATATATAAGATAAACATATTCCTTTTGGCTTACCTATTTACCAACTAAGTCAACTTAATGGTATAATAGACTTTCCAAGCCAATTGCATGTTTTATAACACAAATACTCTTAACCAAGTCACTTCATATCCATGTCTCATCAAGAAAACATAAATTGTTATAATCACATTTAACGTTATAAATCATTGATCACCTCAATGACTTCTTGTATATGTCTTACTTAAAAAACATAACAAGTTAACGTCTTACTTTATTATAAGTCTTAAAAAACTTTATGTTTATGTCTTTACAATGAATCATAAACATGTTTAACTAAAGTAATTATGAACACAACTTTTGGTTTCAATAGTAATTTCAAGTTAATTTATTTTCTTCACAATAATGTAGGACTACATTATTTTTCATTTATGTCATTCTAAAATACATAAATAAACAAATTGAAGTAGTACTAGATTACTTCATTTATTTATGTCATTCTAGTAATACATAAATATTTAATTTTGAAGTAGTCTTATATCATTTTTGACACATGTTCTAAATACTTGTCTAATTTAGAAACTGCAAATATGTCCATGCAAAGTCTGACTTCACATAGAGATTTACTTTGTTGTTGCAATCTCGCCAAGTTCTCACATGACGTAAATTGCAACACCAAGTGTTTCTTGAATTAGATATGTTCAAGTTATATTAGAACGTTAGTCTCTTTCCTTGCAGTCAAGAGAATCCGTTAAATCATATACTTATATGTTGTACCTTGCACACAATATAGATTTCTCCCACTTGTGCATGGAACAACATCATGTAGCAGATAAACAACATGACATATGTTTGTTTATGTGACTAATATGATTGTGTCATTGATATTAGCATAACTAGTAGATGTAGAACCACTTCATTGTCTAATAAGGAAACGTACATGACTATCCTTGAAAACATAAGTGTCTACAAGTGGAAAGTAATTATCTTAAGACATTCTAGAGATAATTTGGGTTACTACCAAGATGACAAAGCTTGTAACTCCCACTGAATAAGAGATCATTACATTAATTCCTTATTCAGTAATAAGAACAAAATACTCCCACTGGATTTGACAACATTGTAAGTGCTGCGTTAACCAGTGAAAGAAAATAGCGTTCTATTTACTTCCCTACACCTTTGAGAAAGTCCATACATAACAATTACTTATGTACTTAAAAGAATGTATTCTACTATGTAGATGATGAATTATTCATCAATGCTATTAACTTGAAATAATTGGGCATGCAATTTCTTTCTTAATAGTTTTACTATTCCAACAATTGTAAGTAGTACTTTTAAATGGTCAAAACACAACAACTACATAAAATATGCTAGTTTGTCTTTTACCAATTATGCAGTAATTAGTCTAGCTTCTAATTTAATAACTCAGAAATATGCAATTTTCTTAACTATTAAAATTTGCTTACGAGTTATGTATTTAGAATTTAGACAATTCTAATTGTCCTATCATACCTTTCTTCATTCATGAAAAGGAATAGGATTGAATCTCACTCTTTCGCGTGAAAAGAGGACTAGGTTTATTCTTTTAGTAACATTGACTCTACCAAAAACCCTTACAGGTGTAGATCAATTTATCAATACTTGAATAACCTATGTTTACGGTTTAATGTTGCATTAATACATTTAAAGAATTTTCAAAATTCAATTTTAGTATTTTCGATAATTAAACTTCTCAAGAAAATAAAATACCCAAGGTAATATTCATATAACCATAGAATTTTCTCGAAAACTAGGATCCAAATTATCGTAGTCCCATTACATCAGTTGATCTGCTAGTAACGAAAGCACATAATAGGGTAATCTGTCGAACAATAATTTGCAAACAATTTCCAATTCCTAGATCATTATGGGATTTATATTTTCCAACGCTATTGCAAATATAAACATGTTTCATCCCATCTTATGCCTTGAGTCCAGGTCTCACTTCCTACTCAACTTAAGTGTCTAACTTAAAGAACTGCAAATATGTCCATGTAAAGTCTGACTTTACATAGAGATTTACCTCTCCATTACAATCTCGCCAAGTACTGTCATGACTTAAATTGCAACTTCAAGTGTCCCTTTAATTAGATGGCATATAACTTAATTTAAAAGGGTACTAGTTTTGATTTTATGTGGTCAAATCAAATATGTACAAAGATGTCACGCATTCATCTTGTAGCATAAATTTAATAAAAAAACTTTTTATTACAAATTCATAAAGATCAAATTATCAACGTTTTGATTGAGGTATTGGGTTCACCAATCAAGGAATTTAGTGTTAATTATCATCCATTATACCGTACTTTTGCATAAGTGTAAACACTTAGTGTTTCGGATAATTACCACCGAAGTGGCGCATGGAATTAAAACTAATTCGCCCTTAAGATGAGCTTGTACTTTTATGGCTTACTAAGTAGCTCCATTCGAACTTACAGAGGGCAGAGGACCAGGTAAGCGCAAAAGCATAACCTTAGACATCCTTTCAGTGTGACTGTGCGCACTTCTTAATTAACCATTTTATAGTTCATTCTAATGGGTGAGCCGTTCAACCATAGTACCAAAATCATCAATCAATTAAACTATTGAAAACTTAACTCTTCCAAAACAAATCAAATTTCACCATTGTTTAGTCCGTATTATTTTTCTATTCAAAATTACCCTTTGCTTAAAACTGTCGCACATAATAAACAAACAAGTAATACCAATAAAAAATAAACTACTAAAAAACAATGCGCACATAATAAACAATTTATACGTGTAAACAAGTAGCCACATGCAACTTATTCGATAAAACCCTATTAATAATCAATGTCCAGGTTAAATAATGTATATATTAATTAGGGCTTTCACTCTCTCAATTGAAAGTGAGCCACATACATCGACGAATCGATTGCGTAAACCCATAATTAATGATATACCAAATTGCACATAATTGATTCATTAATGTATATAATTGGAGTTTTCCCCAATTCAAGATTTATCATAAATATACATGTGTATAAAACTTAACAATTAATTTTCGCATAACCAATCTTAACAATTAAATATTCAAGCAACCATCCATGACGAACATGCATGTATCATCATGGATATAACATAACAATTATTCAGGTTGTCACAAGATCGCATACAATTCCATGTCACATAACACTTTATTCATGAATTTATCACGTAACAAATATATTAAATCTAGGTATCGATATAAATAACATAACAATTAATATAAACCCTAAAAAAAATTTAAGGAAATCGATTACAAAATTTTAGGGTTTCCACCCATAAAAAAATTTTCGATCCATAATAGATTTTTAAAACCAAATTAGGGCAAAAGCCCTAACCCTAAAATTAGGGTTTATATAATCATAACCAAAACCCTAGAATAAATCATATCAAACACAATACAATATCCGTTTTTTACGTGTTTAGTAATTAATTACTCATTAAAACCAATGACTCGTGATGCCACTGTTGGAATTATATAACATGATTAATCATAAATATAAACAATAAACATCAAAGTAAGTGCGGAAGCGTATATGAACATATAATGAATAATTAATTAACTAAAGAATAAAGTATGCGTACCTTACTTGATTCTAGCCGAACAAGAATCAAATCCACAAAACTAGCAATCAGGATGAACCCTAATTAGGGTTTATAGGATTATAAGAATTACCCCTTACCTTTTTGTAATTCAATCCAAGATAATAACAAAAGTATGTTATTACTATGTTCTTGTACACACGTACTAAACCGAATTAAAGTAATGCTAGTTTTTATCAAACAAATAACTTGATGTGGAAAAGGTTTGAAAATCGACATCCTAAAGGGATGTACGATCGGTTTGTATTAAGAAAACACACAAACAAAGTTTTAGGTTTAGCTTAATGAATACAAGAGATGCAAAATCAAGACCCTAAGCCTTGTATATATACCCAACTAACTTGGTGAACAAGTTTGTCTTTGTTTCCTTTTTCCTTTGGCCGATCGGTTAGATGTATCCCCAAAGGATTCCGGAAACTTCCAAACTTTGCAATCTAGTCCTTTTCCAAATACCTTTAACGCCCGTTAGTCCATTACATTAATTACTCAACGTTCGTTAGTTATTTCGTTTAATAAATAAATAAATATAACGTTTATATTTAATTATTAACTTTAAATTCTCATACGTAAAGTGTGCAATCCCATAGTCTCGAGTTCGATCCTAACTCCCGTCTACTAATTTATATCCATAAAACCAACATCAAGTAACTCTTCCTCAAAGACCTAGCTCCATGCAATGAACACGTGTCCAATGACCTTTAGCCATGATATGATTTGGGATTGAACACGTGACCTATTTTTCAAAAAGCTCACATTTACCGGTCAACTGAACATTTGCGAATCAAGCTTAATTAAGAAAAGTTAATCCAAAAAGGTGCAATTTGAGTTGCATATTAATTTGGACTTAGAAGTTTGCTAGTTCACAGTGATCTTTTACAAAGTGTGCACACTCCTCTTCTCGTGCAAGCAATGGCCTTTAGGTTTAACCAACGAAGACGTTATTGACCCAAGAGACGGTCTTCTACTTCGACTCATGCAAAGGTCAACTCTTGCACATGTACAAAAATCAACAAAACAATAGTAAAAACAAAAAAAACAAACAAATAATAGTCTAAAACTCTGAGTAAAAACTTTTCTTACATAGAAACCAAAGGCCAAAAGGAGGATGAGGGGTTGTGCCCATATATGTTGATGGCTTTATACTAACTTAGTAACTTGTCTCCTTAAGGACAGTCATCTCCTGTCTTCAAGGGCAGTATGGAGGAAGAGGAGGGGGGGACTGGGGGTTGAGTTGATCTAAATTATTTGCATCATTTACAGATATCTATAATGTACTGCTGTACTTAAATGGCAATTCGCAATTGCATTGTCTGCATGTGCATGAAGTTGGACCTATCAAGGACTATGGGTCCTACACATACCAATAACTCTTAAATGCACTAAAAGATCAAGGTAAAATGACCATGAATCATCACTATTTGTCTCATCACTTGGGACATTTTGTAAAACCATAGAATCCCATTACATTTATCTTTTTATTTCACCTTTTACAGAACAAAGTTACAAACTATTTATTAAGAGGGTATGTACGTGCATACATTGCCGTCTTCATATGTTCATAGAGTCATGAAGAGGCTCACAAATATAGCGAAACACATAAAGAAAGAAACGATTTGTATCGCATCAAAGGCTTTCTTTATAAGCAAATCCATCAATAAAACATATATATTCAATGACAATGACAATCTCAAACATAAAAAAAAAGCCCAAAGAGCAGTAGACAACTCTAAAAGAAGCTTCTTGAAAAAGTCCTTATCTCTCCCTTTCATTCTCAATTATTGAGTATGATAAATCATAAGAGAAAAGGATGTTCTAAAAAATAGAAATCCAAAAAACCTAGTGAATCTAAGAATCAAAACAAGCATACCTCATACATCAATACAATGATAGTGTTCAAGAAGCCTATTGGCTTCTCTAAGACCACTAAAATAAGCACCATGAGTTGTGGAGTAATGAGTTCTATGTGTAGCTTCTCCTGCGAAAAGAATTTGAAGTGGTGAACCGCTATTTGTTGACTCCAAAACCTTCGTGTTGGGCAATGGCTCGGCCAGTGTATCAATGTCATCGCTACTTGATCCAACAGCAATATAACTATATGACCCCATAAACAAAGGATCACTACCCCATCCACTTTTTAAAACCTTTTCAAATTTAACATTCCCATTATAATCTTTTTGTGACAAGAAGCTAGAAATAGTTGTGGAAACATCATCAAGAATCACTTCATCCGGAAGGGATTCTAGTTTAAGTGCTTCTTCACCTGCAAACCAACACAATAACACGCGCGATTTTTCATAAATTGGTGACAAATAAGCTGTCTTCCTAATCCACCATGGAATTTTCGGGTTCTTGAAATGATCGGATTTATGGAACACCATTTGTAGGAACGGAAACCGGTCAAGATCAAAATCTGGACTTAGCTTTAAGAAAAGCTTGTTAACAACACCATACCCGAGTCTTGAAATTGCTTCAATCTTGTGACTAGGAAGTGTAGGACTGAATCCAAACCTGACCGAATCATTAGCCTTGTTTATGACTCCTGCTTTAAGAACACCTAATGAAACCGTGACAATAACATGATCTGCTGACATACTCGTACCATCAAGAAAATGAATCTTTACCGGTCTCGAACCATAACCATGCTTATTTTCGCTTGTTACACATTCGGGCTGCCACTCGATATCATTAACTTTCTTGCCTAATTGAATAACACCGGACGGTAAAGCAGATGCTAACGATTCTATAATACTTGAATAGCCTTTAGCAATAGTGATCTCTTCACCAGGAAACATAACATACTCACTTTCTGCTAAGTAATCAAGCTTATACAAATCATTAGCAGCTGTATAAGTCCTTTGAGTGTTTTCATGCATTGCAAATATCGATTCTACTAATGACTCTTTATCCCATTCCCCATTCTCATTCCCATTTTTTCTTGATTCCAACTTCCTATAAGATGCAAGACCTTTTTCAAGAAAAGATCCAACACTTTCATTCCCATTCACACAAATTTTACTTTCAATACCACCCAATATGGACTTCTTTTTTCCTCGGACAAAATCCATTAAACTATTAAAAAGATTTGAAACTGGATCAACAATATAAGGACTTAACACATACCCATTTTCAGCAATGGTGATCGGATTCGGATCATCAAGAAAATCATCCATGCATTCCCATGCTTGATCTGATTCCAAAGACTTAATCTCTCGCGCAATCTCGTAAATAGGGCTGCCTCCAATACCATGGATCCAAGTAGCTCCCATCTCAATTCTATCACCTCCAAATTCTGAGGTATTAATCCTACCTCCAATTCTATTACCTGCTTCTATAACACATAGCTCAAATGCACCTTTTTTCACACCAGATTTGTATAGCTTGTTTGCGGCTGTTAATCCAGCCATACCTGCACCAATTATTACTATTCTTGGCTTTTTTATAACCATTTTGCTTCAAAATTCTAAAAGAATTAAGGGTTTGCTATAAAAATAGAATCTGTTGCTAGAACTCAAAAAAAGATTGCTAGATTTCGAAAAAGATTGCGCTTTTGAGCTCAGGACACTATGAAGATACAAAGAAGTTGTGTGTTTAAAAGAACCAAGATTAATTGAAAGAGAGTGAGTGATGACTGATTCGGATTTAAGCTTTTTAACTAGTTGGTGTTCAAGAAGCCTTTGGAGACTTATTGTAAGATATTATCGAATTGTTTTTCTGTCAGATCTCATGTCTATTTATAATAGAACATTATTACTTGCAGAATAAGCTAACATAACCCTAAACCTAATAGACCCTAAGCCTTTAGGCTTGGGCCGGCTTAGGGTCCATTACGTTTAGGGTTATCTTACACAAAAACAATTCAATAATACATCTCTTTAGTATCTTTACAATTATAACTTTTGTATCTACCGAATTGATTCCATTACTTTATATATACCATTCATCCAATTTTTTAATTCTCTTAACAAAAGAAAAAAACAGCATATATTCGAATATAAGTATGCTAGACCAAAACTCGTATCGTGTAACGTCCACGTGCAGGATAAGGCCGGTATACATCTAGATGGACGGTTGGACCGTTATTTAGAAGGAGCCAAAAACATGACTATGTTATGATCAAGATTAAATCAGGCTATCAACAATTCAAAGACACATGTAAGCACTAAGCACCATATACTAAATTAAGGTTAGCTATGATGATATAATGATCAATCTAACGTTAAGTTGTTATAAGTTCTATACAGTCCGACGTGGACTCAAGAAGACTCGTGACACGAAAATTTGGGACAATGTGCATTAAATAAAAAACCGGTATATTTCACATAATTTTACGCTACACAAGAAATAACTATGTGATTCACGGGAACCCCCTCGGCCTGCCTCTGTATCTATTGTTTATTTTTGAAACAAAGCAGGCTTATGTTATCTCTTTGAAATTTGCTACCACATGTGTAGCCAAATTTAACACCTCCAGTTACACAGTAACAAACTGACATAAACATACAACAAATGTAGGGAATGCATGACTGTATCATCTTTGGTTTGATGCAATGTTTTTCTGTCTTTTTTCTCTTTTTATAACTTATGTAAGTGACCATGTGTGCTATGGTGTTACAAAAATTGCTATTTAAAAATTTGATTATCTTTTTAAATGTCTTTCTTTATGTAAAGTTTCCCTAATAGTCATCGGAAACGAATAAATGAATATGAATATGGTAGTGATGTTATCCAACATCTAATGCGTTTAATATTCGATCTGGATAATGATTCATCACATACGTCGTTTTACATACGTTTTGATTCTTTTATCGGGATTCAAGTATGAACATCTGCTATTCACACATAGCACTCAATTTAATTTTTTTTATTAGTTAATCTAGAAGTTTGAATATTAAGAAATAAGAATCATATGATCATATCATCAAAGCTTGATTGCATATATGAGATTCTTAATACTCCTTAATGATAAATTAAAGTACATTTCTTTATATGACATCTGACCCGATTATTAACACTTAGGTGATGCTTGTTTGTCGCTCAATAAGTTTGACAGGTGAACGTCGCCTTTGATAAGTTATTAATGTTGAGTTCTATGTTAAGCTTTCGCGCTTTCTAGCAAAACGTGCGATATTACATGCACAAGTCACCTAAAATGATCTTGTAGTTACTTATTCATACTAATCTTTTCATATGTTGTAGTATCTTTGACTAAACGATAACAAAGAGCAACTCTTCTCAAAATCTCACTCCAAAGGTGCTGAATTGGAATCCCGTTCTAATTCTAACTAAGGATTCTTGTGGTTCCGGAGGATCCAACTACAGGAGAACCAGGAACGGAGAGCTTTTCCTCCTTTTCCGCCGACTCCTTGGCGCTGGTTTTAAGAATGAGTGATTGCCCTTCTCGACAGCTAAGCAGCTTATTTACCATGGTAAATGATGGTGTTGGGGTCAATAATAGGATGATGATGATGATACCTCTCAAGTCTCACCAAACTGTCCATGTGAATCCAATAAAAGAAGGTCCCCCACTATGAATGGTCCTTATTTTTCTTTAGATCCTTAGTTATGATCCAAAAATAACACACATTTCTATATATGGTAACTTATATTTTTCTCATATTTACTCAACCCTTTTTCACTATGTACCTCAGTACCTATGTAGTGGTCATATAAGTAGTGGTTATCAAACCAAGTTGTTATAAACCATTCAAAATATCTCACATTGTTCTAGTGTGATACAAAACATTTTATATTTATAGAAATAACATCACTTGTACAAAATTAAGTAAACAACTTTTGGTTAAAACTGACTCATACAAAGTATAATTATCCTCACTAGTAGTCCAGTGGTTGGTGATATATATACAACTTAAAGGTGGGGGTCATGGGTTCCAATCCTGTCCCGTGTATTACATGATCCACCTCTCCTATGTTGACTGTGAGACCAGTCAGTGAAAGTCGTCAAAAATTCAGCTACTCTTTAATGAGTATAATAATAGTCGAAATATGGTTTTTTTGATGGATTTGTGGAGTCAACAAATCCATAAAAAAAACCATATTTCGATTGTTATACTCATTAAAGAGTACTGACTTTTTGACGACTTTCACTAACCGGTCTCACAGTCAACATAGGAGAGGTGGATCACGTAATATACGGATCAGTGCAAGTGTCATCCTTGTGCGAAACCTTTGGTGCGAAAATCGTCCCTGCCTGGAAGTGAAATTACTAAAGCCTTGGCTTCAGTGAGACATTGTCATTTTACTTTGAGACACCTCAATCATTTCACTTTGAGGCATTGACGATATATGAACCAATATTTTCCCATAAAGACAATGTCTGCACTTTAAAAAAAAGTAAGAACATCACCTATAATACAGACGAGTTTTGTAATTCACTCTAATCAAAATTTAAAAACCAAACTCATAAATACTTCTTGATTACTTAAGTATCACTTTTAGAGCTGGGTCTAGATGGGCATACATAAAAAGTGATAATTTGTACATTCACGTTAGTCTAGGGTTGGATCAGTTGGAAAACCCCTTGCCTCTCAACCGAGAGGTCAGGGGTTCGATCCTCACTCCCTACAAAAGGCCGGAGGTCCTTTCTACCTTTGGTAGAACTGGAAGCAGCCTCTCTACCTTAGGTAGGGGTAAGGCTGTCTACATCTTAACCTCCCCCAAACACCGGAAACGGTATTGGGTACCCATAACCCGTGGAAGACGGCATTGGGTGTTACTTTTTTTTACGTTAGTCTAACGAACCGAGTAGACCTAACATACTTATCCTAACAACTTTAAAAATGACCCAATTAAACCCATGAGATGTTTAGACGAACATTTAACGCATAAGTTTCACTTTTCCATATAAACCCATCTAGACCAAACGGGGTCTAGATTGCTAGCTGTAATCACTTTTAGTCTTTTTCAATTGGGCTCTTACTAAAGATACCGACCCATAAACTCCACAACCCGAGCCCAAAACACTTTTTATAAACACACAAACAAAACCCCCAATTTTTGGCGCGAAAATCATTTCCCCAAAAATCACCAGCGCCATGTCAAATCCACCGCAACTCACCAACCTCTTCGCCAAACTCGCATCCGAAATCGAAACCAACAACCAATCCGAAGACGACGACGTTTTGATCAATTCATTAAACCAATCACTCAATTTAAATGAAGTATTCCCACCTAGGGTTAGGGTTTTGGATTCTGCTTTATCACTAATGTGCTTCACTTCACCACAGGTATTTATTTATATAACTAACTTTTTATTTATTTTTTATAAAATGTATCTAACTTGTTATAAAACTCTTTAGCGTGTATCCGTTTAGCTTTTTTTAATATTAAATACACTAGCCGCCTAATCTTCCTATTGTGTTTAGTACTTGGTGATGTGGCACATCACCAGCCATTTAATACACACAATAGTTAGATTATGCGGTTGGTGTATTTAATATTTAAAAAAAGCTAAACTGATACACGCTAAAGAATTTTATAACAAGTCAGATACATTTTGAACTAATTATCTCTAATCATGATAATATGTGGTTTATGACGGTAAACCGTCATTAACGTAATTTTAAATTTAGAGATAATCAGTTTAAAATGTATCCGACTTGTCATAAATTTCTCTAGCGCGTATCAGTTTAGCTTTTTTTTAATATTAAATACACCAGCCAGCTAATCTAACTATTGTGTTTAATACTTGGTGATGTGGCACATCACCAGCCATTTAACACACACAATAATTAGATTAGGCGGTTGGTGTATTTAATATGTAAAAAAAGATAAATTAATACACGCTAAAGAATTTTATGACAAGTAAGATACATTTTGAATTAATTATCATGAAATAATATGCAGTTCATGACGGTAAACCGTCATCAACGTAATTTTAAATTTAGAGATAATCATTTCAAAATGTATCTGACTTGTCATTAAATTCTTTAGCGTGTATGAGTTTAGCTTTTTTTATATACTGAATTAAATACACCAACCGTCTAATCTAACTATTGTGTGTATTATATGACTGGTGATGTGGCACATCACCAAGTACTAAATACAATAGTTAGATTAGGCGGTTGTGTATTTAATATTTAAAAAAAAGCTAAACTGATACACGCTAAAGAATTTTATAACAAGTCAGATACATTTTGAACTTATTATCTCTAATCATGAAATAATATGCGGTTCATGACGGTAAACCGTCATTAACGTAATTTTAAATTTAGAGATAATTAGTTCAGAATGTGTCTAACTTGTCATAAATTTCTCTAGCGCGTATCGGTTTAGCTTTTTTTATATTAAATACACCAGCTACCTAATCTAACTATTGTGTGTGTTAAATGGCCGGTGATGTGCCACATCACTGGTACTCAACACAATAGTTAGATTAGGCGGTTGGTGTATTTAATATGTAAAAAAAGCTAAACTGATACACGCGAAAGAATTTTATAACAAGTCAGATACATTTTGAACTAATTATCTCTATATTTAATATTAAATACACTAGCTACCTAATCTAACTATTGTGTGTATTAAATGACTGGTACTCAACACAATAGTTAGATTAGGCAGCTAGTGTATTTAATAAAGCTAAACTGATACACGCTAAAGAGTTTTGAAACAAGTCCATACATTTTGAGCTAATAATCTCTAAATTTAATATAGTATGCGGTCATTAACAGAGTACGGAGTATTATTTGAAATTTAGAGATAATTAGTTCAATATGTATCTAACTTGTCATGAAGTTCTTAGCGTGTACTAGATTAACTTTTTTTCATTTATATAACTTGACTGTCTAATCTTACTTTAATTAGTGCTTATGAAGATTAGGCAGTTTGTGTATTTAAAATATAAAAAAGTTAGATTGATACGCGCTAAAGAACTTTGTGGCAAGTGAGATACATTTTGAACTGATTATCATACTGTTTTGTTGTGTCTACTATTGCTGATGTGGCAAAGGTCGCTTAGTACACATAGTAGGAAGATTAGACTGTTTGTGTATTTAGAAGGAGAAAAGTAGATTGATACACGCTAAAGAATTTTATGACAAGTTAAATACATTTCGAACTGATTATTCTTTAAATTTAATTAACTTGTAATTGTTATTTTAATTAGCGTTTGAGTATGTTCACTTGCTTGCTGTTTAGGTGTTTGAATCAGTGATTGACTGTTCAGTGAACACAATCGTGTCGGTTTTATCGGCATTGACCGAATGTAACGTAAAACGTTCATGTGAATCTGAGGTTTTACAAGTTGGCGTGGAGATGTCGGCTGATGAGTGTGTGAGAGTGATGGAAGCTTGCGGTGATATTTTGAGGAAATTAAATGAAGGTGTGGTTTTTATATGTGTTTTAGTTGTATTTCTTTTATGTGATGTGATGTATGCTGACTAGGATGTGTTTGGAAATTTTAAGGGACGGGAAAGTGTGAGTTAGTGTATAACGTCGTCAGAGTAGCTGTGATGATGAGTAAGGTTAGATATACGATGCAAGTTGCTCCAGTTATTGATGTGAAAACGAGTGATGGAAGATGTCGTGCGATGAAGAAGTTGGTGGATTATGTGCCGAAAGGAATTGAGTATGTGAATGAAAAGCTACCATTGAGGTGCGTGTTACTATAACAGTGGAAATGATATTATACTTCTTTTTTTTGCAAGTATGCTTTATCTGAATGTATGCTGCTATGCTTATGTTTATCGACAATGTCATACTTATATTAGAAAACGTAGTTGCTTATACTTCATATACTTCATGAATTTGTACTCTGTCTAGTAAAGTATCGAAGAACGGGTAAACGGATGAGGTTTTCCGTGTTTAGGTTACCTGTGGAGGGCGAGTCTTTTGACTTAGTGTTGTATCTTGATTGCCCCAATGGTATCACTCCCCCACCACAAACGTCACGTTAACCAGTTAAGGAGGGCTTTGGAGAAATGTACGAAACTCTAACCGGGGTTTCCCATGACTGTTGTGAGGATGTCAGGTGCCTTACCACTAGGCAATTTGGTGGTGGTTTAGTAGTTTATCGTCATCTTCTTAATAGGTCTTACGGAACTTAGTTTCACACTGTCACTATTGTTTATCGCTTCTCACTATTGCAGTGTTGGTCCTGACCTTAAGTTCTATTGCTCAAGTTATTACTGTATATAGTAACCTTAGGCCGTCAAGTTTTTTTTAGCTGCAAAATCGGCTCAAGGTTCAATATTTTTCCTTTTTTTGTGAAAATTATCATAACGGGTTCAGTGCCACTTCACTTGGTTGAAGTATAATAAGTATGTTTTCTGTTTGCAGTTCTGCACTTCAATTGTTTAATCCTTCTGCAGGTTGCTGTTATGGTATCTTGACCCTCAAACTCTTGTCGACGATGTATCACAAGTATTGCAGGATGTGGTTGGGAGACCATTTCTTTGTTTAAGTGACGAACTCTACAAGAAGATGGAATGGCGATCTATAATAGTATGCTTAGCATTTTCTCCAGTGATGTTTATTGAAACTAGGGCGTTGCTGCATCGCTGGTTTCTGCTAACGTAAGCATCTAATCTTGATTCTAGTTTCGTTTTTGCATCAGTTAATTGAAGTTAAACTTGTTCACATCGTGTTAGGGTTGAATATTCATAACAGGGGACTAGCTTCTGTATTAGAGCTCCAAGTTGAACTGGTTTCAATGATGTTAGATCTACTTTCAAGACCAATGCGGTGGGGTTTATCTGTGGAAATAGGATCAAAGCTGCCGTTTTCATATGCATACTTTCTTTTCAAGCACCAATTATTTAGAATATTGGCTGGACCTTTGTCACGTGACCGGTTTCTTGAGTTGGTTCACAAAATAAAGAAGTCTGTTTCTAATACGAAGAAAAAACTTAAACATGCTGCATCGCCAACCTCCATGGTGGATCACAAATCTTCATGGTACGTCTCACCACATGCTAATATATTTATAAAGTTTGTGACCTTTTAAAAGTTACGCTAACTACTCAACTCTTTTACTGCACAGGTCCATGGCAATGAACTTCCCAGGTTGGTTTTATTTCGCTGCATTACTACTCCTCGGAAATAATCTTAGTGACAGCTATATATGTCGGGTAGATGAAGATAACCAAGCACAATTAGCATCTTGTTCAGCTGCTGCAGCATGGTACATTGCATGGATACTTGATCCCGTTGATGAATCAGTTTCTTGCTTATTAGCTGAGAAGTTGGAAAAATTATCAAGGACGTCAATTAATAAGCATTCGAGTTCATCTGAACATAGAAAAACAAAGAAACCCAAACCTAATGACAAAGCGGATGTGGGTCAAGTTATTCGACTTTGGCTTGAGGAGTTCCAAAGTGTAAAAACAATTAACATACAGAACAATGTGATGTTTAGAAGGATTACATTAGGTATTTTGATTGGCTGCTCGGGTTCGTTAAGTGAAGATGGATATGAACTGTTTCTTCATTATGTTGCAACTGGTACAATTCCTCAGTCAACCGAAAGTCAACACGCTGGATCAAAGAATAGAAGATGGAACAAACAAAAGCAAGAAAACCATATCACAAGGATTGATAAATGCAGTCGAAAGGAGGCGGTTGCCGGTGCGTGTATCGTTTTCCAGTTTACTGATATTGCAGAAAGGATGTCAGATTCGATATCTGAGACCCGGGGGATTGCAGTTGATTTTATTTGCAAAATCAATCTGAAGGTTGTTAAATATCTGCTTAAGTGCGTCAAGAGGCTGCTTGAGTTTGAATTTGATCAAAACAATGATCTCTTGCTAAAGGATCTACACAGAAGAATGCTGCGGTGGAGACATCAGGGAAAAGATGTTTTTCATGGTTACAAAGACCTTGATGATGCTATCGATGTGATTGCTAGTAAGTTATCTCATTCTTCCTTGTAAAAAAACGCTATTTACTTGTAGGCGAGCAGTTTTTTTTTTGTTTTTATAATGCTTGTTTGTTGTAAATTACATTAGATTTTTTTGTGTTTTATATAGTATATGCCTTTGGATTGTAGTTAAAGTATGCTTTTAGTTCATCACTATAGACTGGTAAAAAGGAACGTGGTTCAGATCATACAGAAGGACATAACAAGTTTTTGATTCAGTCTATAGAAAATAGACTGTAGTATTATAGAATATACAGATAAACCTCTCACAATACGGCACTTCTAGGGTTCATGCAAACAAATACAACTATACTGCTCTTTAACTAGCCAATATGGCAAGCGTTATGTCTTTACATTTCCACTGCGCATAGTAACCAGTAGGCATTATTTTATATCTTTTCTATCTTCTATACGTGTATGTACTAAACCTAAGTAATTCACTGAAAGGTTTAAGCAATTATCAATTGCTGAAGAAAAAGGACTACGGAGAATTATTCATTCTCCGATTTGTACTTCCGCTGCTAGTTTGTTAAGTTCTTTTAACCAAAGTGATCCAGTCTGGATTTCCACCCCATTCCTCAAAAATAACCAAGAAGTTACCGGTTGGTCTCAACCATGAACGGGGAACATGATACCTGAAATGGATAAGTGTCTTTTTAGAATATGGAAGACTTATAGATAAAAGGTAAATAAGTAATGCTGAAAAATAGCAATATTCACCATCTTTGAGACGGGTCTCCACAGTAGCGATTGCATTTATTCTCAGTATAAGTACCAGTGTAACTGCACTTATCACATTTACCACTAGCTTTGTATGCGGGCCAGTGTCTCCCGATGCCCTCTCCGTTAAGCCATATCTGACCTTTTCCCATGCCATTCATATCTAAAGCTAGTGGTTCGTTTCCATCTGGAGCGTTGAAGGTAGTCTAAAAGTAAAAAGGTAAAGTTAGAAGATGCTAAAGTAATGGATGTTTGCAACCTATGATAAGTTGATGTGGTATCTCAACCATTTATCTTGATAATGGGTTGATTCAGGTTGTATTTATACATATAATGGGTCAAATTGGTACATGTTAAACACGTGGGTAAAACAGAACAGGTCAAATGGGTCGTACAGGTTGAATATAAATGCTTACAACTACTTAAATAGTTTTTTTCAAAATCAAGTTAAGAAAAATGGGACACAACTGTTTTTCGGTCAACCTGGTCGACCTGTGTTGAACCGCATATAAAATTAGCCATTCTGTCCCAAACAAGTTACCTGACTTGCCCAGCCCTTCTATTTACGTCTACTTAAAATTGCTGAACATGAAGTATACCTTGTACCAAGTAAGAGGCTGCTTTTGAGCCACTAAGGATCCTTGTAGCCACTCAACAGAGGAACTTCCGTCAAGTGTATGGAGACTCAAGGTTTCACCTTTTAAACCAACCTGGCATGTATGAAGCATTCTAAGTTATCACTACTATACCACATTAACACCATCCCCGTAACATCTTACATATACTATTATACAATTAGTATATGAATGAGCATAATAGTCAATGAACAAACCTTATAAGACCATTTTTGCTTCGTCAAGTCTCTCGTACCCTCATTTAGACCCTTCAAGGTGATTGGACCTAAAATCCCCACGTTGTAATTCTCAAAGTGTGTGCCGACATTCTGAAAGGTGATCAAACAAAATAGTTATTCACTGATAAATGTTTGTTATATGTTTACGGCTAAAAAGGTGTTCTTTGAATGAACCACTGAGTGAAGAAACTAACCGCAAGGCCCACTGAAACACTTAGCAAAGAGATCTTGTTGACACCCGCTCTTAACTTCACATTTTGACTGAATGTTAACTTTGGATTTTTGAGTGATCCCCAGACAGTTCCTGTAACAGGATCGAACATGCAAGAGTCAAGCACTTGTTGTTTGTATAGGATAGCAATTTTAACCCATTTACTTACAGGCCAATTTGGGTTTATGTTTTATGTCTAACGTGTCAAAGAGGTGAACTAGAAATTAGCTTAATAGGAAACTGGTCAAATGGGTCGAACATGCTGAAAGCCGGCCAAAGTGTACTTTTGATGCGTAAAACATCCTAACTGTTTCATCTAAGAAACTAGATGGTTATTGGCAAAAGGTGTTTTGGGTCAACCTGACTCATACTAACAATGGCCGTTTCAACCTGAACCCCGTTTGGCCCATTACCTACCCGTCTAGCCCACCCATATTACCACCTCTTGTTTTTTTTTGTGCTAAATACTCATGAAATGCGAGAGTTACCTGCCAGCTGATTGTTGATGAAGACATGCAAAGCATGCCCTGCTGACATGACTGTAAGCACGGGGGACTGTCCATTATTCAAGAATTGTTCATTGGGTGATACATTGACGCTGGAAATTTCAAATAAAGAAATGCATAAATATTTGTCCGATCATATTTAACTCAATAGCAATCAGTCGATACTCACTCTGCTAGGTACCACAAGTAGTCAGATTCATCTCTAGTAACATTTAGTTGTTCGTACAACCCCGCCATTGCAAGAGTATCACTACTGTCAGCAGATGGAGCTTCTTCATTATACGATTGCCATTTGAAGGTACCAGCAGTGTCCATCTTTCTTTGTATGGTTGGAGCCTTTACCTGTAAATTAGTCAGCCCAAATTACTACTCGTATTATTTTATCTTAACACTATATTAGGCAAGTGTTTGGTGTTGGACCAGATGAGGGTAGAAGGATAATTCTCACCTTTGCGGTGTTAAATACTTCATCTTTGCAGTCATGTAAAATGCTAATGGACCAAGCAGGGAGGTCATATTGGGCTTTTCCGAAGGTCATTTTTGCTGAAAATTGTGGGTCAAAGTTTGAGAGGAATGCAGCACAACCCCCGGACTTTGGTTGAAATACATGTATCTGTCGTTGGATAAGATATAAAGATATAAAGATATAAGCTCGGGATAACCAAGGTATATTAAAACATATTTGACCATTTGACCAATTGACCAAGCTAACCTCTTGATTCTTTCCAGGATATGTAACAGTAGGATAAGCTGAAACTAAAGCTGGCTCGACTAGTTTTATAGCTGTGTGTAAATCCCTTAAATGGCTCCATTTCGGCTCATTAGGTAATCCTGAAACATTGTATCATTACTACGTCAAAATTACATCTTTGGTGTCTTTCTTTTATAAAGATCGAACATTTATATCATATGATTCATGATTGCATACCGTATTCATCAATAGGAGCATCATAATCATAACTAGTTGTGATAAAGAGGCCACCTGCTGTACGTCCAAAGTTTGTTCCTCCGTGATACTAGAATAGAAAAGTCACGATAATTATAATTTTGATTAGGGAAAAAGAAAATAGTAACCATTTACCCTGGTTTGGTAGCGACTTACCATATAGTAGTTGACAAAAGAACCGTTATTTTGTATGAATCTTGCAACTGCATATGCTATATCTTCTACAGGTCTGGTAGGAATCGGCCCACCAAATTCCGTAAACCTTTAAGAGAAAAGAAAGTGAACAACTTTCAAATTATAGAAGTGGGTTTGAATCTGTTTAGAAAAACTTGTGATAACATTTACTGCATGACTTACCAGCCAGTCCAAAGCTCTGTAAACATTTTAGGTTTGTTAGGCCTGTGAGGAGTAAACTTTTCACAGTAGAAACCGTTACATGTGTCAATCTGTCATGTAATTAGCATGTTAGAGAAAAGGAGCGTAGTGCCTTAAAGCTTAAGCCGTATGGCCAACCAAATAAAACAGGTTGATATTTGCCTCATGGGTTGTACCATATGAAAATTAGTGGTACGTAATGGACAAAGCTAGCAAACATGCATGAATAGTGACTTAGAGTAGGTTTTAAGTTGTGCTGAAACAGTTTGTTTTTTTTTTAGTGTTTTATGCTTTTACACTAGAGTCTGAAAATATTCAAGGAATGCACGTGCATGCTCGTTAAGCGTTAAGGAGGTGTTTGACGTTGCTATTTGAAAGTGACTATCTCGTTATTGCGTTTTCGTGTAGCGACTAATCAGTGTTTGGTGTTTGGCTATAGAAAAACTGATTATGTATATTTAGGTGCATTCATTTCCTAAAATAATCAGAATTAGTCAAACGCTCAAATATTTGATAATATATAATGCTTTACCATTGGTTCAGGGGCATCTTCTTGTTTGCACATGATCCATGGGACACCCGTTTTTAGACCATCAGCCATTTGGGCGACCCATTTGGAGTAAGCTTTTCCTGGGGCACCAATATCCCATTCAACCGGTCCGTACTCGTTTTCAATCTAAAAACACAACCACCAAGATTTAGATAGATTCTAGGTAGTAGAATTAGCGAGTTAGTTAAGAGAACTAAGGTCAAAACCTGAGACATGATAATTGGACCTCCTTGAGGTTCAAATAACTCCTCTGACTTCATCATGCTGACTATTTTCTCCGTAAATCTTTGCATTGCAATCTTTTTAATAATAATAACAATCAAAGAATTGAACAAAATTAGATTGCCATCTTAATTTATTATAATCAACGTTTAAAATTCATATTGCGAACCTTGAAAGGTCCGTTATCTGTTCTGAAAGACATTCCTGGTACATATTTAAGCCAAACCGGGAATCCCCTGATTCAAAACAGAGCATACTTAGCTATATGCATCTTTAAACGATAAAATCAGATGCTTTTTCTCTTTTGTATGTTTAGACGACAATACCATAAATAGATATGCGTAAACATTATGGTTTATACGTCTCATAATTGTGCGTTTTAGTAAAAGTTGATATGGACCACGAGTTCAATAGTGTTTGTCTCTTTCCCAATCGGTCTATAAATAAGATGCGAAAAGACACTGCTATAAAAGTGCATATATGATCAAAACATGAAAGATTTAGTGCTTACCCGAAATTCCACTCAGCACAAACATAAGGACCTATGCGTAGATGAACATAGAGACCTGCTTGCTGTACCAGTTTTATGAACTTCACCAAATCATACCTCCCGTCGAAATTGTACTAGAAACATCAAAATTTACCAGACGAGTTAACTAAACGCACATATGTATATCGTAACACATATTTTTCGCAACTAATTGTATACCTTCCCTGGAGATGGCTCGTGCCCATTCCAAAATACATATGTTTGTATAACATCTAAACCTCCATCCTTAGCTTTTTTTATAAGGTCAGGCCACATCTGCAAAAAAGTTGAGAAATATTTGGGGGGAAATTAGGAAAACAGGACCAAAATATTTCAAAACAGAAATAAATAAATTCAACAACTTTTTGGGGGGCATTGAAGATTTAAAAAACAAAAACAGCAAAATAATGTAAAATAATGCAAAATAAGAGATACCCATGTGAAAAAAACTTATTTTTTATACACCAAGACTTATTCTGATCAAAACCAAGAACACACAAATAATGGCAAAACAGAGGAACCCTCTTAATAAAATTTAAATCTTTACAGAACCCAAAAATATAATCAAATTTCTGATGGAGCATTGAAAAATTATTAACATTTACACCCTAAAAAGGTAAAAATATACTGTAAATTTTATTCTTAAAAAAAATACTGTAATAAACTTTTTTAAAAACATAGGTGGAAAATGGAAAGAGTAAAATATACCTCAGGAGTGCTTCTTGGGTAATGAATAGAACCAGACATAAGGATTCTTCTTCTGCCATTGATAATAATGGCTTTATCATCATAGGACACAGTTGCTTTAATGGTGGAACAAACACAAGAACATAAAACTAGTAACAAAAGTATCTTATTAGTATTAGACATTTTCCACATTCTTTAAATATCACACTTTAAAGATGAAAGTTTTTTATGCTTTTGATGTGTTTGAAGTAGAAATAGGCTTTGTATATTTTCAAGAGAGGGGGAGGGGCTGGTAGAGAGAGTTATAATGTGTTGAATTCAAGAAGTTGAGCAACTTCTTTTAAAGATTCAAATGGGTCCCATTTATTCTCTTTTGGTTTAAGTTTGAAGGATTGGCTCCACCATAACCAATAACATAGAATTTGGTATTCTCCAATAAATCTCATTTATAAATCTTAAACTTCTTGTAAGAAAAACATATTTTCTTCTGTTTTAAGAAAATTGTTTCCTGATAAAAAAAACACAGAGTTTAAAAATTGATTATTATTATTGATTTTCTTTTTACCTTTTATAAAATAATAATTTATTTTTAACTAATTAATTAATATCATTTATAAATCTTAAACTTCTTGTAAGAAAAACATGATTACTACTGTTCTAAGATAATTGTTTATCGATAAAAAATAAGCAGTTTAAAAAATGATTATTATTATTGATTTTTTTTACCTTTTATAAAATGACAGTTTATCCATAATTAATTAATTAATATCTTACTTAAAGTTTGTAATATTAATTTCAATTAAATATAATATGATAAATTTGACCAAACTATCTTATATATTTTTGATAGTGGACAATTAAAATAAAACATCTCAAAATATAAATTTAAGACAGAAGGAGTACTTTCTTATTATCTTCTTACTTATCCAGTATAAAAATGACTCATGTAAATTATTTATGTAGAATTAAAAATAGGACTCATGTAAATTATTTGTGTAGAAATAAAAATAGCTCACTCTTTAATACGTAGTATAATTTACACTCGCATGATCCTTAATATATATACTAAGAGGCCTTCCAAAAAAACATGTCTCAAATTAATAGTTTACATTTTTTTATATGTCTCAATTCAATTGTTCGTTATTAAAAATAGATAAAAATATTTGATAGAATTTACTATATTATTCTTGGTTGAAATTAATATTACAAAGCTTAATAAAAAAACGTTAACTAATTAGTTAAGAGTAAAACTATGATTTTGCAAAAAATAAAAGAAAGAAAACAGTAAAATTTATGTTTTTTTTAAATTGTATGTGATTTTATCGGAGATCAATATTTTAAGATCGAAAGAGTAGTTTCTTAAAAAAAAGAAAAAAAATGATAATAATTAAAATATTTCTCCTATGATAACATTGACTTTGGTCGTTTAAGTTTTTTTTTTTTTTTTTTTTTTTTTTCTTCTTTTTTTTTGATGTCGCTGACATTTTAACTGTTCACACCCCTACCCAATTGAAAGTTGTACAGTAATTCAAAAGATATGTCATGTTTGTTTAAGGATTTAATTAAAGACATACTTATTTTAAGGGTGGGGTTATTTTGACGGTGGCTATAATTTTAGATTAACCCTCTCTATGCATCGCGAGCTTGTACGGTGTGCATCACGGACTTGTGCGGTTTGACCCAAACCTATGATGTGACCCCATAGGGGGTATTAATAGTACATCCCTATTTTAAAACTATGGACAAATTCTCAAGTAAAATTTTGAGTATTTTGTTTTGGGGAGGTGATACTCGCACCACACTTTTTGATTTATGCATCACTAGTTGTGCATTACAGTATTATACTGTACAATACTGTAATGCACAACTAGTAGTGCATGAATCAAAAAGTGTGGTGTGAGTATCAATTCCCTTTGTTTTGTCCTAAGTTGAAGTAACCTTTACCATTTTCGAATTTAATGAGCAAAAATTTTGGACACGTAAATTAAGATTTTGTTTTAAAAAATGCGTTATAGACAATGCATCTAACAATTACTTTAAATAACAAAACAAAATTAGTACAACATAACAAACGCGTTTGACTTTTACTTTTTGGCTTTAATACAATTCTAATGTTATTTATAGCTATAATTAAATGCCACAATAAATCTTATCTTAATATAGTTAAAGGTTAGCAAGTGGGATTAAATACCCTCAACGTGCATCATATAAATGAAAAAGTGAAAACGATGTTTATTTGATCTTTAATTTGGTTGCCATTATTAGTGAAAGTTTCTATTTTAATCATGATTTAATCTACAACAATAATACTCAGCGAGGTATGAGGAGGTGAAATGTATACAGACACATCTTTACCCAAAAGTAAATGAACTGCTTTCAGAAAGACCTTTGACTGTGTGGTGTGTGCGAAGATGAAAAAAACAGTGACAATACCAAAAGTATATAAACCCAAAACGTACGAGCGTACAAAGATATAAACACATAAAAGTACGAACATGATATAATCTAATACTAGTAAGTTTATTTACTTTTACAATTATGATATTGTTGTTTGGTAAAATATAGACAACAGAATAAAAGTACCGAATATCTTTATTTCTCCACCTTATTTTATTTGCACTCTGTTGTTTTACTTCCTAGTCTACAATGAAATTAACAAATCAACATTTTTAACAAATTATGTTACGAGCATATATTTTTTTACTACAAATACAGTGGCAATTGCATCAGTAAAAAATATAGTGACAAGTACTTTGTTAACTTTATATGGAACAATTTACTAAGAGAGCTAGGTTTGGTTTGGTGACGCGGGAATGCGGGATAGTGTCATAGAAAAAATGATGTTATCTCAACATTTTTTGTCCATGGCACTAAAATACTCCTCCTTAGTGATGAGACCAATTTTTTTGTGCCGTCGTTTATTTATTTATTTATTTTTTTAATAACAAAATAAATTTAACAAAACTTAAATTTCATTAATAAACAAATACATAAAATGACGATACAATTTAAAATAATTATACAAAAATAGTGATTAAGGTTTCATAAATGCTCGACGATGTCTTGTCAGAGTTTATTGTGCAGTCTTCTATCTCAAAGTTCTTTGGTTTTCAAAATATGTAAGTCGCAGCGTTAGATCCAAGCATGTTGAACGTTCAGTTGTGGAGAAACGAAGATTTCGTTATATTTAGTAACAGCGAACTTTTGATCTTTCAGTATCATGTTATGTAATATTATACAACAATACATAATTCGTCAAAGCGTATTAATTGGGTAACCACGTGCGGGGTGTTGTATAATTCCCCAATGACTTTGTAGGACTTCGAAAGCTTGTTCAATATCTTTTCCTGAACTCATTTAAACTTCATTGTTTTTCATCCCTTGCAATAGAAAATGTTTTGACAAACGTAGACCACTCGGGATAAATTCCATCGGCTAAATAGTAACCTTTGTTGTATGTTTTTCCATTTACTACAAATGGAGCTTCGGAAACTCTATCGGCAAGAAAATCCTCAAATAATGGTGAACTATATAAAACATTGAGGTCGTTATTTGCCCCCCGGAACACCGAAATATGCATGCCAAATCAACAAACTATAATCCGCTACGGCTTCTGACATTAGAGTCGGGTATTTATGATCACGTCTTTTGAATTGAGCATGTATGGGCTTTGGAAAATTTCTTCAATCCCAATGCATACAATCAATGCTTTCGAGCATTTCCGGGAGCCCATGTTCTTTTTTCGTGCAACACATATATATTTTCAATACCATTTGAATTGGGCTTTCTTAACAACTCTTCTATGTATACTATATATATATATGCATTTAGTGAAGTTTAGTAAACATTCACGTGAAGAACATTCACCAATTTGCAAGTACTCGTCAAATGCATCGGGTGATGAACCGTATGCCACTTGGCATATGACGGATGTGCATTTAGTGATAGCACTAATAGCTAAACAACCCGTAAAATCCGGTCGGCGTGTTAAAAAGAGAAGTATTCGGGAAGAGGGTTGGCAATGTAATTGGTAATATCGTGGACTATTTGTTTTAAAAGTTTAGAACTCATACGATACCTTCGCCTAAATAACCTTTTAGTGTATTTAGGAGCATTGTTTTCTCGCCAAAATAGTCGTCTAATAGCCGTTGTTCCGCCTCTTCTCGTTCACGGGGTGTGTATGTCCTAGTATTAGGACCCGAACCCCGGTTTCTTGATTGCACAAAGTTACAAAATTGTTGATAAGCTTCAAAATCTCGTATATATCGTTCCGAGTCGTCTTGAAAATAAATATCGTAATGATCATAGTTGTCGGGATCATAGTTGGGACCATCGTTGTTGGGATTCGTAGTTGTTTTAATTGTTGAGAGGTAGTGAAAGTGTATGTAAAAGTTGAAAAAATAATATGGTATTTATAAGATTTTTAAAAGGTGAAAATTTTAAAAAAGTGGGAATTAATGTACAAAAAATGGTCAAATGTAAGCCCCAACGGCTTTTTTTAATCCCATTTACAAACGTTCACATTTCAAAAAAAAATAAAAAAAATGAGGTATCGCGTGAGCTTGTGGCTACGAAGCCACAGTCCACGAGCCAAGAATCGGTGTGGTTCTCGCGCATCGTTGATAGCTCAAACCTTCACCCATCATATAGTGCTCTCTAGGCATTTATGCTTATTATTTAGAGTAAATTACACTGTTCAATCCTATGGTTTACCCAAAATAACACCGCAAGTCCCTTCGTTTTTATTTTTGCACATGAGGGTAGAACAACCGTTTCCGTCTGTTCTTATACGTTTTCGTCCGTTTTTATACGTTTTCGTTCGTTTTCATACGTCTTTATCCGTTTTCGTCTGTTTTATACGTTTCCGTCCATTTTTATATGTTTTTGTACATTTTCATACGTTTTCATCCGTTTTCGTTTATTTTTATATGTTTCCGTCCGTTTTTATATGTTTTCGTACATTTTCATACGTTTTAATCCGTTTTCATCTGTTTTCTTACGTTTTCATACGTTTTTATCCGTTTTCGTCCATTTAATACGTTTTCATCCGTTTTCACCAATTTTATGCCTTTTTAATACGTTTTCGACTGTTTTTATACATTTTTATCCGTTTTCATCTGTTTTTCTTACGTTTTTATCCGTTTTCGTCATTTTTAATACGTTTTTGTCCGTTTTCACCGGTTTTATACGTTTTAATACGTTTTCGTCCATTTTTATACATTTTTATCCATTT
This sequence comes from Chrysanthemum seticuspe, assembly GCA_019973895.1. NCBI lineage: Eukaryota > Viridiplantae > Streptophyta > Magnoliopsida > Asterales > Asteraceae > Chrysanthemum > Chrysanthemum seticuspe. The sequence goes on along the minus strand of BPTQ01000005.1, from coordinate 345,742,287 downwards.
TCGTCTGTTTTTATACGTTTTCATACGTTTTTATCCGTTTTCATCCATTTTATACGTTTTCGCCCATTTTCACCAGTTTTAATACGTTTTCGTCCGTTTTTATACATTTTTATCCGTTTTCGTTTGTTTTTATACGTTTTCGTCTGTTTTCTTACGTTTTTATTTGTTTTCATCCGTTTTTATACATTTTCGTCCGTTTTTATACGTTTTTATCAGTTTTCGTCTGTTTTTATACGTTTTCGTCCTTTTTTATAAGTCTTCATCCGTTTTTATACATTTCCGTTCGTTTTCTAACAATTTTACGTTTTTATCCATTTTCGGCTGTTTTTATAGGTTTTCATACATTTTCGTCTGTTTTTATAGGTTTTATATGTTTTTATATGGTTGAAAATGTAAAAGACCGAACGAAAACGGATAAAAACAGACGAAAATGGATAAAACTGAGAAAATGGATGAAAACGTATAAAAACGGACGAAAACGGATAAAAAAAGGACGGAAATGGATAAAAACATATAAAACGGACGAAAACAGATAAAAATGTATAAAAACGTAAAAAAAAAATAGACGAAAACGTATAAAAACAGACGAAACGGATAAAGATGGACGAAACATATACAAATGGACGAAAACGTATAAAAACGGACGAAAACGGATAAAAACATACGAAAACGTATAAAACGGACGAAAACGTATAAAAACGGACGAATACAATTGTTCTACCCTCATGTGCATGGCACATGTGGGGAGTTAACGGAGAAAGTTAACGATCATTAGAGATAGGGACTAATGGTGTTACCAAACGTTGCTATAAGGACTCATAGCGCAAAAATAAAAATAAGGGACTTGCGTTCTTATTTTGGGCAAACCATAAGGACAAACGGTGTAATTTACTCTATTATTTATCTTAATCTTAAATGTATATAAAAAGAACATATTTTTCTAAAAAAATTACAAAATGAGAACTAAGAAACTACTAAGAGCATGTACAATGGTAACTCAAGTTATAAAATAACACCGTCCACGTCAGCGCCACATCAGCTTTAACATTTCACCTTAACATCCCCAAAAAACACCCACATCAATAACATCCCAAGTTAAACTTTAACATTTCATACTTTCAATTTCAACCCCTAAACTAAAACAAACACTTCATTTATTAAACTAAACATATCATTAAAATTGAAAACATATTACAATACGAAATTAAAAAAAAAATTACAACGAAATAAAAAAGGGCAAATGGCACAAAAAGGCATTAAAGTTAGGGTCTATTTCCAATTAAGGTATTATGCTTTTTTTCTTGCAAAAAAAGGTACTCAACAAAAAATTTTGACGGATTTAGGTTTTTTACTAACGTTCGTTAACTCACTTCGTTAGTATATTACATGTTTAGTCCTTGTGGTTAGGACCAAATTGCAATGAAGGTCCTTACTTTCAATTAAAATTATTTGCACAAATCGTCCTCGGTCAACAGTGGTCAACGCCACGTGTCACCACCTGAGTGGTGCCACGTGGCATAGGGTCGGGTCGGGTCGGATTTTAAGCGGGTCGGGTCGGGTCGTAAACGGGTCGGGTTGCCACGTGGACCAATGAGGTGGTGCCACGTGGCGTTGGTATAATATACCAACTTTTTGGCTAGCCAAAGGATTCGAACTCGGGTCTTTTGTGTGGGAAGCCATGCCTTGCCCAACTGGGCTAAGCATAGCTTCAATAATGTTTCCCTAAATCAAATATATAACCCTTCCTAGAAGTTAAGGTCCAATTCTTAAATAACAAAAGGTTCAATTTAGTTTTGGCCTATCAATTTAAAGGGTTATATGGGCTGTCAAAAAATAAATAAATATACCGTCGGACTCGTTTTTTCGTGCTCTTTCCAATGGTATGCTCGGGGAATTTTTTCGACTTGGTCTGGACCTCGAAAAATGCAAAAACAAAGGAAAAACGGTGATTTTTGCATTTTTCGAGGTTCAAACAAAGTCGAAAAAATTCCACGAGTATACCGTCGGACTCGTTTTTTCGTGCTCTTTCCAATGGTATGCTCGGGGAATTTTTTTGACTTTTTTTGAACCTCGAAAAATGCAAAAATCACCGTTTTTCCTTTGTTTTTGCATTTTTCGAGGTCCAGACCAAGTCGAAAAAATTCCCCGAGCATACCATTGGAAAGAGCACGAAAAAACGAGTCCGACGGTATATTTATTTATTTTTTGACAGCCCATATAACCCTTTAAATTGATAGGCCAAAACTAAATTGAACCTTTTGTTATTTAAGAATTGGACCTTAACTTCTAGGAAGGGTTATATATTTGATTTAGGGAAACATTATTGAAGCTATGCTTAGCCCAGTTGGGCAAGGCATGGCTTCCCACACAAAAGACCCGAGTTCGAATCCTTTGGCTAGCCAAAAAGTTGGTATATTATACCAACGCCACGTGGCACCACCTCATTGGTCCACGTGGCAACCCGACCCGTTTACGACCCGACCCGACCCGCTTAAAATCCGACCCGACCCGACCCTATGCCACGTGGCACCACTCAGGTGGTGACACGTGGCGTTGACCACTGTTGACCGAGGACGATTTGTGCAAATAATTTTAATTGAAAGTAAGGACCTTCATTGCAATTTGGTCCTAACCACAAGGACTAAACATGTAATATACTAACGAAGTGAGTTAACGAACGTTAGTAAAAAACCCAAATCCGCCAAAAAATTTTGTTGAGTACCTTTTTATGCAAGAAAAAAAGCATAATACCTTAATTAGAAATGGACCCTAACTTTAATACCTTTTTGTGCCATTTGCCCAATAAAAAAACACACTGCAAATTAAACGTTACAACAAATTAAAGGAAATGACGAGAATACAATCTAGTGACGATGTTGCAAGTTATATTTTTTCTTGATTCGTTCTTTTTCGTCATTGATCCAAGCCACGACATCTGGATCTTTGTCATCAGTATTCGTCATCAAAAACTTCAACTCCTCCAACCTTGTTATTGTTTCATCTTTTTCCTGCTGGGCCCGATACACCGCTGCGGCGGTTTCACGTTTGATACGATACTCGTTAGCCATAGTTTCGGTGAAATAAGTTGACGAGCTCGTTCCTCCAGTGCTTGCTCCCCCAGTACTTGTCGTGCTCTCGGATCTTGCTTTCTTGGTAGCACGTTTCTTTCCCATGGGGCGTGGTTGTTCATCATGACCAAACAAAGCCTCGTTTGTTTGGCTTGGCACATCGCCGGTTAAATCAACCGGTTACGGCGTGTCCCATTTCTTATAATGACGCAAAACCTCCCAAGCGTCATCGAGACCAAACGGTGCTGCTTTGGTTTCCTCACGATACCATTGCTTTGCCCGTTTCATCACATCCAACTCACTTTCCCCGCTTCGTTGTTCCCGTTGCGCACGTTTGTAATAAGAGTTGAACTTTGTGCATATGCCGTTCAACTTTTTCCACTTGCTTGACATCATATCCTTGTTGCGCCGTTGAAAGTTGAGTCTATTGAACTCATTTCTGACCCGATACCAAAACGTATCTTTGGGTTGGCACTTTTCAACTTTTGGATCCTCCGAAACAGTTATGTAACACCTTGCAAGTAATTCTTCCTCTGCTGGAGTCCAACGCCCAGCAACGAAAACTTCCTCTTCATCATCATTAATTGGTTCGGGCTCGGGGTCTTTGGATTTTTTTTATTTTCGTTTAACACGACCTTTGTATTTTTTTGGAGGAGACGTGGGTGTCTCAGCAACATCATGTGTTTCAGTTTGTGATTGTTGTGTGAATTGTAGGTTTTGAAAGTTGGAGTTTAAGGTGCTTTGTTGGTTTTGTTGTTGCCAAAAGAGATATGTTTGATGTTGTTGCCACATTTCTTGGCTCGATAAGCCTAGTGGGTTGGGAAGAGACATGTTGAGGTTTGAAGATGAACCCACGTTCGGGTTAGATGATGAACCCGGGTTTGAGGTATTCCACCCACCACCGAGAAGATTGAAGAATGTATCATCGTTGCCTCCCGACATTTTTTTCAGTGAAGAAAAGATTGAAGATTGAGAGGATTGGGTTGTGGAAGTGTGAAAAAAATGGTGTTTTAGTTGGGTATTTATAGTGATAAAAAAATGTTTTTGATTTTTTTTAATTAAAAGTAGCCGTTAGGGTTAAAAGTGATTTTTTTTAAACCTAACGATCACTAGCCGTTTGAGGGTTAGAAATGATTTTTTTTTATGCGCCTCAACGGGCGTTGCCCAAATAACGCCTGCCCCCTTTTTCCTTCTTAACGCCGTGTCTTCAACGGTTATAACGGCTTCAACGCCGTTAAAGGATTTATAACGCCGTTATGGCGTTATCACTGGGAATGCTCTAATATACTTTTAATATATATAAAAAAAAAGTAATAGTGTCTATCATTAAGTTACTAATTTAAATATTTTTAATCCTCAACCTTTCATTATTTTTCGGTTTAACCCATAATTTTTTTTTTTTTTTTTTTTTTGACAATAATTATACTTAAACCTTTCATCAAAGGTCATATAGGAACCACAATATTTACTGCACCGATACACGCCTTGTTATATACTAAACTAAACTTTACATGAAATTTAAGTATTATACTAGTATCCATAAGCTATGGAACTAAAAAATGGATCAAAATTATTATCATTATTTGATTTTTGTATAGTTATCTATCATTTACTTGAATCAAAACGTACAAGTCACAATGTTGAAATATACGGAGTAAAGTAATTAAATTACTAGCTTAAAAGGCAAAAGTCATTCCATTTTTATACTTCCCCAGGTTCTAAGTCACCTCAAAATTATATTATTTTTGCTAGAATTAATAAAGAGTACAAACGCAATAATAGAAAATAGCACTATTTATTTTCTAAAAGAATCTCGAAAATTATAAATATATTTCATTCTTTATACTTGCCTCATAAATAAAGCTAACTTTTTACTTTAACAATTTAAAGCGAGTTTTTAACTTATTTTTTTTAACATTTACTCTCTCCGTCTTAAAATTATTGTTCACGTTTGACTTTTTCGATCTATTTTTTTCAACTTTAACTTTAAATATTTTTGTTTGTGTTAGTAATAATTGATGCAAAATATATGAATGGATTGCGTTTAAATGTATTTTCATTGATATAATATCAGTTATTGTATAACACAAACACAAATATTTAGGGTCAAAGGTGAAAAAGAAAGACTTAAAAAGTCAAACAGTGACAATAATTTTAAGACGGAGGTAGTATTTTATTAACCGGCAATGAACTCCTCACACATGTACTATTGTTTAGAAGATTTTTTTTTTTTTTTTTATTAAACGAAATCAAATCTTTAATTTGGATTGAGATAGACGTGGAAGCCAAATGAGCGACAAAGTACGTCGCTAGCATTTTTTGAATTGCAAAACTAATATTTTTGAAAACTACGTATGTGGATCTAGGTGTCATAACATTACTATGCATAACTCGTTGTGCTCTGTTAAGAAACTTCACTGCCTTAGGTGCAAGAAAACCAAAAGTATCAAAGGCAAAAAAATAAACACATGTTGATTTTTAGTGCACGCTTTCTCGTGTTTTGCCACTTTGTACGAGGCGGCTTTCAAAGCAGTATGTCTTACTGTAAAACCCAGGCTAGTCAAACCCACGAGAGGAGAAATCCCTGTTTGATACACACACGCATGTTTCCCTCCAACTCATCCAAACATCAAAACGTCTGCCGTCTGAGTGTGGATCTTTCATCCAACATGTAAGTCAAAAAGTTTTCACGTACTTCATTTCTGATGGCGAATAACTTCCAAACTCTTGCACTGTGTTCTCGAAGCTAACTTAAGCAAGGATAAAAAAAAAAAAAAAAAAAAGAAAAAAAAAAAGAAAAAAAAAATGTTCTCGAATATCGCTTAACAAAAGAAAAACAAAAAAATTAAAAAGACTGATAAGTTAATTTTGAAGTAAAATATTTTCTATTTAAATTGACCTGAAAATATGTACTTTTATTTTATTTTATTTTTATTTTTTCTTACAAATAAAACTTGAAAACCAAGTATTATTGTATAGAGATAAAAAATGCAAGTGAGAAATGAATGCATGAACGGTTTACATAATTCATCTAACTAAATTTAAAGGTGAAATGAACTTCCACTTCACCATATTTATTTATTTATTTATTTTTTCTTCCAAATAAACTTTTAAAAAGTATATTTAGTCGACATGTACGTGCGTGAAAAACCAATAACATATTCCATGTGAATTACAAAGTGACATTGCACTATTGTTTTTATCTAGTTCGAAATCTTATTGGACAAATGAATTTTGTCATTTTTTCACTTTATCACGGTATCACTCAATATCTATCACTTCTATTTAATTTCCAATCAAATTCCTTGCTTGAGAAAATGTCATTCTCGTACAACTATAAAGCTTGCCGTTAAAAAATAATAATAATAAAAAATAAATAAATAAATGATTCACGGTGTTTATATAGGTTTATCCTTCGATAAACAACGCAAATAAACTTGTTACAAATCAGACTACCCTCAGAAAAGCTCTTTTTCTAAATTTCCGTGTGCAGGGTGCGGTTGAACTTGGATTAATCCATGACCGGAACCACCACTACGATCCTCAATCGATGAAGATTTACATCCATTTCATATGTTGTATATTTGATCTTAGTTTGTTTTAAGATCTATTAATACTAGTGTTTATTATTGGTAAAAAGCGAGTAGAAAAAAAGTCCAATAAGTCCTAATCAACCAGCTATATCCATTATCATAATAATTGGATTTTAATATTTGTCTTTTTTCACATGGCCATCTTTGCATATCACTAATTGTAGTTAACTTGCTTTTCCTTTTATAGTAAACATGTTTTAACATTTGTCTTAAAAGGTCCATGTGTAGGGGTGTTAATCGAGCTGGGTTAGGCGAGTCAATTTTGGTCGGGTCAAAGTTGGATCGAAGCTAAAAATAACATATCCGAGTCCGACCCTATTTGATCTCGTTAGTCGGAATCGGGTCAATTCAGGTCGGGACCACCCGGTTTGGGTCTATTCGGGTTCGGACCAACCCGAATATGAGTAAATGGACATAAAATTGCCTATTTCTTCTAATTTAGATATTAATAAATAATTTATTAAAAAAAGAAAAAAGAAAAAAAAAAAAAAAAAAACTAATAGGGTTAAATGGGTTGATCTGAACTCGAGTTACGAAAATATTTTCAATCCGATACCCGACCCTATTTAGTACTCAGGTTACTCGGATTGACTTGAATAACCCAAATAAATTTTTTGACACGAGTAACCCGACCTGAATAAGTTTAATCAGGTTTGAGTTCGGGTCATATCGTGTTTTTTTTAACCCCCCCCCCCCCCCCCACCCCCCCCCCCCCCAAAGCACAACCCACTAGACATGATGTTGTTATAATCCACTAGAACGAAACTATATTACTTGAACCACACGTATCTCATTTATTTAATTTGCTTACACGTCCATTTTAATTTTCTTGTACAAATGAACCCAACACATCGATCTCTAAATCGTTACACTAAATTCCACACACATATATATATGAGTCATTGTTTGCTATAAAATCGTACAAAAGAATCGTGAAATATATAGAAAATAGAAGGCTCAAAGTGATAGATATTGAATTTGCTTTCATGCAACGTAGGATTATATCCAAATTGATTCAATCATTATCCTCGAAATTTGGATGAGAAAGCCACATATATATAACAAGGATATGTCCCTACTTTATTTCTTGTAGGGAATCATAGTTGTAAAATAACTTTATACTTTGTTGAAATATATATAATTGTCTCATAAATAAATAAACATTTCTAAGGGTGGTGGCAACCGTCTCGGTATGCCCTTCGGCATGGATCAAACCGAGCGGGGTGGGTATTGCATGCAAATCGGTTTCATGCGGCATGGAAGGAGGGAGTATCAATTCGGCAAAAGACCCCGATTTGATATGGTAAATATTCGAACGTTGGAACCAAAAAACTATCCGTTGGAGCATTGAATTTCTAGCCGTTTGGCTATTTAAAAAAAAAAAAAATTAACTCCCCTCTATAAATTAACAACATCAATCCTATTTTCTAACACAAATTAAATCTCATCTCTTTACTCTTTTAAAAAACAATCTCATGGATCCAAGAAAAGGTGGTTCATCATCCAAAGGTCGTGGACGAGGTTCTCGTTCCATTCGTCCACAAATTCAATCACAACCCGCTCCATACATTCCCCAAATATATTAACGTTCACTCTTGGCAAAAAACGTGAGGTCGCTGCAAAATATGGATGGACATGCGATTTTTAGATATATGTTTTAGTTAGTTGTTTTTATTTATGCTATTTAGTTTATGTAATTTTCTTTAAGTATTAATAAAATGTTATGTTTTTATTAAATTGTTTAATATAAAAAAAAAAAAAAAAAAACGGTGAGTTAGGCATGGTTGCCACTAAAAATCTATTGCTAGGTATGAGATTGGTATGAGATGAGATGGAGGGATATTATTGGTGGGTGATTAGGCATGAAAAAACTCTTAGGCATGGTTGCCAGTACCCTAAGTAAAGTTATTGAAAACCAGGGTTGGATCCGTTAAAAAACCCTCAGGTGAGAGTTCGATTCTTACCCTTTTCAAAAAGATTGAAGATCTTTTGAAAGCAGTCTCTTTACTTTCAAATAGAGACAAAAGCTGTCTACATTTCACCTTATTCATACATCGTGAAAGACGGAATTGTATGTGGTTGATTTTTTTAATTGACGATATTGCTTTGGCTAATTATATATATTTAGTTTTGTAACAGTCATTGTGTTAAAAATGATCTATATTTATAAAAACTAGAAAGAGGATATCTTTATGTAAACTACTAATAATTCTTTTAGAAAGTATAACAAAAGTATTTGTACTAACATAAATGTCATGGCACTATCAATTTTAATAGTTATGATAAAAGCTAGTATTACATAAATAAACAAAAGGAAATAAAACAGCTATACAATGAGTACAAACATAAATGTTGAAAGACAAATTAAAGTGTTTGACATTTTTGATATTGAATGCATAGTTAATTAAAGTCTTTTATTTATTTATTTATTTATTTATTATTGTGTATGTTTAGTTAAATTTTTTATTATTATATAATAAATTTATAAAATCATCAATTATTTTTATGTCTTATAGATTTTAGCTGTTTTTAGTTAATAGTTGCAAATTATTTTTCATGTGGAAATATACAAAGATAAAAAAAGTTGGCTAATATTCACATACAAATATTTGTGGTCTCATCTCTTTGGCCTTGAATGTTGTTATTTTCAAACATTTAAACCTATGGCAACTTGCCTCCAAACAAATCATTTTGCATTTCTTTTTCTCTTCTAATTTTCAAAAAAAAAATAAAAAAAATAAAAAAAATAAATAAATAAATAATTAATTAATAATAAAAAAATAAAAAAATAAAAGGAGAGTCACAAAATAGAAAGGAAAAAAAAGGTCTATCTGTATTATAAAGTCGATCTTTTAGTTTCAATATATAGATATTAAGATAAACATCCAAATAAGATGGCTAAAGTTTTCAGTTGTTTTTCGAATTCAGCGGGGAGAAAATTAATCTTCTTGTGACCACGGAGTTCACCTGCGCTGACTTCAAGCCATCCATAAAAGTAGTCGTCTTGAGATTAGTCAGATTGCAGTGTCAAGTCGGAAACCAAATAACCTAAAAAGAAAAAGAAAAAAAGGTTTCAAGTCGTTTTCTATGTGACTATAAATTGTGTTAGAAAAGATGACAATATTGTCTTTGTTGTCATACGTTAAAGACTATAAGTCAAATTATATCGTAGTCGAAGTCACATTTAAGTAAGTAATGTTTGTGATTTTAAAAGGATTAGGTTTATTTTGTGTGTCTTTCGTTATCATGTTATAGAAATGAAGCATGCTTACCCATTTAACCATTTTTAAAGAAATTATATTAATTAATTTCTTACTCTAAAAAAATGATTTTTGATTTTGAATTTTTGTTTTCTTGAATATAAATAATTATCTTTTGCAAAAGAAAAAAAGATGTAGTATAACACAAATGTTTTTTTTTTTTTTTTTTTTTTTTTTTTTTTTTAATTAATTTTTATATTGGTATTTTAGATTTGCAATTAGTATTTTTCAAGATGTGTTTTTTCTAACAATCTTATCCTGAAAATAGGAGGGACAACTATTTGACTTATGAACCACTTTGTAGCAGGTTCAACTAATTGATTAAGGCTTTTAACAAATCTAGTTAAAACTTAATACTACACTAACCTCCAATTGCATTATCTGATTATCATAATAATCATCATTTGCCATATCATCAAACGTCGTTTTAACTAACCAACTAAACGTCGTTTTTCAGATAAACTAAAATTCATGTAATCCTACTATGTACGTCGCAATCAAAGTTAGAACAAAACGAAAATATGTAGCAACACGAGTGCACGACCTTATTTTGGTACAATATATCGAAGTAACGTCATAGATGTTGAGATTTCGAGTTTGGCTTAACAACTTACTAAATAGTAAAGATTAAATTCTTATGTAATTTGGTTTCTTATAACATAGCCCCCAAATAGTATATATATGTTCATACCTTTATAGTCTTATGTAATGTGAAAGCAATAACAAAATATGCAATGTTAGTTCAAATGTTGAAAATTTTGTGTATTAATAATATTAAAATCATTAAATTTAGTCTACTCATCCGTTTCACAAAACAGTGTCCACCTTACTATTTATATTTGTTTCAAAAAACTGTTAAGTTTTTATATATGGATAATAGTTATAATTGTTTTTTCTATTTTATTCTTTTACGTTAATGCTCATTATTTATTTCTACAATGAAAGCGAGGGAAAATTACTTTTTATAAATAAAAAAATTTACATTAATTATACATATCATAATTTGTTATTTTTTGTTTGTGGACACTTTTGTCGGGACGGATAGAGTGACATTACTGTTGTGCTTGTCCGGGTCTCTCAATAGGTCCCACTGTATCGGTCATGTTAATAACAACTTGAGATGATCTCGATCCATATTTATTTGTTATGACATCAAAAGCAGTTGCATCAAAGTCTCTTTATTTCTTGGTAAAGAATTAGTTAGTGAAAGGTGTTGGTTGAACCATACAACAAACCAAAGACACATATGCACTTAAGTTAGTTGGGTTCATGTGGTTAGGCCCATTTGGTTACAGACCCATGCTATGATGCACACACACATAATGGTTTACATTGCTTCAACCTCCAACATTCTCTATTTGTGTTTGTTACTATTTTCCTTTGTATTTTCGCAAAATGTTGATAACCGACAACACTGATTCCATACAGATACACAACGCGCAAATTTTCCTATATTTAGATAAATACAATACACATTATCGAGTCGAAACATGGTATTAGAGCGAATCATACAACCTAATAAGATGTGATATGTTGAATTCGAATAGATGTAGAGCATTATTTCTCTTGCACTCAACCTCAAAAAATTCTAAGTTATCTTCAAATTTGAGGTTGTCATTGTCAATATTTTTTCAATGATTAGTAAGTTACTAGATATCCTTGTTATCCTTTCAAACTTGCTTGTCAATTTGATAACTAATTTATGATAACACCAATTTACCAAATTACACATCACCAAATTAGTTGGTGATCTTGTTTACTTAACACAAATAGGGGGTCTTAAATTATATATTAACTAATTTTTCAAAGGTTTTACTAACGTATGTTTAAATGAAAATTTTGTATTTTTTTAAAAAGAGAATGTATATAAACATGGTAATTATTAGTATATATACTAAAGATCAGGGAAGAGAGAGAATAACAACCATGCATTAAATGCAAACTTTGACAAATTGGCAAAAATGGCCTCTGAGGTTCAAGTGGCGCTGCAAAATAAGTCCTTTATCATTAATTGCAATCTATAGCAATCTGGCAAAAATAGTCCCTGAGGTTTAAGTGTCGTTGCGAAGTAAGTCCTGTAGAATTAATAACTATCTATAGCAACCTGGCAAAATTGGTCCCTAAAGTTTAAGTGTCGCTATAAAGTAAGTCCTTTTAAACCAATCCCGCTGCATCGCGCGGGTTTCTACACTCGTTTATATCTATAGTTAATGTTTATTAAATATTATTTTTTGTTATAAAAAAAACAAAAAACAAATGTGCATTAAATATACTTCAACATGTGCTCAGTGACTACTGACTACAGTGAGCATATATTAGCAGAACTCATTTTTTAATGACTAAGTTAACAATAAAAGTATTTTAAAAGATTATTTATACCATGATAAGTTAAATAAATTATCGTTTTATAGGTTTTTGTATTTTATGATTTTCTATGCTCTTATTTTCTGTGTATCATAAATGTAGCTGATCTAGAAACTAGAAAGCGACTTAAAATAAGTCTAATGATTACTAGGTGTTGCATTGAGATGCTTGTTTATAAATTTATACTTTTTTATTTTTGGTATGTTTGACGTAATGGATTGAGGTTGAGGCTGGGCTTGGATTAGGGTTAGGGCTTTTATTATAAGCCGAAATTAAAATTTGTAGTTTTGTAAACTTATTTGATAAATGGGTTTAAGCTTAGGCTTATTATTGTAAAATTACTAAAAATGATATAATTAAATGAGCTTTGTATATGTTAGATATTTTTTGTGGTTAAATAAGTAATTTATTGTTCAAAAGCCTCGGGCTAAAGTTTTTAGCCTCTTTATGGGGCTAAAGTTTTAAACTCTTTTTAAGGGCTTATGATTTTAGAAGCCCGCATGACAAACGAGACTTATTTTATAAGCCGACTTATTTTAAAAGCTCAAGCCCCATAAGCCTCGCATAAGCCCTTCGCTAAACACAACCAAATAAGAATTAGTTAAGACTATCATTATCCGAAAATATGCATAAGAAAATGTTTGGATACAATACTTATCAAATGATTATGTATGTATGTGTGTAATTGATGTTAATCATGTTGCTTTAGCTACTAAGATACGGCAACATTTGTATGAAGTAACAATGTAACAATCTTTCAATGATTTGTATATTTCAGATATACATTAGAAAATTAGACAGTAATCATCATCAAATGTCTATTATTTCGATTTTGATGTTTTTGCAAGAGGTTTTTAGATTGAACATTCACCAAGTATATTCGAAAGTGCTGGAAATAGTCACGGATGCTCCGGTTAAGTTGTGTACATCTTATTTAGAAAAATAAACAATGATATAATAACTTTTTTATACGGAACAAAAACTGATAAAAAAAACTGTTTTAATAAAGGAAGTAGAAGGTGGCCAGGAAGGGTAAAAGGTAGGATAGAAAGAGTATGCGTAACAGTACCCTGACATATATTAAGAGCAAGGGGTATCACAACATCACCACTTCTCTTCACTTGGGCTCCACGTGTGCCACATCACCTCCACATCACTCCAACACACTAACAAAAAATGAAAAAAATACCCCCCAATCACAACATCACCACTTCTCTTCACTTAGGCCCCACCCACTATCATTTTATTTATTTTCCATATTTTCCAAACACAAATAAATTCATTTCATTCATTTAAAATAAAAATACAACTACAATACGCAAAATAAAAAAAAACATACGGAAAAAAAATAAAAATAAAAAAAATAAAAACTTACGGTACGAAAATAAACCATACGAAAAATACATAACTTTTAAACCCTAATCTGAAAAGTCCTCCGTAGGATCAAACGCGGAGGGTATATAATCCTCGAGGCGAGACAAAGCTTCCTCGTCTACCGAAGATCCCTCACCAGAGACTCCTGGATTATCATCTTTGTTCACCCGATAGCTCCAGTTGACTTTGGTGGTGATATTGTTCGATATCTTTTGAACACACTTCCACAGCTTGTCAATAAGTTCGTCATCCCTGCGGGCTTCCTCCTTCAGAAATTTCTCGATAACACCTTTTCGTTCAGTGCTGATGTCGTTGCAAGTCTTGTAGCTGTCTCTCATCTGCAGCTTCTCATTCGTTTTGTCCTCAAACAATTGGATGACGCGTATAATAGCCTCTTTTCTAGCCTCATCATCGTTCTCGCATTGATTTTGAACGTACGTTCGCATATCAGTAACAGAATGAGGGAGACGACAAGCCATTTGTTGCGTAAAGAGAATGTGAATTTTGAAATTAAATTGTGTGTGTGAAATGTGATTTTTTTGTGTAGAGTGTGGTTTATATTTATAGAGTTGTTTAAGTATTGTGTGTGTGAAATGGTTTTGAATTTGAAAAGTTAATAAATTGATAAATGTATCCGTTGTAAATGAAACGGTTAATATTTTCTTTTGTCGTTTACTTCGTCGTTTAAGTGGCGAAACCCATTGTGGCGAGCCACAATGGTATGGCGGCGAGATGTGAAAAGCAGTGGCGAGTTGCCACGTTTGCAACGACGAGAAGTGGCGAGGACGACACCCCTTGCTCTAAGTGTTATAAAATTATATACTTGATAATTTGAAAATTCAAAATTCTCTCTGATATATAAAAAACATGGATTTTTTTTTTTTTTTTTTTTTTTTTTTTTAATTTTTTTTACAATAAAAAAACATTTATTATTTAATACTATCGAATAAGTTGGGGTGGCGTAGTCGTTGTAAATGCCAAATCTTACACATTAAGATTTTTTTTTTTTTTTTTTTTTTTTTTTTTTTTTTTTTTTTTTGATTAAAAGCAACTTGACAAGCTAACCTTTATCCAAACAAAACCTTTCCTTCTGGCCCACTTAGAGCTGGGCCCAATTCACCGTGGGCCTTATATTTAACTTTCGACAAATGACAATAACAACTAAGAAGATGTGGTAACCTTATCTAGGTTTAACTTTAACAAAGTAACAACATAAAATATGTTTGTCACAAACTCACAATCTTTTTTTGGTCTTTATCTTTTCATATGTAAGAAGATGTCAAACGTTACAAATAGATAGATTATGACTTGTTTTAAGAGGGGCCACTTTGTATGAGGCAACTTTTAAAGAAGTGCAATACTTAAAACTCCGGTTACTTAAACCTACGAGAGGAGAAACTCCAGTTAGATCCACACACGTATGTTTTCCTCCGATCTATTCAAACACCAAAACGTGTGCTGGTTTGAGTGTGGATCTTCTGTCTAACGGATCAGCTAAAAGATTTACAGATACTTCTTTCTTGACGGAGATTTATTTAATGGTAATAACTAATAATAACTAATAACATGCTACATTATCACTTTCATGTTTATCACATCAGAATTGTTTAACACTAATCAAAACTAGAACTAACACGCCTGTGTTTATTCATCCAAAGTTTAAAACGACATCAATATGTGTCTATCAAGATTCAAAGAGTCTTTTTTCCCCCAAAACATGAACACTTAAACTAAAGACTGTTATTTTCGTATTTAAGTTTAATATTAGTATGGTATTCGCGTGTTGCGGCGACAGGTATCCTGAAATAATTTTTTCGGAAATTATGTATTTTAATTTATTATACTTTTTTTTAACAATAAATATACGGATATCAAGAATTATATGTGAAATGTTTCAAGTCTTTAACTGATGACAATGTTTTTTATTATACAATTGTAGAGTTGCAAAAAAGGCCTATAAGGCCGATTAATCGCCGCCTAGGCGGTATTGGGCTATCAACCTTTTCGATTTGTGTAAATTGGTCAACCGTGGTGAAACTATCTCGATACTTGCAAATCTTGCCAGAAATACCCATTTAATCATTTATGGTCATTGTTTTATATCTATTATTTTTTTTAATGAAAATCTTGCCGGAAATATCTAAAACTCACCGGAAATACCCAAAACTTGTTAGAAATACCCAATACATACAGGAAATGCCAATTCTATTAATCATGGTTAATCCCGCCTAGACCAGTTAGAAGCTACTAGGTAGTCGACCGCCCGACCACCAATTTGTGATTTTTGCAATCTTGTACAATTGTGATAATAAATATTTTAGTGAGCAATGCTTTTTCGTCTTTCAAAATATCTATTTGATTTATATAAAACTAAGTTTTATGGATACGGTTATTAAAAAAAAACCCTGTGAAACGGACAAACCGACCTGACCCGCTTTATCTGAAACCGCAAAAATGATAACTAAGAAATCGAATTCGAAAAAATCAAATTTTGGATAAACCCTTTAATCATGGTTCGATCACGGTTTATATTTTCAAATATCAACAATTACCTGAACCAAACCGTGTTTTATATACATATAGTTTTAAACAAACTGATACTCTTGTAGAATTATGTAAAAAAGTAACTCCCAATACCGTCTTCCACGGGTTATAGGTACCCAATACCATTTCCGGTGTTTGGGGGAGGTTAAGATGTAGACAGCCTTACCCCTACCTAAGGTAGAGAGGCTGCTTCCAGTTCTACCAAAGGTAGAAAGGACCTCCGGCCTTTTGTAGGTAGTGAGGATCGAACCCCTGACCTCTCGGTTGAGAGGCAAGGGGTTTTCCAACTGATCCATGCCAACCCTACTCTTGTAGAATTATGTGCAAAGAAAAATATTTTGTAAACGAACAAAGATTGTGTGATTTAAGACAAGTCAGCCCTTATCCAAACAATACCTTTCTTGCTGACCCACTTAAAACTGGGCCCATTTTACTGTGGGCCTTATAAAGCCTTATTACTTTCGACAATGACAATAACAACTAAGAATACGATATCCTACAAAATTTGTGGTAACCTTATCTAGGTTTAAGTATAACAACATAAAATATGAGTTGTAACAAGCGTAAAAACATTTTTTTTTATTTTTTTTTATTTTTTGCAAAAGGTGAAATTATATTAACTCAAAAACATATAGCAACAGAAACACTGATTTGAACAGGCTCAAAATCAGGAAATAACTAAATTAGGACTTGCTATTGTTGTTACATCATGTAGGTATCTGAAAATAAACTACGAACGTAACTAAAAAATTGTAAACCGAACATGTATTCCTTATAGCCAAAGGTTATAAATAACGTGAGGTGTGACATAGCGGCATGATCAAGCCTCACGTCTTAGAAGCAAAAGCGAAATTTTTGCGTTTTTCAAGCGGCACAAAATAATATTTATATATTTATATCATATTTTTTATATATCGAGTTTATAAGAAAAATTGTATATAATAAATAAAGGTTAAGAAACTATCATTATATATAGTATTTTTCATTTTTATTTTAAATATCTTTTTATCAGAGTTGAATAAAAAAACACGTAACGTTTCACGTTTTTGCGCGTCTAATCGCTCTTTTTCTCGTCCCATCTCATGTCACGTCTAAATTTGACATTTTGATCTATTTCGTAACGTGAAGGACACACCTCACGCTTTAACAGCGACATGACACGCTTTTTAGAACCATGCTAATAGCTAAAAGCCTTTACTATTAGCGCATGCCATCAAAAGTGTTTAATATTGTATAAAATTTAAAAGTTTTTTCGCTGTACAGACATACCATAAAATTACACAACATAATATTGTTTGAGCACTTGGATCTTTAATATTTGTTAGCCAAATGTTTGTTTTTGCTTATTTACAAGATAGTATGCGATCGAACTTAAGTAAACAAATAATATGTTTTACAAATACATTTACAGATAAATTGAGTTTATTTATTTTCGTGTTCACTTACTTATTATAACGATTTGCACGTTACGAGAACATCAAGGTCGGAATTGGGAAACTATGTACACTATACTTAAAGCCTCCTTAGTTCCTTCCATGTAAGATTATGTAAAGATTGTGTAAAAGTATGTCTTAAAAGGCTCCATCTAAGAACACTATAGAAACATTATAGAAACATCATGCACAATTTGTAGATGCTAAGAATTAGTATAAATATTGCCTCATTTGAAGTACACATCTCAAAACACTTCGTGTTTTCTCGTGAATTCATATGTTATCTTGTTTCACTTAAACTTTTACGTCCTTCCTTTAATTGCTCACATTTTTGGTTGTCCGAGAAAGTATGACTTAGTATACATGATAGTGTATCAATATTAGTGGTCTAAACCCACTAAATACACTCTCAAATCAAACCCATCACCAATCCCAACAAGAAACACTTTATCCCCGCTTAAATCCCATGCCAAGTAATGCTTGGTGAAACTCATCAGGCTACACTGAGCACATAGTATCGCTGTTTCCCAACTATCACTAATGGTTAAAGATGTACCATCTGACATTGTGTAGTGAGAACACACGACAAGCACCATTTTGTACGAGCCAAGGAAGATAGTCTATCTGTTCTCCATTTCTGCTCCGCTGATGATCTATAACACATGGCTCCCTGGTAGCCGTTGATTATACTTCAAGAGTTTTTCCTTAAATCATAATCGCCTCTCTATGAATGGAAGGCACCACACACAACTTCAGCAAGTTTTTACACACTTGGGTAAATACTGTCTCACCGCTATCAATGTGGTCTTTGTTTAAGTGTTATCCGAGCTTCTTGATCTTCATCATTCTCATCGGGTCCCTACCGTTAAACACAAAAAACTAAATAACAAAACTATTCCCATTTAGTATATATTTGTGCTCGGTATTTTACTAATTACTACTTACTTTATTAATAAAGCAATTTAGTATGTCTTATGCAAAAAAAAAAAAAAAAAAAAAAAAAAAAAAAAAGGGTTGTTCCAACAAAAGTAGTGGGGCAAAAAAGAAAAGGATATGAGATGTCATCTGATACTGAAGATGTTCACATAGGTGGTGTGAAAGCAGATTATAAAGATATGTGTAAAAAGTTTAAGAAGGAAAGACAACCTCATGAAGATGGAAGAAAAATCAGAATTGCTCATAATTTGGAATGTGAGGTGGGCGAAAAGAATATGAACAGGCTGTTTGAGGGGGTTTATGATAGTGTGGTACCGGTAATGATAAAAATATTGGAAATCGACGATGACACTGATAGAAGCATTAAACTGCATAGAATGTGTGAGCATGAAAATATTCTAAGAGTATACGCAGTTGAGCGACAAGACAAGCAGTACTATGTGGCATTCGAGAAGTGCTCATATACATTGGAAGACTGCCTAAGAAACGACGATACTCCAAAGGCTACATTGTTAAGTTTTTTAAGAGGCACCGTGCAAGGCTTGATCCACTTGAGCAGAAAAAAATAAGACATGGAAACATAAGACCTTGTAACATATGGATAAAAGAGGACGACAATGACCTTACACAAAAAATATCAGGCCTTGAAAACTGTATACAGCTGGGACAAAGGGACGATGAAAGGTCGGATATGTTTGAGTTGGGCATCATGTTTTCGGCTTGCCTCACTTCTGATGACCACGAGATAGGAGTCAACAGGATACTAACAGAAATTCTTGACACAAATTTGGAAGCCTATGATCTTGTTACTAAGCTACTGAACTGTAGGCTGTACAAAACATTAACATACCACTCTGTCTACGCACATGTGATTTTTTGGAAGTGGGAAAAACGTCTAGGGTTCCTTGTCAGCGCTTGTGAGGTCGTGAAGAAGCTAAGGAAGGATGGAAACTCCCGAATCCTACAAGAAATAAACTCTTTGGGAAGTTTACTTTTTAAAACAAACTGGACAGAGGAGATTGATCAGATATGGTTTGAGAAGATGAAGAACGGAAAATACAAGGGTGATGTCTTCCACCTGTTAACGCGGAATACAAACAACCATCCGTTGGACATCGAGTGGGAAGCTTGGGATCTTAAAAGGATAGAGTCTCACCTGAGGGAGACTTACCCAGAGTTGGTAATGCAAATTCACAACATCATTGGGCTATATTTTTCAAGAAATAAGTTGATGAAAACTTATTTTCCATCTTGTAATAAATAAAGTGTGTGTACTTACTGGCATTAAGCAATCCACATTTCTTAATTTTTTTATCAGTTTGTAGTTTGATGATAATGAAGCTTGCCTGCCTGCAAAACTAGAAGTGACATAGGTTAAAACATTTATGCATAGCTTCGAATTTAACTCGGAAAGTGTACTTTTAATAAATAAATGGGTTTAGGCCGTACAATAGACGTGTACTTTTCGAAATGTACCGTTTTGGTACGTGAACTAAAATCCGTTCCATTTTATGTTGCGTACTTTTATGTTTTGTACCATTTTGCACGGTTAAACTTGTTTTACTGAAACCATAATCACTATTGCCACGTGTGCACGTCACGTAAGATTTCCACTAACAAAAATAAGTTAAATAATAGGGTTTTGGCCGCTAAATAGCTACGTACTTTTTCAAATGTACCGTTTTGGTACGTGTATAAGTTTTTGTCCGTTTTTATACGTTTTCGTCCGTTTTCTTCCGTTTTTCTTCCTTTTTTACCCGTTTTTATACGTTTTTGTTCGTTTTTATACGTTTTCGTCCCTTTTTATACATTTGCCTTACGATTTCAAACATTTTACCCCCATTTTATACGTTTTCTTATGTTATTACCCGTTTTTATACGTTTTCGTCCGTTTTTTACGTTTTTGTCTGTTTTTTCGTTTTCGTCTGTTTCTTTACGTTTTTATGTTTTCGTTCATTTTTTACGTTTTCGTCCATTTTTTACGTATTTGTCTGTTTTTTTTGTTCTTGTGACTTTTTTATGTTTTCATCCGTTTTTTTGACGTAAAAAACAGACGAAACTGAAAAAAATTGACAAAAACGTAAAGATATGGACGAAAACCTAAAATAACAGATGAAAACGTAAAAAAACAGACGAAAACGCAAAGAAACCGATGAGAACTTAAAAAAAACAGGCGAAAACAAAAAAAGGGATGAAAACGTAAAAAACAAGACGAAAATGAAAAAAAGAAACGTAAACGAAAAAAATGATGAAAACGTAACGAAACGGAAAAAAACGTAAAAAAACAGACGAAAACCAAAAAAACGGACAAAAACGTAAAGAAACAGACGAAAACGTAAAAAAATGACAACAATTTTATAAAGAAATGGATGAAAACATAAAAAACGGGCGAAAACGTAAAGAAACAGATGAAAACGTAAAAAAAAAAAAGCGGACGAAAACGAGCAGGGACAGTAGATGCAATTTGGGACAATCAAGAAGGACGATCTATGTAATTTACTCAAAAAATTTGCCACATAGGCATTTTTGCCGGTTTTATACATTACCAACCGGTTGCCTGTAAACATGCGTGCAAAATGATACAAAACACAAAAGTACGCAACATAAAATGGAACGAATTTTAGTTCACGTACCAAAACGGTACATTTCGTAAAGTACACGTCTATTGTACGGCCTAAACCCTAAATAAATCTCCTAAATGATTCCAATTCAAAAGATCAATTATTTAAATTTATTTAATATAATTTATATAATCATATTTGCAAAAAACTAATTATATATATTGGAATCCATTCAACCTGCCCGACCAACCAATCATATACAGATAAACTAAACCGAACCGACTTATAAGATTATATATCACGTGTGGAGCTCCTTTGCAGAGTGACCCAGTATTTGTTCTCCAACTTCTTGAAAAGCAGTCACCCATGTCAATCCAGTGTAACACCCCCAAAATACCGCAGCGAAAGATTGTGTCACTAGGGTGCTACTTCATAATACAAAGTACAAGTTATAGAAAATGGCCTCTAAATAAGACGTTTTGAAAAGTTACCATTCGATTAATGAAATCAGAGTTACAAACAATGAGGTTCCAAAGTATAATACATAAATGTTTACAAAATATTTCGAATGGTAAATGATTAAAGCGCAAGTCTTCAAAATATGTCGTGCGACTTTATGCTTCAAACTCTAGCTATCGCCTTATGACCTAAGATAAACATGCTAAAAAGTGTCAACACAATGGTTGGTGAGTTCATAGAGTTTGTTTAACATGTAAGCCTTTAAAGAATGTTCACACAACAAAGCATTATAAATTCACTCAGTTGCAATTCCCGCCCATACAAAACTTGCAACCTGTGTGTTCACAACCCACTGCTAAATAGTATGTTAATCATGTATGCATGTATCATAGTAATAAAAAGTATAAATGTCACAACAAAGGCCTTCCAACAACTTAATTTGGGATGTATCTAATTTAATAGCCTTCCAACAACTTAATTTAGAGCCACTAAATTAATAGTCATCCAACAACTTAATTTGGAGCCACTGAATTGCACGTACTGAGAGCCTCTTCCCAAAGATTGAAGGTCATCCAACAACTTAATTTGGTGCCACTAAGTTGAATAAAACAATTAAGTATAATGCACTCAAGAATAACGCAAATAAGTTTAACACAATCATGTATAACACAATCAAGTATAATGCAATCATGTATAATGCAATCAAGTATAATGCAATCAAGTATAATGTTTTGAGTATTTGTAAAAGTAAAAGCAAGTAGTTGAGCATGTATCTTCCCCAAAGAGTTAATAAAATAGTTAAATGGGTAAAAGTGGGGCTATGAACTCACGGTAATCAGTAAAAGTTTAGAGTACTTATGAAAGTAAATGAAAATAGTTGAACATGTATCTCCCCAAAAAGTAATTCTAAAGGTATAAAAGTAGGGGATATGAAACTCACGGTAATCCTTAAAAGTTTAGAGTACTTGTGAAAGTAAATGAAAATAGTTGAGCATGTATCTCCCGTAAAGATGTTTGTAAAATTAGTAAAGTGAAACTGGGGCTATAAACTCACAATAATCAGTAAAAGTTTAGAGTACTTATGAAAGTAAATGAATATAGTTGAGCATGTATCCCCAAAAGTAATTCAAAAGGTATAAAAGTAGGGGCTATGAAACTCACGGTAATCCTTAAAAGTTTTAAAGTACTTATGAAAGTAAATGAAAATAGTTGAGCATGTATCTCTCTAAAAAATAGTATAAAACAATTGAAAATGGGGCTATGAAACTCACCTTGAACTAATGATATCAAAACGTATAACGGAATTGATGGATAAGCCTGAAAGTATCTACGCGTAACCTAGAATATAATGTCGTGTCTTAGGCTTGGAATAACGATGCGAAAGTATAAACAAGCCTATATATATATCTATATATGAGGTAATACTTGGTAGTTTCGTGTATGTTTGTTTATGAAACGGTTTTAGTTTGTATATCTCGTACTACCGTTCGGGCCATCACAATCTAGAGGTCATGCAGTAAATGTTCGAGGAGCCAGGACACTTTAATTCGTGAATCCACAACTCGTCTGCAGTTTTACTCTAATGAACCCCTCACATGAAGTTCCCTAGTGTTGTAGTATTTGACATGGAAAAACATACGTTTTGCTCGTTTGATCATTTGAGATATAAGTTAAGTGGTTACAAAATATGCTTGGTCATAATCCGCAAGTGAGTTTTAAATGTCTAGTAAGTGTGTAAAGTTTTATGGTTTATCGAGGGAGTAGATCCAAATTGTATTGTATACGTTTTGGTTTGTCAAGGCTAATGCCTTTGGTTTATGGTCTCGGCTACCATGGCCTTGAGACCTCAGCCTTGGCCTTAGTCGCGGCTGTGGTCTTGGTTTAAGGCCTTTAGGCCATATGGTTTCACCTTAGTTGCGATA
The DNA here is from genome assembly GCA_019973895.1 of Chrysanthemum seticuspe. NCBI lineage: Eukaryota > Viridiplantae > Streptophyta > Magnoliopsida > Asterales > Asteraceae > Chrysanthemum > Chrysanthemum seticuspe. The sequence continues at coordinate 345,718,773 of BPTQ01000005.1, read as the reverse complement.
AATCGTATAGTCGTTTGGCTATACATAGGTTGTTAAGATTTTTAAAGAATATAGCCTTCGTTATGCATTTTTAGGCCGAGTTTTATATGAGGTAGACGTAAAGCATCGTTCCGGACAACTTTCGTGTTTTAACTTTTTGATGAATCGGAAAGGAAGTGCCTCTAAAAATTACTCAGATTCGTTAACAACAAGCTAACGACAGTTTTTAGGTTTCTAAGTTTCGCTAACTTCTTTTTAACATAACTTTTGACTCGTGTACTTGTTTCGAGTGATTCAAATTGCTACGTTTTCATTTTAACCTTGTCTAAAACAATATGTAAAATACCAAATCTAGATGTGGTCGATTTTGTGTAACTTTTGTACATAAGTTCATTAGTTTACTAGTTTGTTAACATAATATAACATACAAAGGTTTTAGCTTTTTTTTAGGACTTAGTACATCATGAATCAATATAAAGAGCATATATAACATATAAGGATTATGAAAACTAGGAAGAATAACGTGCTTAAGTGATAAGGATTTAAAAAGTACACTTTTAAGGGGTCATTTAAGCCCTTAATCGCCCACTTTTATATCCGTTACTGCTTAATTTCGTTCCTTTTCACTTTTTAGGTCTCTTGGAAGCAAAATGCTGGAATGATGCATTTTTTGACGAAATGGACTGAATATGTGAAGAAAATGGCGAAGTCAAGATCATGACACTCAAGCTGTTGGAATTACACTTGACGGCGTCCCAAACAGAGGGCGACACCGTCCCTATTTTTGTGACGACTCAGGAGCGAATTTGCTATTTTACACCTGACGGCGTCAGGCTTTGAAGAGTAAGGGCGTCACGAAGACTTTTCTTCTCAGACGGCCTAGATCCAGACTCAGACGACGTCACTGCTGAAGACTGGCGGCGTCACAACCACAACGTGACGCCGTCCTAATGATGACTTGTCTAAGACGAAACCCTATTGACGGCGATCCGACGACGTCCCAATTATAAGGCGACGCCATCGCAGTTGTAAAACTATATATAGAATTCGATTTTTCAGTTTTTAAAGAGGTAGACTTGTGGAGTAAAAACCTAAAACGATTATAGTCCGGTTTGGACAATATTTTAGGGTTCTCATACCTTATTTTACATCGAGATAAGTTATTTATTCCCTTGATTTCATTATGTCTTCGATTGAATGTGTGTATGCTTGCATGTTTGACATGTCCGACTAATTTACTTGTGTGTTTGCTTAGATCTATGAAACATAGTTATTAATTATTGATTGGTTGTCTCTTATCTTAATTGTAATTGGCTTAGGAGTGCATTAGGCCATCGTTGTGTTTTTAATGCTTGAGTAATCTTTGTTGAACATTAGTTTATAATTACTAGTGGAATTGTAGGCTAAACATCCGAAGATAACCTTAGTGTTAAGTTTATGAATCCTAGAGATTTCGTAGTCATTAACCTTATGGTAGTCTCAAAGAGTTAGGGATAAAAGCACACCCTACGACCTTAGAAAATACAACGCGTTAAGAATAAAGACGTGACAATTCAACCAACAATAAAATATAACTAGGGAGTAATAGTATCTAGGTAGACACATCTTTAATCATCATACGAGCACACTTCAAAAAGACATAGCCTACCCCTTAGTTTAGATAATTAGATAGTAGAGTAATCGGTAGAAGTACTAGACCCCCAAATCCAAACCCCGAGATTTTACCTTTAGTTTCTTAAAAAAAATAAAAAGATAAAAAATAATCTTCCTCAACCACAACCTTAGCGTAGTAATTTCTCACTAGCATTCCTATTCCCCTAGAGAACGATATCAATACCCGAGGCTTACCCAATACTACACTACAACGATTAGGTTCACTGCCTAGGGTGTTGAAAAACTTGCTCGACGAAAAGGAAGTTTCCTTTGACCCCGAACGCGCCTTGTATGCGCATCATTAAGTCTTACAACTTTTGGCCTTAATGAAAAGGGAAATCATGAACTAGGACAAGATCTAAACCTTTCAATCGAAAACTCTAGCTTCCAATCCTTCAACACAACTCTTGGAAACCTTTGATACCCTTGCTATAACCCTTGTAAAAGTCTTGTAATCTCAGATCGAATCACCTTGAGTAGTTCTTAATCTAACCATGGAATCATCAAAGTAACACTAGATTTATGTAGAGAATAACTAGGCCTTCATCTTCTATGTATAACTTGGAACTTGGAAATCAAATAAAGAGTGTTTGGTTTTTGTGATGTTATGAACGACCAAGAGAGGAGAAGAGGGTATTTATAGGGCCTGGAGGAGGTTAGTTACACTAAGGTATGGTTTAGAATGAACCACATGATGCATACTTGGTTTATTTTTAGCCTTAAGACTTTCTATGGATCCTAATGGAACACATGATGCTCTAAATGTTCTATGGATATCACCAAGGCCACCATATACACGTTCATAATAATGTGGGAGGGACTAGGTGGATGAATCTTGGCCTTATATAAGTTACGGAGTGAATTTTGGTCCCGTTAATCGCTAAATGTAAGTCGTAAAGTCACGAAACTTACGACCGGGTATCCTAAAAATATGAAACTTGTAAATATGTTAAAAAATTGTTAATATACTCTATATTAGTATATTATATTAGTGATAAGTTCTATCAAGATGCTTAAAGTCGTGAAAACCTAAAACCGCAGGCTTAAAATGCGTAAAACGCGTAAAACGCAAAACCGGAAAACGTAAAATTCCAAAACTTATGAAATTGTCGTATGATGTGAAAAACCTATATTTCTCTTGTTTGTAATGTTGTAGGGACATATTGGGATTCCCAAATGTCATTTAAACCTAAACGTAAATCTCAGACACGGTTTCGTGAAATTTGCAAAAATGACCCGACGAGTGTCAAATTCTCGGGTTATCACTAAAATAAGTTAACTTACGAAAATGTGAAATAAAAATTTCGGAAGTAAATAGTAAAAGTGAATAGTAAGAAATGAATAGTAATAGTGAATAGTAAAAAAAATAGTAACCCGAAAATGCGAATTGTTACATGTTACCCCAACTAGATCCACGAAGAATAGGGAAGGGAATATCAGCAATAGCACACCACCAAAGTACTAGCCATCCGAACTCATTCCTTATGCCAAACACACCTTAAGCCCTATTCAGCTAAACATTCCATAGAAGAGCGGTTCTCTCCACTTCTTTAGGCTGTTTGACTTTTATGCTCATGAGTCTCATTTTAACACTATCACATATCAAGTTAATGACAGTAACACTATCCCTTTTCACATCTTTGAAAATCCTAACATTTCTTTCTTGTCAGATGAAGTACACCATAGCACCAAAGCAAAGCCTCTTGATGATACTCCAAATATTATTATTGCAGTCCATAACAACCATAGTACTTACACTACCATTCCACATTACATCATTCACAGTGCAATTCATCAAAGGGAGCAGACTAGACTAAATCTTCAGTGAGAACTGACATTGGAAAAACATGTGGTTGTCGGAATCAGATTCATCATTACAAAGGCCACAAACCATCATATCATAACTACCCCATTTCCTCAATCTATCATGTGTCAGTAGTCTTGACTGATTGTGATCATTAATAGTTCTCAATAAGTAAGCATACAAGCAACTAATAGTTAACAATTTATCATTAATGGTTAACAAAACAATCGACTTGGTTCTATCATTCAAAAGCTAAAACAAAACAAAACACAAAAAAGTGAGGAACTAAATGAGTAATTGTGATTAGTAATGAAAAAAATTAAAGACTAAAAAGCATTTAATACCTTTTGAGAATTAGTTTTGATCTATTGTTCTTCATGAGCATAGCAGGTTATTATATTTTTTCATGTAAACAATACAAAGTTAAATCCACCGACTAACCATATACTCTCTATTTACGGGATTTTTACTTTTGGGCTATAAATTACATTTGGCTTCTTGGGCTGGTTGGGGGAGGCATAGCACCTGCTAGTCACCCCATCCCCTCCGACCCTGGCAAAAATAGTGTTTTTATTTATGTATTGGCAGATTAGCTAATTTGGGTCAGAGACTCAGGGGAGTCATCTCAGAGTGTACTTTTAAAAGTGTGTATGGGTCATCATGATCCGACCCGTTTCGACTCGTGCTGAAGAACAACCGTTTTACCCATTATTAATCCGTCGGACTTGCCTGTTTTACCACCTCTCAAAATACCGTGTTGTGTCTTATCAAATTTTAGTTAAAACCGTAAATCTGTTTTTACGTTTTGGCTTGTATAGGGAAAAATATTGAGGGAAACACAAAGCAATAAGAAGTTGGACTGGAAGGAGAAAGTAACAAAAGGCATCAAAGATTTCGGTGAAGCAACAAAGAAACATGCAAATAAAATGGCTTTTAAGTTACAAAAATGGTGGAAACCAAAGAAGGCAAGCTTCACACAACAGAACTCAAAATTTGGTAAACAAGAACTTTAGGATTCGCATCATAATTTTGTAGTCATCTTTTTGTATCTTTCTTGGAAATTTAGTTGTATAATTTCAGCTATATGACCAATATACTTATCACACGTCTTATTATCACATAATATTTTTTGATCACATATTGATGTCTTAATCATATCAATGATGTTACTTTTGTTCAAATATAAATCGGTTCATCTTTTTTAAAGCATCGATAATGCTGAAGATTTTGATCGTTCGTCTATCAAAAAAAAATTTCAACTGTCTCCTCGCTTCAAAGTGATCGTACGTGTTAACTACAGCAATTCAATTTTAAGGTACCTTTAATCGCTTTTGTATCCAAACTTTAATCCATTAATTAACTCTACAGATCATTCATTTCTAAAAGAGCAAGATATAAATCTGCAAACCTTTATTTCAACATTCTTACATTAGCATATCATTTTCAACCATTGAAATATTAAGAAAACTTCGGTTATGTTAAAACTCAGGAGTGTTGTGTGACCTGAAAATAAGTTGGGGCGCAGATGAAAGATACACTGGCTATTTGAAAACGGAACAAGACACTCAATTGCCATTTGACAAATAGAATCAATCCATGTTACAAAATTTGATAAATAGAACAAGGGTAAATAAGATTACAACAGTATAAGAATCATGATTTCCTCTGCAAATTGGTCTACAAAGGAATCAACCTTCCACTGTATTTGACACAATTAAATGTGTATTAACATTAACACATTTTGTATTGCTGGGTCCCTGAGACGACACAACGCTGACCATTTAGCGAATAGCTGAGGGTGATATCCACATCTCGTGGATTCTTTTTTTAATTTGTGCCACAGTCATGCTTGTGGTGATGGATTCACCTTGACAGATAGTCAGCACCTCTTCCAGGTATGGCACCATCTGCTTCCAGTATTCTTTGACCTCGGCCCTATATTCCGACATCAAAAGATCACATATAAACCTCATATGACTGATACCAAACGAGACTTACAAGTACAACACCTTCTTGATTTTCCAAAAACATGATTTGGTACTAATTATGGTCTGGCAAAAGTTCAATATAGATTTCAAATTTAATATAGATCCAATGAATCAATTATAGTCATTCATTTTTCTAAAAAAAATAAAAAATAAAAAATTCACATTTTATTTGAAAATTAAATATCTCGCAAACCGTTAATCGTTACGCGAAAAAAATCATACAATCGCGACAAGAGTTACATCATCTTTTTATAGATATGCACTTTTATATATTTTCAACAATTTTTTTCTAAAATTTCGGCCCAGAAAAATCATACGTGATTTGTGAAAATCACATTTGATTCGATTTTGACAAATCACATGTGAATTTTGCAAATCATATGTGATTTGTAAAAATCTTATGTGATTCGATTTTGACAGAATTTTCAAAAAAAAAATTGTCGAAAGTATATAGAAGTGCATATCTATAGATACATATAATTTAATTTTCATCGTGATGGTGTATTTTTTGTAGTTTAAAGATTTACCGTTTGCAAGATATTTTGTTTTTTTTAAAAAAGGTGAAGAATAATTTTTTTATTAATTTTGATAAAAATAGATCGCTAATATAAGATCTATATTGATCTCAACTCATTATGATCATTAGCAATATTTGGCCATGACTTTTTTGGTGACCATACCATTTCAAAAAAGTATTTTATAACATAATATTTAATTTTTACTTTCAGATCATAAAATTATAAAACCTCGTAACTGAGAAGTTCATTCGCAACCAATTAACATCGTTGGAAATTTAAAATATGAATCCCTACAAAGGAAAATTTGACAAATTGGATGGAAAATATTAGCCCATAAATAATTAAATACTTTTTACCTACATTATCAAAGAGCAATGAAGAAAAGTTCCCAAAATTTCGAGGATACTTTTCAATTTTATTGGGGCAAAATGCATAAAAAGGTACCCAACTTACTTTCACTTAGACACTGAACTTAATTGTTCTCAATTTAAGGTATTAAAGTATAAATATTCTTCAAATTTGGGAGAATTTACCTTCACATAATCTTATAGCTGGTTATCATTTTTTTGACATGTTTTAACTTCGTATTATTAGCCATATACTTCAAATCCCTTTGAAACCCAAAGTACAAACTGATACAAACCTAGATCTCTTCTATTCCAACGAAGGAGACAAAACAAACCAAAATTGTAGATGTTTTGATGAACGTGGTGGTAATTTTACTAGTCATTGTTAGTTATTTTATGTTTTCATCAACTGATTCTTGTGAAGTTTGCTGAACACAAAAGTAGTTTAGCTTACCATGTTATATTTTACTTTATGTTGGCAGTATTTTCACTATCCACTTTAGTATTTTGGTTAGTATTAAGTTTAATAATATTGGTTTCGTATCTAATATTGGGCATGTAAACTAGTAATAGTAATATTTTGATGGGTAAAAATGTAGTAATACATTGATAGAAAAATGTTTATATCACGTACTAAAAAAAAATATACAAAAAAGAGAATAATCAATAAAATGTATAGGTGGAAGTCCAAATGTATCAAATAAGAAATATGACACGAATGGAGTAACCACAAATTTTGAAGGAAACCTCTACATTGTATAATTTTAATCATCTATACCTTAAATTGTCAAAAATTAAGTTAAGTACCTCAATTAAATATGAAAAGTAAGTTGAGTACCTTTTCATGCATTTTGCCCTCTTTGAGAAGAAAAAAAAAAAAAAAAAAAAAAAAAAAATTCTTAATTTTATCTAAAACCCCTAAATCAACATCTTCGCAACTAAAAACCGAATCAAACCAAAATTAAATATCATAAAATCTCAACCAAACATAGATCTAACACAATCCAGCCCAAAACACCAAAATTGAGATTAATAAAATTTTGACTATTTACGGTTTGACTTACTATTCAGGATTCATGTTTGTGAGCTGCGTGAGAAAAAACGTTCCACATCAAAGCAGAATGAAGATTTTGGATCCCTCTACACTTACTTATCAAGGATACAAGATAAATAAAAACTTTACCAAAGAAAGGTTTTGATATATGAGGAAGATGAGGCGGTGGCACCGATTAAGCGATCAGTAGGATGAAGGCGGTGGCATTGGAAAGTGACGATCTGGAAATTGGTGGAAGACGATGCGTTCTTATCAACACACCGTATAGGGCCAAGAACCTATTTGGCCAGGAACCTGCCTTTCTGGACTGCTAAGGCCGGTTCAAACGAAAACTTAAAATATTAGCGGAACGCATATTATATGTCGCACCGAGGTAGCGTTATAATACATATATATAATACGATATTCTATAAATTTTGTGGTAACCTTATCTAGGTTTAACTTCAACAAAGTAACAACATAAAATATGTTGTCACAAACTCACAATCTTTATTTGATCCTTATCTTTTATATGTATGAAGATGACAAACGTTACAAATAGATAGATTATGACTTGTTTTTGTGATTTGGTAATACATTTCATGAGCATCTTTTATTAACCATGGTGTTTAGCCATTCGCAAGAAAATTAGCATCCATACTTCTTGTTGATTTCAACTTCTAGTATTAGTTGTATATAGACCTTAATCGTGACATCTTGTGTAGATCAAAGCAAAACATAATCTCTTTAATGGTAATAACTAATAATAATCAACTTAACCACGAAGAGACCAAATTCCATGTTAGGTAACATGCTACATTATCACTTTCATGTTTTGCTAAAAATTGATCATCGTATGTTCGCTTAGGAGTTATTTAACACTAATTAAAATTAGAACTAACAAAATTATGTCCGTTAATCCAAAGATTAAAGCGATATCAATATGTTCAAGGTTGTCAAATAAATCTTTTCATAAACACTAAGTTTGGTTGTTATTGATTTGCAAAAATTTATATGTTAATTATTAGGAATTTTGGGTAGTATTTATTTATTTAATTTTTTTTTTTTTTTTTTTTTTTTTTTTTTTTTTTTTTTCAATTTGTAACTACTTAAAGAGTGTGAAAATGCTCGTAACAAACAATGTTTGCTTTCTTATTTTATTTTAATATAATAAGTTTGTTCATATTTGTTTTTGTTTATTTACATGATAGTATGCGATCAAACTTAAATAAATAAATACTCGTAATATATTTTACAAATACATTTACATATATATTGATTTTATGTATGTTCGTGTTCACTTACATATTATAACAATTTGCAAGTTACGAGACCATTAAGGTCGGAATGGTGAAACTATGTACACTATACTTAAAGCCTCCTTAGTTCCTTCCATCATGGGAAGTTCCATGTAAGATTATGTAAGATTGTGGAAAAGTATGTCTTAAAAGGCTCCATCTAAGAACACTATAGAAACATTATAGAAACATCATGCACACTTTGTAGATGCTAAGAGTTAGTATAAATATTGTCTCATTGAGAACACATCTCAAAACACTTCGTATTTTCTCGTGAATTCATGTGTTATCTTGTCTCACTTAAACTTTTACGTCCTTCCTTTAGTTGCTCACATTGTTGGTTGTCTGAGAAAGTATGACTTAGAGCACTAGGTGTGGTGAAGAGGCATCCCCTCTTCATTACCGCCACGTCACTGCCACATCATCATAACAAACCTCCACAACTAACTACAATTAACGCCTCATCACTCACAACAAACCTCAACCTCTTCATTTGGGGCCCACCACTACAACTTTATTTTTTTATTTAAATTTTCAAAAAAACTAAATTCATAAAAATACAATATATTTATAAAAAAAAGTTATAAATTAAACAATTAAAAAAAATGAATGTAAAATTTGTCAGCAAACCATCGCTCAAAGAAAAATCAGCAAGCCACCACTACAACTTTAATTGAACCCCACTTAAAAAAAATAAAAAAAAAAAACTTCATCTTCCCCATCACACACACTACACACAAATCAAATAACACAAATTAAAAATATATTTGTTTCCTTCTGTCAGGCTTTCAGCTCGTTGTCACCACGAAGAGGGAACGAATGGTGACCGACGACGAAGTCAGCCGGTGTGGCGGCGAGTCTCGGCGAGGCTCCACGTCGAACGGCGAACATGCATAACGAGACCACACCTATTGCTCTTAGTATACATGATAGCGTATCAATATTAGTGGTCTAAACCCACTAAATACACTCTCAAATCAAGCCCATCACCAATCCCAACAAGAAACACTTTATCCCTGCTTAAGTCCCAGGCCAAGTAATGCTTGGTGAAACTCATCATGCTACATTGAGCACATAGTATCGTTGTTTCCCAACTATCACTAATGGTTAAAGATGTACCATCTGACATTGTATAGTGAGGACACACGACAAGCACCATTTTGTACGAGCCAAGGAAAATAGTCTATCTGTTCTCCATTTCTGCTACGCAGATGATCTATAACACATGGCTCCCTGGTAGCCGTTGATTATACTTCAAGAGTTTTTCTTTAAATCATAATCACCTCTCTATAAATGGAAGGAACCACACACAACTTCAACAAGTTTTTACACACTTGGGTAAATAGTGTCTCACCGCTGTACAATGTGGTCTTTGTTTAATTGTTATCCGAGCTTCTTGATCTTCATCATTCTCATCGGGTCCCGACCGTTAAACACGGAAAACTAAATAACAAAAGTATTCCTATTTAGTATATACTACTGTGCTCGGTATTTTACTAATTACTACTTACTTTATTAATAAAGCGATTTAGTATATCTTATGAAAAAAAAAAATAATAAATAAATAAATAAAAAACAACGTTTACCAACTTTCAACATGTTTGCTTTTGGATTTCCATTTCCATCATTCCAGTTTTACCTGTTAGAATTAAAAAGTTTAGGGGTTTATTTTCTAAAGCATTGCATAGCCTCGGGTATAATTTGTACTTCAACAATTTACTGATAAGGTCATAAGCTTCAAATTCTGCAGTGAGAAGTTCGGTTAACAGACTGTTGATTCTCACTTCCTGGTCTTTGGGGTTTAGGCTTACCAAATCTGTATCATAAGTCATGGAATCTAGCAAAATAAAAGCTTAAGTATGCATATCCGATATGCTATCATCGCCATCTTTCATTTGTCTGCAACTATCCAGGCCACAAATTTTGGATACAAGGCTATCATCCCCTTCTTTTATCCATATATTGCATGGTCGTATATTCCCGTGATTAATTAATCTTTTGTTCAAATGCGACACGCCTTTAATGCCTCCTCTCAATAAACTTAGTAACTGTGCCTTTGGAGCCTTGGTGTTCGCTAGATACTCCTCAAGTATGTAATCACATTTTTTGTATGCAATATAGCAATACGATTCATCATGTTCAATTGAATAGATTATAGCGATGTTTTCATTCTCACAAAAAAAACTACATTTGTAGTCAATTTAAGGTATTAAAGTATAAATATTTTTCAAATTTGGGAAAATTTACCTTCACATAATGTTCTAGCTGGTTATTTTTTTTTTGACATGTTTTAACTTCGTATTATTTGTCATATACTTCAAATCCCTTTCTTTGAAACCCAAAGTACAAATTGATAAAAACATAAATCTCTTCTATTCCAACGAAGCAGACAAAACACACCAAAATTGTAGATGTTTTGATGAACGTGGTGGTAATTTTACTAGTCATTGTTAGTTATTTTATGTTTTCATCAACTGATTCTTGTGAAGTTTGATGAACACGAAAGTAGTTTAGCTTTACCATGTTATATTTTACTTTGTGTTGGCAGTATTTTCGCTATCCACTTTAGTATTTTGGTTGGTATTAAGTTTAATAATATTGGTTTTGCATCTAATATTGGGCAAGTAAGCTAGTACTAGTAATAGTATGATGGGTAAAAATGCAGTAAGAGATATGGATAGAAAAATGTTTGTATGACGTACTAACCAAAAATTATACTAAAAGAGAATAATCAATAAATTGTATAGGTGGAAGTCTAAATGTATCAAACAAGAAAATATGCCACGAATGGAGTAACCACAAATTTTGAAAGAAACCTCTACATTGTATAGTTTTAATCATCTTTGATACTTTAATACCTTAAATTGTCAAAAATTAAGTTAAGTCGAGTACCTCCATATTTAATACCTCAATTAAATATGAAAAGTAAGTCGAGTATCTTTTCATGTATTTTGTCATCTTTGAAAGAATATATATGCAATTTTCTTTTACACATAATATGAGATGCAACTGAGTTATGAGACCATTGCATATATAAATATATTTAAATGTGGAAGGAAACGACACCGTTTAGCGGCACACAAAAGAAAATGATGCCAAAGAATGAAACAACAATTTGGTGCAAAAAGAAAGAACAAAACAACACTCTCGAAACGACATCGTTTCGACGAGTTTTAGAAAATGGTAAAAGTACACCCGAACTATGCGACGCTTTAGAAAATAAACCCCTAAGCTTTTTTATATTTACAATTTTTTAACCTAGCAAACTTCATTTATCAAATATGTAACAAATATCTAGCGAATTATTTAATAAAAAATATACCGGTGCCGAGAACTCTGCATTGCGAACAAAACAATCCCAATATTGATATGCTTTTGACTCGCGTAAAATTTTATAAAACATGATAAAGTTTAATATATATTAAAAAAAAAAAAAAAAAAAAAAAAAAAAAAAAAAAAAAAAAAACTTTCAAAACACACCCTTAAACTATCTAACAACTTTAAAAATTAGCACGGAAATAGTAAATAAACTATAAGGGCTAAAGACGTATAATTTTATAGAAGTTTAAATTATATAAATTATTTACGACTTTTTTATATAATAGTATTTATTCGTCATATATGTAATAGATACGTAGCGAATTATTAATAAAAAAACATACCGTTGCAAAAAGCTATGCATTACAAACAAAGCGATTCCAATACTGATATGTTTTTTACACATGTACGATACAAAAACTACATTGAACTTTTTGACATTTACGACTTTTAACAAAACAAACTTTATTCGTTAAATATATGCCGAATATCTGGCAAATTCTTTAAATAAAAAATATACTGATGAGAAGAGCTATTGATTACGCATAAATCCATCCCAATGTTGATATGCTTTTGACTTACCGATGTGAAGAGCTCTAACATGTGAACAAACACACATACGACAAAACACATATAATGAAAAATAAAAACCGTTGCAACGCTGCACATAATTTATACAACACAAATATGAGAAAACACATAGAGCATAAAAACTAAAAGCCAAAAACCGCGATTACCTCACCTCATTTGTTTGAAACATAAAGAGCAACAATCCTCGATAGTAAAGTAAAATATTCAAAATTAGTCATGCCGGTTAGTGATTCATTGAGATGAGATGTTTATAAACTATTTTATTTTCAGTTTTAATGTGCTTAATTTATTCACTTAATGATATAAAACCCAAAAGTAACATAAACTATTTTATTCCTTGGTTTTATATGTGCTTAACTCTTTAATTAATGTTCCAAGTCACAAAAGGTGAAAACATCTAGCTAGGCTTGTTACGACACAAAGAAAATCAAACTGTAAACATTAGTTCAAATATAGTCGATTGTAGCAATACGAAAATTAAAAAAAAAAAAAAAAAAAAAAAAAAAAAAAAAGTTGAGAACTCAAGGTCTCGTTGCAGATCCTGCACGCCCCCAAGTGTCTATTCACTTGAATATACATTGGACCAACAGCAATATATTTTATTTCAACTTAAACAAATCTAATACTACACGGTATATAAGCTAGCATGAATTTGCTTCTTTGATCTATGTGGGATTGAAAAGTTAGTTTTCAAAAAAATAAAATAATAACTAGTAGGCAAAAAGGTACAAAAAACACATCTTGGCGTAATGCATACTGGCTATCGATATTCTTTTTGTACGATTTATTTTTTTCTTTTGAGAAATTCTCGTACCCGCCGGCCTCGCGCTGCCGGTATTGGTGTTGTTAATTTTTTCTTTTCAGAATGTGATGCCAAACTTATCTTTAAGATAAAATGCAAAGATAAATTTGCTAAGAATTCTAGTACAATTTTGATTAGGTTTTCGTATATCTATACTAAAGTCGATTGCAAGCATGTTTAGGTTTGTTATAAGTACTGATCGAAAAATAGTGAGACGTATTAGAGAGAGTTGGTTAAATATAAAGAGTAAGAAAAATATTGAAAATCAATGAAAAACACACTAAAAAACAAAGTTCTGGGTCATTTTCGAAGGTAGTTTATGACACATCTCGGCTTGCTTTTTCTTCATCACGGGTTCTCTTTGAAAGTTTACGACACATCCAGACACCACCTTATATAACCAAAGAATGAGATCAATCAAACGAATCCGGTTCCGCTATTCATCAGCATCAAGTATCATAACCAGAGGCGATTTTTGGGTTCACCAATTCAAAATATACGATTGAGTTCAAGCAAAGCAAATTACATATCTTTTTGTACTCGGTAACAATTTTATGCAGTTACAAATGATTGTATATCATTCAGAACCAAAAGAATGTATGTAGTAAATATATGTAAATATATTTACTATCCAAATACAACAATGCTTGCATAATTCCTACACATTGGACAATTATTCTTACATATTAACCAACTCTTAATGCATTGCGCATGATACAAATGCTGACATCCCAAAGTCCCGGTCTTGTCGTCTTCATGGTATTCATCCATACAGATCGCACAAGTAATATCATCTCGCGTTGTGCTGCCACCATATGCAGGGATTTGTTGTGAATAACCTCTCCTCATCATCACGATAGCGCTCTCTATATCTTGGATACATCGACGGACCCAAGTTAGGAACGTTTTTATCAGGACGGGATAGGTATTGCATACATATTGCGTCGTATCTATCAAGAATACGTATGTAGCCATCAAGCATTACAATATCCATTAAGTTCGATTCAAGTACGAATACTAAACGAATTTGAATGATCGTAAAAAGAAAACAGTGATCGAATGAATAGTTAGATGTGTTGGTTTTATGGATATAAATTAGTAGACGTGAGTTAGGATCGAACTCGAGACTATGGGATTGCACACTTTACGTATGAGAATTTAAAGTTAAATAATTAAATATAAACGTTGTATTTATTTATTTATTAAACGAAATAACTAATGGACGTTAAGTAATTAATGTAATGGACTAACGGGCGTTAAAGGTATTTGGAAAAGGACTTAATTGCAAAAGTTGGGAAGGTTCCGGAATCCCTATGGGATATCTTAAACTGATCGGCCAAAGGAAACAAGGAAACAAACCGAACTTGTTCACCAAGTTAGCTTGGGTATATATACAAGGTTAGGGGTCTTGTTTTTCCATCTCTTGTGCTCATTAGCTAAACCCTAAAAATTGTTTTGTGTGTTTTCTTGTCCAAACCGGTCGTACATCAACTTTGGATGTCGATCCATTACTTTTCCACAAACCAAGTTATTTTGTTTGATAAAACTAGCATTACTTTAATTCGGTTTAGTACGTGTGTACAAGAACATAGTAATAACATACTTTTGTTATTATCTTGGATTGAATTACAAAACGGTAAGGGGTAATTCTTATAATCCTATAAACCCTAATTATGGTTCATCCTAATTGCTAGTTTGTGGATTTGATTCTTGTTCGGCTAGAATCAAGAAAAGGTACGCATATTCTTTTATGTTAATTAATTGTTCATTAATAAATCCTATACGCTTCCGCTTGAATACTTTGATGTTTTGTAGTTATTTATTTGAATGTCATGTTATATAATTCCAACAGTGGCATCACGAGTCATTGGTTTTTAATGAGTAATTAATTACATAAACGCGTAATAAAACAAATACTTGTATGTTGTTTGATATTTTAATCTAGGGTTTATGTTTTATTTATGTTTTGGTCGATTTTTTTTAATTAATGGGGCGTTCCCCTAATTTTTTTTAGATCGACACATGTATAAATTTTTTAGGGTTTTGAAAATTGTTTGCTAACCTTATTAAAACCTAGAATTAATATTGATTACGTGATTAATTCGTGAATAATTTGTTATGTGTCATGGAATTTTATATGCGATCTTGTGACTATTTGTATAATTGTTATGATGTATCCATGATTATACATGCATGTTAGTCATGGATAAGTTGCTTTGATATTGTTTAATTGTTATGACATATTTATTTACGATAAATCTTGAATTGGGGAAGACTCCAATATATACATTAATGAATCAATTATGTGCAATTTGGTATATTTAAATTAAGGGTTTACGCAATCGATTCATCGATGTATGTGGCTTACTTTCTATTGTTGGAGTGAAAACCCTAAATTAATATATACATTAATTTAACCTAGATATTGATTATTAATAGGGTTTTATCGAATAAGTTGCATGTGGCTACTTGTTTACACGTATAAATTGTTTATTATGTGCGCATTGTTTTTTAGTAGTTTATTTTTTATTTGTTACTTGTTTGTTTATTATGTTAGACAGTTTTAAGCAAAGGGTAATTTTGAATAGAAAAATAATACGGACTAAACAATAGCGAAATTTGATTTGTTTTGGAAGAGTTAAGTTTTCAATAGTTTAATTGATTGGTGACTTTGGTACAATGACTGAACAGCTCACCCATTAGAATGAACTATAAAGGGGTTATTTAAGAAGTGCGCACAGTCACACTGAAAGGATGTCTAAGGTTATGCTTTTGCGCTTACCTGGTCCTCTGCCCTCTGTAAGTTCGAATGGAGCTACTTAGTAAGCCATAAAAGTACAAGCTCATCTTAAGGGCGAATTAGTTTTAATTCCATGCGCCACTTCGGTGGTAATTATCCGAAACACTAAATGTTTACACTTATGCAAAAGTACGGTATAATGGATGATAATTAACACTAAATTCCTTGATTGGTGAACCCAATACCTCAATCAAAACTTTGATAATTTGATCTTTATGAATTGGTAATAAAAAGTTTTTTATTAAAATTATGCTACAAGATGAATGCATGACATCTTTGTACATATTTGATTTGACCACATAAAATCAAAACTAGTACCCTTTTAAATTAAGAATATATGCCATCTAATTAAAAGGAACACTTGAAGTTGCAATTTACGTCATGACAGTACTTGGCGAGATTGTGATGGAGAGGTAAATCTCTATGTAAAGTCAGACCTTACATGGACATATTTGCAGTTCTTTAAGTTAGACACTTAAGTTGAGTAGGAAGTGAGACCTGGACTCAATGGCATAAGATGGGATGAAACATGTTTATATTTGCAATAGCGTTGGAAAATATAAATCCCATAATGATCTAGGAGTTGGAAATTGTTTGCCAATTAATGTTCGACAGATTACCTTATTATGTGCTTTCGTTACTAGCAGATCAACTGATGTAATGAACCTATGATAATTTGGATCCTAGTTTTTGAGAAAATTCTATGGTTATATGAATATTACCTTGGGTATTTTATTTTCTTGAAAAGTTTAATTATCGAAAATACTAAAATTGAATTTTGAAAATTCTTTAAATGTATTAATGCAACATTAAACCGTAAACGTAGGTTATTCCTATATTGGTAAAATTGATCTACACCTGTAAGGGTTTTAGTAGAGTCAACGTTACTAAAAGAATAAACCTAGTCCTCTTTTCATAAGAAAGAGTGAGATCCAATCCTATTCCTTTTCATGAATGAAGAAAGGTATGATAGGACAATTAGAATTGTCTAAATTCTAAATACATAACTCGTAAGCAAATTTTAATAGTTAAGAAAATTGCATATTTTTGAGTTATTAAATTAGAAGCTAGACTAATTACTGTATAATTGGTAAAAGACAAACTAGCATATTTTATCTAGTTGTTGTGCTTTGACCATTTAAAAGTACTATTTACAATTGTTGGAATAGTAGAACTATTAAGAAAGAAATTGCATGCCCAATTTTTCAAGTTAATAGCATTGATGGATAGTTCATCATCTTCATAGTAGAATACATTCTTTTAAGTACATTTGTAATTGTTATGTATGGACTTTCTCAAAGGTGTAGGAAGTAAATAATACACTATTTTCTTTCACTGGTTAATGAAACACTTACAATGTTGTCAAATCCAGTGGGAGTGTTGTGTTCTTATTACTGAATAAGGAATTAATGTAATGATCTCTTATTCAGTGGGAGTTACAAGCTTTGTCATCTTGGTAGTAACCCAGATTATCTCTAGAATGTCTAAAGATAATTAACTTCCACTTGTAGTCACTTATGTTTTCAAGGATAGTCATGTACGTTTTCTTATTAGACAATGAAGTGGTTCTACATCTACTAGTTATGCTAATATCAATGACACAATCATATTAGTCACATAAACAAACATATGTCGTGTTGTTTATCTGCTACATGATATTGTTCCAAGCACAAGTGGGAGAAATCTATATTGTGTGCAAGGTACAACATATAAGTATATGATTTAACGGATTCTCTTGACTGCAAGGAAAGAGACTAACGTTCTAATATAACTTATACATATCTAATTTAAGAAACACTTGGTGTTACAATTTACGTCATGTAAGAACTTGGCGAGATTGCAACAACAAAGTAAATCTCTATGTAAAGTCAGACCTTGCATGGACATATTTACAGTTTCTAAATTAGACAAGTATTTAGAATATGTGTCAAAATGATATATAAGACTACTTCAAATTAAATATTTATGTATTATTAGAATGACATAAAATTAAATGAAGTAATCTAATACTACTTTAATTTGTATATTTATGAATTTTTGGAATGACATAAATAAATGAATAAATAATGTAGTCCTACATTATTGTGAAGTAAATAAATTAACTTGAAATTATAATTGAAACCAAGAGTTGTGTTCATAATTACTTTAGTTAAACATGTTTATGATTCATTGTAAAGACATAAACATAAAGTCTTTTAAGACTTATAATAAAGTAAGCCGTTAACTTGTTATGTTTTTTAATTAAGACATATACAAGAAGTCATTGAGTTGATCAATGATTTATAACGTATAATGGGATTATAACAGTTTATGTTTCTTGTTGAAACATGGATATGAAGTGACTTAGTTAAAAGGTACTTGTGTTATAAAGCATGTAATTGGCTTGGAAAGTCTATTATACCATTAAGTTGACTTAGTTGGTAAATAGGTAAGCCAAAAGGGATATGTTTATCTTATATATTGTTAGATTGTCTTACAATATTAAATTCTAATGAATACCACAAGTTGATGGTATGTTCAGTTAGGAGAATCAAACTCTATTTGATTTGTTTGATTCATGATAACCATAACTTCTTTCTTAAAAAAGTAACAAGGTTAGAATATTGAGTATGGATTGAATATACTCAATATGACTCCAACCTAGAAGATTGATAAAACATCATTTTATTATGGAATGTGATGAATCACATTAAGTTTTAAAATTGAAGATTCTGAATTTGTTAAACTACTTATGAATAGGTTATTAACAAACTAATGTCATGAATTATCAATGTGTATTTGTAATGTCCCAAAAAGAGAACAATGTAGTTTTTCTCTAATTGCTAAGTATATATAAATAGTCTATATATTACAAAAGGCAAGTGGGAGTTTTTTATCTTGAAAGATAAAATTACAAGATACATAATCTTCTAAAACACACTAGTAAATATCATGATGAGGTTAGACATGTAAATGATAGACCTCAAGATGATGGAATTTTCATTCATAGATCTGCAAGGATATCTCAGAATTTTGATTTATATGCTGAGAAGAAATATGAGTTACAGGATTATAGTAAACCTGATAATCATTATGATGGATTACCAAATATTGAATTGGGAAAATTACTCATACTATGAATGTTAAAGATGCTGTCCATAAAGATAATCAATTTTAGAAATTTGGTTTATCTTAATAGTTAGACTAGAGAATGGAAATGAGTTTCTTCAAAGAGATGAAAAACCCTAGTGGTTTGAATTTCTATGTAAAAATCATATGGACAATATTGTACACATATTTAATGCATGTTTTATGACAAGATTATTAATCACACTTAAGCAATTAATTATGATTGAATATTCTTTCCTAGACACATTAAATATATATAAAGATGATAATTGTCATACTTGTTTTCATTAATATGAAATATGACAATGGAATATCAAAACTCTTTCTTGAGAAATTACTTGAGCGAGGACGGTAAGTAATTGAAAGGTTTTTTGAATTCATATAATCTTTGGAAGTGTACGAAGTGCAATAATTAATGAATGGATAAATGCATGCATCTATGAAATTATTCTTATGTTTAATTATTAAATCCCATTTTTGATTTATAATTAAAATAAGATAAATTTTAAGTATTCCTGAAAGCTAGTGGGAGTATTATGTTAAGTTTCTTAAATCTTATATGTTATATAACATATAGTAAGTAACATTCCTTGTAAGCTAAATGTTAAGTCTTAGATTGGAATGAAACTTCACTTGTAAGATTTAAGAATTAAAACATACAACCTTGAAATATATGTTTATTGTTAATAAACATGTGCAGTAAAATAAATGATTCTAATAAAACATGATATATCATTTGGGAAATTGATAAATATTTTTTGACAAGATAAAACGTGAATGAATTCTAAGGTTGACCTGTAGATTTATCATGTACATCATGTTGTGTATTAAAATTGTTGTATCATTCTTGAACAAGAAGTGATTTGACAACATTGATATCTAACTAAAAGTTATTAGATAACTTGTGTGATGAATATTCTGAAAGAATTACATCCTCAGCCTGGAATTGCTCCTAAATTATATGGATGAACAATATGTCAAATGTTGTGCAAATTGTCATCAGCTTTAAACTTGAAAGTTAGGAAAGCATCAAACATTACACAATAAGATATTAAAGTTTACGGAGTTTTAATGAGCACATTGTTGTTTGTATACAATGATGCTGGTTTAATTGAGATGACACTCAATACTAGTCATGGTAGGATTTCATCCTTGTTAATGACCATGTGAACTGGTTGTGCTACTAAGAGCGCAGTTGCATTATATATTAAAAGAATAAGAATACTTTAAACTTTAAAATGTTTGAAAGTTTAAATTGTCATAAATTTGTGATAGAGGATGTTACACACTTTATGAATTATTATGTGGATTGGTGAATGCACACATACAAGGACTTCATTAATTGAATTCTTGAAATAAGTATTCTCAAAATTACGATAGATCAAGTTGGTTGATTTATGCCTTGTCAACAAGTATGATTGTCATTACTTGAGGCATAATTCATCAACAGGAATTTTCATGCATTGATCTATTTGGTATTTGGATAAGGGATGTTAAACAATTGTTATAATAAATCAAATACTTTGTATGTTTGATTTTATAATATATTGTATCCTATATTTGCATGTTTAATCCGTGAATAAATTTATTTATTCTAAATCGTCCGTTGTCAATTAATGATATGGGAGTATCATTAAACTAAGACAAATCTGAGTGATTTGGTAGAATATACTTGAAAGTATATTGATGAGAATGCATACCAATTTCAGATGATATTCAATGAATTGAATATAGGACTTATCCCAACTACATAATTTACTTTGTGGATATTGTTATAAGTAAATTATGAATAGTTATCCTCAGACTTGAGATGCCAGATAAGTGTCAGGAATGTAGTGCACTTCTGTGGAACAACTTAACGCTATACGTAACTGGTAGTCATAAGGGTTGTTTCCTGAAGTGTTGCAAAGTTCGTGGGTTATTCTCGTAGTCAAGATATAATTTGTTCCTTCAAATTTAATTTGGAGTTTAATACTGATGGGCCCCTCGTAGGGTTGACAAGATGTTTGCGTGGCCACGCCCAAAGATCTCCCCTGAATATGTTCAGAAGATTTGGTAATCTTGCTCAATCACTAACAACGAGAAACAGAATGGTTGAATAAAGAATGACTTCATTCCATATCTTTATTTAACATGGTATTAGAAACAAAAGGATAATAATAATGAGAAATCATTAAAAGGTTTTCCAGGAGCCTTGCTCGAGTTGTACTAGAGGCATCGAAGTGTTGCTAGACGCTAACCGAATGTGATCACTCTATTAAGATATATCCAAGTGGGAGCTGTTGGTTTTATGGATATAAATTAGTAGACGTGAGTTAGGATCGAACTCGAGACTATGGGATTGCACACTTTACGTATGAGAATTTAAAGTTAAATAATTAAATATAAACGTTGTATTTATTTATTTATTAAACGAAATAACTAACGGACGTTAAGTAATTAATGTAATTGACTAACGGGCGTTAAAGGTATTTGGAAAAGGACTTAATTGCAAAAGTTGGGAAGGTTCCGGAATCCCTATGGGATATCTTAAACTGATCGGCCAAAGGAAACAAGGAAACAAACCCAACTTGTTCACCAAGTTAGCTTGGGTATATATACAAGGTTAGGGGTCTTGTTTTTCCATCTCTTGTGTTCATTAGCTAAACCCTAAAAATTGTTTTGTGTGTTTTCTTGTCCAAACCGGTCGTACATCAACTTTGGATGTCGATCCATTACTTTTCCACAAACCAAGTTATTTTGTTTGATAAAACTAGCATTACTTTAATTCGGTTTAGTACGTGTGTACAAGAACATAGTAATAACATACTTTTGTTATTATCTTGGATTGAATTACAAAACGGTAAGGGGTAATTCTTATAATCCTATAAACCCTAATTATGGTTCATCCTAATTGCTAGTTTGTGGATTTGATTCTTGTTCGGCTAGAATCAAGAAAAGGTACGCATATTCTTTTATGTTAATTAATTGTTCATTAATAAATCCTATACGCTTCCGCTTGAATACTTTGATGTTTTGTAGTTATTTATTTGAATGTCATGTTATATAATTCCAACAAGATGGCCTGTGATATCGTCGTTCTTATTACTCCAATATATAGACTTCTTTAAGTCGGTTTATACGCGTTTATGTATATCTATTCTAAAATATGGAATGTTTGTTTAAAATAGAATATATGCGGGAAATATTATTGTATCTTGAGATATATCTCCGAGTATCGGCGCGTTGTGGTGGCAGGTAAGTATATGTAATTAAAACTTTCGGAGTAAATTACTTTTTAGTTTTATGTTTCTTGATATAATAATTTTACGGGGGTTGACAATTTTAGCTTTGAATGAAAATAAGCGCTACTAAACCGGCTTATATAAAAATTGTAGATTACCTTCGTGATATTGCGGCAATACGAATGCAGTAGCTGATAGTATTATGGATATGTGAGGTCAAGCTGGTTGATAGTGACATATAGTCGTAAATGAGTAAGAGATAATGTCAATTAACTAAATTGATACGGTATAAAAATTTACACCTATTAATCACCAAACATTTTATTTTATTTTGGATTTTTTTCTCCAAATCATTTTAAAATTCGTATCATTTTAAGAAAAATTAGTTCTACAAATATACACCTTTTAAAGTTTGTGTTTGGTTGTACTTGTTGGTATTGTTCAAATCTTGCAATATTGTTATGTAAATGAAGGCTTTGGAAAAATAGGCCATGCGTTCAATCCCAATTCCTATCTAAAAATTGACGGGAATACGTGCTCATTGTTTGGGCTAGATTTTTTTGAGAAGGGTCAATCACCAACCCAAATAAGTGTGTGATCATGATTTCCTCATTGATTTAAACCTTATGAAGAAAAATTGCAATATTGTTTACGCATGAATAAATTGCAGTATTGTTTACATTGTTTATCATCTACCATTTAGCTTTTGACAATGGCCTCTTTCAAAGTGTTCATATATAAGAGCAGATTGAAGATCCGCTTATATGATTTAGGAAAATAATTGAGAGATCTAAATATGTGATTAATTTTATGTCTAAATGTATGTAAAAGTTGTTTAATAATTTATGAAGAAGTAGGTCCCTTTGCTGTTATCAATAAGATGTTGACGCGCATTTTGGCATACCAATTAAACATGTTAATCAATCATATATGATTTATTCATTTAGGTAACTAATGTCCTAAACTATTAGCATAAGTTATTGCTGACATCATCCTCTTTGTAAATTATACATAGCAAAAGTTTGAACACAAGTGCCTTATAAAACAATTATCTATTACTTAAAATAATAGTTATTGATGTTTAAGTTTATTATATTTACCCTTAAGCAAAATTGTTATTTAAAATTTTAAAAAATGCAATACTTAATTGTCAAAGATAAAACCATTTTTTGGCTTTCATAAAAACCAAAATAGTAATTAATACATTTTTTTCTTTTAAATTGTATGTTTTTTATCTGTGAACAATAATTTTACGACGGAAAGAGTCGGCTCTTTTTAATCTTAATCCATAATTATGTTTCTTAAGTTATTTGGTACTTTGCAATACAGCAAGATTCTCAAAAGAACTCCAGTCCTTCGATAGTTTATGGGTTGGGGACTCCGGCCTATGCTTGCTTCCTCAAGTCGGGTATCCGTATGCATTATCCGATAAATTATTTTTGGTTACGATACAAGAAAATAAAATAAGGGTCAATTCTATATATTTTTTTTAATAAAAACATCAAAATTCTTTATTTCCTCAAACATGCATCAAAATCATTGGACATTGTGCATTATCACTCATAAGCTAAGTATATATGACATTATGATGTTTATACGGGGTAAATATGAAATTATCTCATAAAATACGATCAAAGTGTCTTTTATTACTTAAATATTTATTAACGTAGTAATATGAAAATAAAGAAGAAAGATGAGAAGTCATAGTTAATAAAATACGAAAAAGTTCCGTCATAGTTAATAAAATACGAAAAAGTTCAAACTTTAATACTATAATATGAAAATATAAAAAAGTTTGTGAACTCATATTGTGTTGTAGAGAATATAAAAAAGTTGAGAACTCATGATATGTTACAGACTTAATACATGCTTTAAGTGGGATGTCTGTTTTTCTCACTTAAACATGTATTACCCACAACATTACACTTAAATCAACATGTGGGAACCGTATACCCCAGTGTATATAAGGTGCCAAGATGTTGTTTCTTTGATCAATGTGAGATTGAAAACTAGTTTTTTCAAGAAAAGCAACTAGCCAAAAAGTTGTACAAAAGACACATCTTGACGTAATGTATGTAATTCATGTTTTTTTGCATGAATTATATTTCTTGGGAGAAATTCTCATACCCGCTTTGATAGAATTGGTGGCGGTGTTGTTTCTTGCGAGAAATGTGATGCCAAACTTATCCTAAAGTGAAAATGTACATATAATTTTGAAGTGAATACGTACATATAATTTTGTTGAATGTATAGTTTAATTTTGGTTAAGTTCTATTATATATGTACTAAAGTTGATTGCAACCATGTTTAGGTTTCTCATAAGTACTCACTGAAAGATAATGAGATTTATTAAAGAAATTGGTTAAATATAAAGGGTGAGTCAACTTTTGAAAGTTGAAAATTCTATTTTATTGGTAGCGTAAAGTTCGTCTAAGAAAATTGTGTTTAATATTTAGAACAAGTGCATCGATGCGGGGTTTTGAGGAAAAGAAATAGGCAAATATAATATTTTATGATTTATTTGTTCGATGTATCGTATGTTTATGAGGTGCTGGTATCATTTTTTTTGACTTCAAGTACTAAAAAGCTTCAAATCTGCAACAACAAAAAAGTTGACATGTATGTAACATATTTAGTTTTCTTCTTCTATAGTCATTTCTCTCTAAGCATACCCAAAATCAAACAGTGAACTACCCACATGCTTGTATTACCAACTTACTTAATTACTAAAGTCACTAGATGTTCTTATAAAATTTTCGAAGGCATTACGGTGGCTTCATAAGCAATGGCGGACCTTTGAAGGGGCAGGGGAGGGTCCCCCCCCCCCCCCCCCCCCCCCCCAAAATTTTGAGTTGCCGTATATATTTGACTAGTCATTTTGTAAATCTCTGCACAAAATGTGGTATTTGGGAAGTGTATATATATAATGCTCGGTCCTACCAAAACTAAGGAAGCTACTTGTTTATCATTTCTCCTATTTGTTTGCTATGGAATGTATCTCATCTATATTTTAAAATGTATAGCTATTTTACTTTGGCTGTTAGTTTTCTTTAGTTGTTGTTTGTTAGTTGTTTAGTATTTATAGTAGTAATTGGTTTGGAACAAAATTTTAGCTTACTAATGTTTTTATTTGAGTCCTTGAGTGTGTAAAAGATGTTATAAAGCTCGATACACTTTAAATTTTTGTCCAGCTTTTATATATTATGCTACATGAGTTGAGATCAATATAGAACTCATATTTGACATAGAACAAATGAACCAATTATAGCCCTTTATTTTTTATCTAAATTAATAAAAAATTATTTTTCACCTTTTTTTAAAAACAACATATCTTACAAACGGTAAATTTTCAAACTATAAAAAATACACCATAGCGACGAGAATTAAATTATCTTTCTATAGATATGCACTTTTATATATTTTCGACAAACATTTTTTTTTCAAAAATTCCGTCCGAAAAAATCATATATGATTTTTACGAATCATATATGATTTTCAAAAATCATGTATGATTCGATTTTTATTAATCATATATGATTTTTAAGAATCATATATGATTCACAAAAATCATATATGATTCGTAAAAATCGAATCATATATGATTTTCACAAATCATATATGATTTTTGTTGACCGAAATTTTGAAAAAAAAATGGTTAAAAATAAATAATAGTGCATATCTATAGAAAGATAATTTAATTCTCGTCGCGATGGTATAATTTTTATCGCGTAACGATTAACGGTTTGCGAGATATTTAATTTTTTAAAAAAGGGTGAAAGTTTATCATAATAAAAAAAAATGAATGGCTATTATTGGTTCATTGGATCTATGGTAAATTTAAGATCTATATTGAACTTTTGCCTATGCTACATATGACACAATTTACTTATTGTTTCAAAAAAAAATCTCGGCCCTCCCAAGAAAATCTTTCAAGTTCCGCCACTGTTCATAAGTAAGACAAGTCAATAAGATAATCAATTTTGTAGTGTTTTGGTGTTTTGGTCAAACATACTAGTTGTATAATATGAGATACTCCTTAGTTATAAGAAGACCCTTTGATAAATATATTGCATTTATTTGGAACACAAAAGAGCAACAACCCCTCGAGAGTAAAGTAAAATACTCAAAATTGGTCATGCTAATCATTACGTGTTTCATTGAGATGAGGTGTTTATAAATTGTTTTATCGTGCTTAATTTGCCCACTTAATGTATAAAACTCACAAATAACATAAACTATTTTATTCTTTGGTTTATATCAATATGCTTAACTCTTAATGTTCCAAATCACAAAATGTGATAACCGATAACACCTGGGGTTATTATGCACAAAAAAGGAAAAGAAAAAGAAAAAAGAAATCAATATTAGCTCAAATATTAATTATAGTAACATGAAAATGAAAAAAAATTGAGAACTCGTAGTTATGTTGTTTGATGTGACGATAGATCTATGTCTATTCCCTTAAACATAGACATATAACCAACCAAACAACAATATACTTATCTCAACACGTATGAAGCATATACTCTAATGTATATAAGGTAGCAAGAATTTGCTTCTCTAATCCATGTGGGATTGAATACTTAGTTTTTTAAACGGTAAGTATAGTCTATAGACAACAAGTTCCACCAAAGACGCATTTTGCAGTAATGCATATTATTTATATTTTTTCTGCAAGACTTATGTTTTTTTTTTCTTTTTTTTTAAATCTCATATCTCGCTTAGTTGAGAATGATGTTGTTGTTGTTTCTTTTGAGAAGTGTAAAGCCAAATTTATCATGAATATAAAATGCAAAGATAATTTTGTAAAGCATGTATAGTATGATTCTTATTAAAGTTTTAGTATATCGATTAGTGCAAGCAAGTTTGGGTTTATCAGTTTGATAAATATATAGAGTTGAGCTAAAGATTGAAAGGTGAAAATTGTATCATATTAGTTAGGTAAAGTTCATCTATGAAACCTGTGGTTAAGTATGTACAATAAGAGCATCGATACTGCATTACTCATACTAAAAGCCACTAACTTGCAACAAGAAAACTTGGCATGTATGTAACTTATTTAGTTTTCTTCCTCTACCGTCAATTTTCTCTAAGTATACCCAAAATCAAATATTGAACTACATGGGCCCAGCTTAATGTTTTATTGTGGGATGGCCAAAAGCATAATTTCTTATGATGTAAAAAGGCTGAAACATAAAATACATTTTTACCATAGTATGTTTGGCAAAAATAGATTATGCTGATGCTAGTGATGTTGCTGATGCTGGTGCTGGTGTTGTTGCTTAAAAAGATTATAAAAAGAGATTATTTTTATAAGCTACATGAAGTAACCTTTTATTTTCAGAGATTATGGAAGATTATTTTTTTTTATAATCTTTGATAAGTTATGTCTGCCAAACAAAGATTATTTTTTAAGTAGCTTATTTTTTGAAAAAATAAGCATAATCTCTCCATAAGATGTTAAGGCAGAGGTGTTTCTTTTGTGTCATCAGTTAGCAACATTATATCTATTGATAATTAAATATTAGCTCTCTGCAATCTTAATCCTTAATTATGTTTTTAATTTAGTATTTTGCGATTCTCAAAAGAACACGAGACCTTGATAGTTAATGGGTTGGGCTTTAATAATCATACAACAAAATAAATGGTATACATAATAGTCCGTGGGCTGGACTATTTTATATGTATATGGCCCAACGTTTTCAATCATATAGCATTCTATTCGGTATTAACAGAGTATTTTCAGCGACATAAATCTTTTAAAACCAAATAGGCAAAAATGTATATATATGCCTCTCAAAGTGAATAATTGCATATATATCTTTTGTACAAGTTTTTTATGCACATATTACAATAGTTTTTATGCATGCTTTGAATATAATATGCAATTTTGCATTTTCGGAAGGATATATACGCAAAAGCCCTGAAGAAATAAAATGCATTTCTAGTAAATTTCAGCTAACTATCTTACAAAATATGCATCTTTTTGGTTAAAGGAAACATTAAAAATTACAGGAATTGAACCCACAATTATTTTATCGAAGAACGATCACATTTAATATGAGATACCATCAAGTTATCAGACCATTGCATTTTTTTGAAACACAAAGAGCAACAATCCTCGACAATAAAGTAAAATATTCAAGATTAGTCATGCTGGTTAGTGTTTCATTTAGATGAGATGTTTATAAACTTTTTTATTTTTTATTTTAATGTGCTTAATTTATTCACTTAATAAATAAAACCCAAAAGTAACATAAACTATTTTGTTCTTAGGTGTTATATGTGCTTAACTTTTTATTTAACGTTCGAAGTCACAAAAGGTGACAAAATCTTGCTAGGGTTGTTACGACACAAATAATTTATAAAAAAAGTTGAGTACTCATGGTCTTGTTGCCGAATAAATATACATTCACGTGTCTATTCACTTGAATATATGTTGAACCAAAAAAAAATACAATTATTTCAACTTAAATAAACCTTATACTCCACGGTATATAAGGTAGCAAGAATTTGCTTCTTTGATCTATGTGGGATTGAAAACTTACTTTAAAAAAAAAATAATAAATAGAACAATGATAGAGAGTTTTAATATGCATGCCTAAAGTTATGACTAATCCATTAGTTATTTGTCACATCACTCATGCATTTTCACACTCTAAATCTTCACTTTTATCTTTACACTTTGCATCATCTTAGGGAGAGGTTTTTTTCACATTTAATATGAGATACCGTTGAGTTATCAGACCGTTACATTTTTTTGAAACACAAAGAGCAACAATCTTCGACAGTAAAGTAAAATATTCAAAATTAGTCATGGTTGTTAGTGTTTCATTGAGATGAGATGTTTATAAACTATTTATTTTTTATTTTAATGTGCTTAATTTATAAACTATTTTGTTCTTAGGTGTTTTATGTGTTTAACTATTTAATTAACGTTCCAAGTCACAAAAGGTGACAAAATCTAGCTAGGGTTGTTATGACACAAATAATTTATTTGTTCAAATATAGTCGATTCGATTGTAGCAATATGAAAATTAAAAAAAAAATGTTAGAGAACTCATGGTCTTGTTGCAGTACAAATAGATATTTATGTGTCTATTCACTTGAATATATATTGAACCAACAACAATACAATTATTTCAACTTTAACAAACCTTATACTCCACCGTATATAAGATAGCAAGAATTTGCTTCTTTGATCTATGTGGGATTGAAAACTTACTTTAAAAAATAATACTAAATAAATAGAGCAATGATAGAGAGATTTAATATGCATGCCTAAAGTCATGCCTAATCCATTTGTTATTTGTCACATCCTTTTGAAAAATATTATAACGATTTGCAAGTTACGAGACCATTAAGGTCGGAATTGTGAAACTATGTACACTATACTATAAAGCCTCCTTAGTTCATTCCATGTAAGATTATGTAAGATTGTGGAAAAGTAAGTCTTAAAAGGCTCCATCTAAGAACACTATAGAAACATTATAGAAACATCATGCACAATTTGTAGATGCTAAGAGTTAGTATAAATATTGTCTCATTTAGAACACATCTCAAAACACTTCGTATTTTCTCGTGAATTCATCTGTTATCTTGTCTCACTTAATCTTTTACGTCCTTCCTTTAATTGCTCACATTGTTGGTTGTCCGAGAAAGTAAGACTTAGAGCACTAGGTGTGGTGAAGAGGCATCCCCTCTTCATCACCGCCACGTCACTGCCACATCATCATAACAAACCTCAACCTCTTCATTTGGGGCCCATCACTACAACTTTTTTTTATTCAAATTTCCAAATAAACTAAATTCATTTCATAAAAATAAAAATACAATACAATATATTTATAAAAAAGTTATAAATTAAACAATTAAAAAAAATTGAATGTAAAATTTGTCAGCAAGCCAGCGCTAAAGAAAAAAATCATCAAGCCACCACTACAACTTTAATTGAACCCCACTTAAAAAAAAAAAAAAAAAAAAAAAAAAAAAAAAAAAAAAAAAACATTCATCTTCCCCATCACACACACTATACACACAAATCAAAAAGACTTAATATCATTATAGAACAGGAAGTGAAATGGCAAAAAAAATCGTCCTATACCTAAATTTTTAGGAAGGGTCCTATCAACGAGGGAACCTTTTTTAGAATGTTGTTTTCATACTTGGCCTTTTGAATCATCTACTCCTTCGCATGGCTCTCGCAATGTTGCTTTTTACTAAGCAAAAATCTTGCCTTTTGGTAGAAATATCTATCATGTTCATGCTTTAAATATTTGTTGTTCATTGATGCATGCAATTTATATATATTTTTTTTAAAACAACAACGAAACTGCAATTTTTAACAAACATGCTTTACCAAGCTACAGAAGTACATTTTCAACTACAAAAAGGAAAATAGACTTTCGTCAATTTGTTTTTGGTAAAATATAGCTTAAACGTTGCTTGTATGTGCATGACTAATGAACGATAGAGCTTACTGATTTGATTTTGCATTGTTTCGCATTCCAATCCTCCCAAGTCATTGATGTCCTCCAGTGATTTGAAGTTTTTGTTATGTCTCTTTAGCATCTTTCGAACTTTACACGCATTTATGAGGAACATGAGACGTGTGTTCCATGTCCAAAATAGAGTGTGAAGGTAGACTGACTTGAAGGTAAGCCTCGGGTATAATTTGTACTTCAACAATTTACTGATAAGCTCATAAGCTTCAAAATCTGTAGTGAGAAGTTCGGTTAACAGACTGTCGATTCTCACTTCCTGGTCTTTGGGGTTTAGGCTTACCAAATCTGTATCATAAGTTATGGAAGCTAGCAAAATAAAAGCTGAAGCATGCATATCCGATTTGATGTCATCGCCTTCTTTCATCTGTCTGCAACTATCCAGGCCACACATTTTGGATACAAGGCTATCTTTACCTTCTTTTATCCATATATTGCATGGTCGTATATTCTTGTGATTAATTAATCTTTTGTTCAAATGCGACAGGCCTCTAATGCCTCCTCTCAATAAACTAAGTAACTGTGTCTTTGGAGCCTTGGTGTTCGCTAGATACTCCTCAAGTGTGTAATCACATTTTTCGTATGCAATATATCAGTACGATTCATCATGTTCAATTTGAATAGATTCTCGCGATGTTTTCATTCTCACAAAACAAACTACAATTGTAGTCAATTTAAGGTATTAAAGTATAAATATTTTTCAAAATTGGGAAAATTTACCTTCAAATAATGTTCTAGTTGGTTATCATTTTTTTGACATGTTTTAACTTCGCATTATTAGTCATATACTTCAAATCCCTTTCTTTAAAACCCAAAGTACAAACTGATATAAACCTAAATCTTTTTTATTCCAACACAGGAGACAAAACAAACCAATGTAGATGTTTTGATGAACGTGGTGGTAATTTTACTAGTCATTGTTAGTTATTTTATGCTTTCATCTACTGATTCTTGTGAAGTTTGATGAACACGAAAGTAGTTTAGCTTTACCATGTTATATTTTACTTTGTGTTGGCAGTATTTTCGCTATCCGCTTTAGTATTTTGGTTGGTATTAAGTTTAATAATATTGGTTTTGCATCTAATATTGCGCAAGTAAACTAGTACTAGTAATAGTTTGATGGGTAAAAATGTAGTAAGAGATATGGATAGAAAAATGTTTGTATCACGTACTAACCAAAAATTATACGAAAAGAGAATAATCAATAAATTGTATAGGTGGAAGTCCAAATGTATCAAACAAGAAATATGACACGAATGGAGTAAACACAAATTTTGAAGAAAACCTCTACATTGTATAATTTTAATCATCTTTGATACTTTAATACCTTAAATTGTCAAAAATTAAGTTAACTACCTCAATTAAATATGAAAAGTAAGTCGAGTACCTTTTCATGTATTTTTTCCTCTTTGGAAAAATATATATGCAATTCTCCTTTACACATAATATGAGATACCAGTGAGTTATGAGACCATTGCATTTGTTAATATATTCAAATATGGAAGGAAACGACACCGTTTAGCGGCACACAAAAGAAAATGATCCCAAAAAATGAAACAACAAGTTGGTGCAAAAAAAAATAACAAAACAACACTCTTTAAACGACGTCGTTTCGACGAGTTTTAGAAAATGGCAAAAGTACACCCGAACTATGCAACGCTTTAGAAAACAAACCCCTAGACTTTTTTATATTTACAAATTTTTAACCTAACAAACTTTAGTTATCAAATATGTAACAAACATCTAGCGAATTATTTAAAAAAAATATTCCGATGCCGAGAACTCTGCATTGCGAACAAAACGAGCCCAATATTGATATGCTTTTGACTCACGTACAATTTTATAAAAAATGATGGAGTTTAATAAATATTTTTAAAAGAATAACTAAAAAAAAAAAAATTCAAAACACACCCTTAAACTATCTAACAACGTTAAAAATTAGCACGGAAATAGTAAATAAACTATAAGGGCTAAAGACGTATAATTTTATAAAAGTTTAAATTATATAAATTATTTACGAGTTTTTTATATAATAAACTTTATTCGTCATATGTGTAACAGATACGTAGCGAATTATTAATATAAAACATACCGTTGCGAATAGCTATGGATTACAAACAAAGAGAGTCCAATACTGATATGTTTTTGACGCGTGTACGATACAAAAACTATCATGAACTTTTTGATATTTACGACTTTTAACAAAACAAACTTTATTCGTTAAATATATGTCGAATATCTTGAGAAGAGCTATTGATTATGCATAAATCCATCCCAATGTTGATATGCTTTTGACTTACCGATGTGAAGAGCTCTAACATGTGAACAAACACACATACGACAAAACACATATAATGAAAAGAAAAAAAACGTCGCAACGCTGCACATAATTTATACAACACAAATACGAGAAAAAACATATAGCATAAAAACTAAAACCCAAAAACCGCAACAACGCGCGATTACCTCACCTCATTTGTTTGAAACACAAAGAGCAACAATCCTCGATAGTAAAGTAAAATATTCAAAATTAGTCATGCCGGTTAGTGTTTCATTGAAATGAGATGTTTATAAACTATTTTATTTTTGGTTTTAATGTGCTTAATTTATTCACTTAAGTTATAAAACCCAAAAGTAGCATGAACTATTTTATTCTTAGGTTATATGCTTAACTCTTTAACTAATGTTCCAAGTCACAAAAGGTGACAAACATTTAGCTAGGGTTGTTCCGACACAAGGAAAATCAAACTGTAATTTATTAGTTCAAATATAGTCGATTGTAGCAATATGAAAAGTTACAGAAAGAAAAAAAAAAAAAAAAAAAAAAAAAAAAAAAAAAGTTAAGACCTCATGGTCTTGTTGCAACAGCAACATTTATCTAGGTGTGTCTATTCACTTGAATAAATATTGCACCAACAAGAATATAATTCTTTCAACTTATTTGAAGATTATACTCCACGGTATATAAGCTAGCAAGAACTTGCTTCTTTGATCTATGTGGGATTGAAAACTTAGTTTTCCAAAAAAATAAATTAATAACTGGTAAGCAAAAAGTGTACCAAAGACACATCTTACAGTGGGTAATTTTTGAAGCTAGGTATTCTGTTACGACACATCTCGGCTTGCCTTTTCTTCATGGCCGTTTCTCTCTGAAAGTTTACGACACATCGAGACACCCCTTATATAACCAAAGAATGAGATAATGTGCAAAAGAATGAAAAGGGTACCATCAAACGAATCCGGTTCCGCTCTTCATCAGCAATCAAGTATTATAACCATTGGTGTTTTTTGGGTTCACCACTTCAAAATATAGTATACCATATATACGAGTTCAAGCAGAGCATATTACATATCTTTATGTACATATATTTCGGTAACAATTTTATGCAATTAAAGTATATTATTACTATTAATCTAAACAATTCGATCAAACTAAAATCTGATTGTAAAACAAATATATTCATTTACTATTCAAATACAACAATGCTTGCAAAAGTCCTACACATTGGACAATTATTCTTACATATTAACCACCTCTTAATGCATTGCGCATGATACACATGCTGAAATCCCAAAGTCCTGGTCTTGTCGTCTTCATGGTATTCATCCATACAAATCGCACAAATAATATCATCTCGCGTTGTGCTGCCACCATATGCAGGGATTTGTTGTGAATAACCTATCCTCGTCATCACGATAGCGCTCTCTATATTTTGGATACATCGACGGACCCAAGTTGGAACGTTTTTTGCAGGACGGGATTGGTATTGCATACAAATCGCGTCGTATCTATCAAGAATACGTATGTAGCCATCAAGCATTACAATATCCATTAAGTTCGATTCAAGTACGAACCATTAAGTTAAAAAGGAAAGAGTGAATGAACGTATAGACTTTTTAAGTCGGTCTTTTGTAAATTGCTATGGTTTAAACACGTTTGTGTATCTCTTTTAAAATATTATGTACGCGGGAAATATTATTGTACTTTGTAATATACTAGCGAGTATTTGCGTGTTGCGGAGGCAAGTACCTGTAATTAAAGTTTTCGGTAAAAAATACTTTTTAGTTTTATGTTTCTTGATATAATAATTTTACGGATGTTGACAATTTTAGCTTTGAATAAAAATAAGCGCAACTAAACTAACTTGTATAAAAACTGTAGATTACCGTCGTGATATTACGGCAATACAAAATGATAGCTAGTAGTATTATAGATGTGTGAGGTCAAATTTGTTGACACTGAGTTATAATCGTAACTAAGTAGGAGACAATGTCAATTCACTAAATTAATACGGTTTAAAAATGTACACCTACTAATCACCAAACATTTTATTTTATTATGGAATTTTTTTCTCCAAATCATTTTTAAAAGCAGATTCGTACCATATTAAGAAAATTAGTACTACATATATACACCTTTTAAAATTTGTTTTTTATTATACTTGTTGGTATTGTTCAAATCTTGCAATATTGTTATGTCAATGAAGGCTTTGGAGAAATAGGCAATGCGTTCAATCCCAGTTTTTAGCTAAAAATTCATGAGAACATGTGCTCACTGTTTGGGGACAGGTTTGTTTTGGAAGGGACAATCACCAACCCAAATAAGTGTGTGATCATGATTTCGTTGTTCATTTAAACCTTGTGAAGAAAAATTGCAATATTGTTTACGCGTATGAATAAATTGCAGTATTGTTTACATTGTTTATCATCTTCCATTTAGCTTTTGACAGTGGCCTCTTTCAAAGTGTTAATATATAAGAACATATTGAAGATCCGCTTATATGATTTAGGAAAATGATTGAGAGATCTAAATATATGACTAATTTAATGTCTAAATATATATAAAAGTTGTTTATTAATTTATGAAGAAGTAGATCCCTCTGTTGATACCACAATATGATGTTTACACACATTTAGACATTACCAATTAAACATGTTAATCAATCCTATATGATTTATTCATTTGGGTTACTAATGTCCTAAACTATTAGCATAAGTTATTGCTGACATCATCCTCTTTGTAAATTATACATAGCAAAAGTTTGAACACAAGTGCAGTAAAAACCAATTATCTATTACTTAAAATAATAGTTATTGCTGTTTAAGTTTATTATATTTACCTTTAAGAAAAATTGTTATTTAAAATTTTAAAAAATGCAATATTTAATTGTCAAAGATAAAACCATTTTTTTGCTTTAATTAAAACCAAAACAGTAATTAATGCATTTTTTTCTTTCAAATTGTATGTTTTTTTATCTGTAAACAATAATTTTAAGACGAAAAGAGTCGGCTCTTTTTAATCTTAATCCATAATTATGTTTCTTAAGTTATTTGGTACTTTGCAATACAACAAGATTTTCAAAAGAACTCCAGTCCTTCGATAGTTTATGGGTTGGGGACTCCGGCCGGTGCTTGCTTCCTCAAGTCGGGTATCCGTATGCATTATCCGATAAACTATTTTTGGTTTCGATACAAGAAAATAAAATAAGGGTAAATTTTATATTTTTTTTCAATAAAAACATCAAAATTCTATATTTCCTCAAACATGCATCAAAATCATTAGACATTATGCATTATCCACACATAAGCTAAGTATATATGACATTATGATGTTTATACTGGGTAAATATGAAATTATCTCATAAAATACGATCAAAGTGTCTTTTATTACTTAAATATTAACGTAGTAATATGAAAATAAAGAAGAAAGATGAGAAGTCATAGTTAATAAAATACGAAAAAGTTCCGTCATAGTTAATAAAATACGAAAAAGTTCAAACTTTAATACTATAATATGAAAATATAAAAAAGTTGTGAACTCATATTGTTTTGTAGAGAATATTAAAAAGTTGAGAATTCATGTTATGTTCTGGATAAAATACATGCACTAAGTGGGATGTTTTAGTTTTTCTCACTTAAACATGTATTGAACCCACAACATTACACTTAAATCAACATGTGGGAACCGTATACCCCAGTGTATATAAGGTGCCAAGATGTTGTATCTTTGATCAATGTGGGATTGAAAACTAGTTTTTTCAAGAAAAGCAACTAGCCAAAAAGTTATACAAAAGACACATCTTGACGTAATGTATGTAATTCATGTTTTTTTGTATGAATTATATTTCTTGGGAGAAATTCTCATACCCCCTTTGATAGAATTGGTGGTGGTGTTGTTTCTTGCGAGAAATGTGATGCCAAACTTATCCTAAAGTGAAAATGTACATATGATTTTGAAGTGAATATATGGGAAACGGTGTACACTTTATTAATGAAAATCAGATAATAATTACAATAAATAAACGACAGTAAATAAATAACAGACATAATGGAGTAGACCACTTGCCTGAAAGATCACGGAAGCTTGAGGGTTTCTGATCGAAGAGATTGCTACAAAAGACACATCTTGACGTAATGTATGTAATTCATGTTTTTTTGTATGAATTATATTTCTTGGGAGAAATTCTCATACCCCCTTTGATAGAATTGGTGGTGGTGTTGTTTCTTGCGAGAAATGTGATGCCAAACTTATCCTAAAGTGAAAATGTACATATGATTTTGAAGTGAATATGTGGGAAACGGTGTACACTTTATTAATGAAAATCAGATAATAATTACAATAAATAAACGACAGTAAATAAATAACAGACATAATAGAGTAGACCACTTGCCTGAAAGATCACGGAAGTTTGAGCGTTTCTGATCGAAGAGATTGCTACAAAAGACACATCTTGACGTAATGTATGTAATTCATGTTTTTTTGTATGAATTATATTTCTTGGGAGAAATTCTCATACCCCCTTTGATAGAATTGGTGTTTCATTGAGATATAAAATCCAAAAACATAAACTATTTCATTTTGATTTTATATCCTTTAATATTTTAAATCTCGAAATGTGACGATTTGTTACGATTTAAGAAAATAAAAAATGTCAAAAAAGCTGGGAACTCATACTTATTGGAGGCCCAATTATAAATCTTTTGTTTTTCTCAACTAAAGATGTATATCGAACCTACAACAACATACTTATTTCATCATGTGTGAACCATATAGCCCAATATATATAAAGTCCCAAGATGTTGTATCTTTGATCCATGTGATAATGAGAAAAGTTTTTTTTTTTTTTTTTTTTTTTTTTTTTTTTTTTTTTTTTAAGCAACTCAAAGACACATCTTGACGTAATGTATATAATTCATTTTTTTTATGAATTATGTTTCTTTTGAGAAATACTCATACCCGCTTCGCGGAATTGATGTTATTGTTGTTTCTTTTGAGAAATGTGACGACAAACTTATCCTGAAGATAACAATGCAAATATAATTTTGTTAAGATTGTATAGTATTATTTTGATTAAGTTTTAGTAGATATATACTAAAGACGATTGTAAGCATATTTAGGTTTGTCATAAGTACTGGCTGAAAGATAGCGAGACGTATTAAAGAGAATTGGTTATATACAAAGAGTGAGCCAAATATTGAAAGTTGAAAATTATATGTAGAACAAGAGTACCGATGCCCGGTTTTGGGGGAAAGAGATAGGGAAATATAAAATTTTATGATTTGCTTGTTCGATGCATGGTATATTTACAAGTCCTACGATACTCCTACCAAAAGCTACAAATCTTCAACAAGAAAATATTGGCATGTATGTAATTACATATTTAGTTTACTTCTTCTACCGTCATTTCTCTCTAAGTATACCCAAAATCAAACATTCAACTACCCACATCCTTGTATTACCAAGCTACTTAATTACTAAAATCACTAGATGTTCTTATAAAATTTTCGAAGGTATTACGGTGGCTTCATTAGTAACACAAGTCGAAAAGATAATATTTTTTAGTGTTTTGATCAAACATACTAGTTATATAATATGAGATGCCGCTAAGTTATAAGACCCTTTGATAAATACATTGTATTTATTTGGAACACAAAAGAGCAACAGCCCCTCGAGTAAAATACTCAATTTGCCCATTTAAGATATAAAACTCACAAATAACATAAACTATTTTATTCTTTGGTTTATATCTATATGCTTAACTCTTTAATGTTCCAAATCACAAAATGTGATAACCGATAACACCTGGGGTTATTATGCACAAAAAAGAAAAGAAAAAAGAAATCAATATTAGCTCAAATATTAATTATAGTAACATGAAAATGAAAAAAAATTGAGAACTCATAGTTATGTTGTTTTACTACTTATATCTCTAAGGTCTGTTCATAGAAGATAGACATATAACTAACTAAACAACATTATACTTATTTCAACATGTAAGAACCATATACCCCAATGTATAAAAGGTGCCAAGTTGTTATTTCTTTGATCCGTATGGGATTGAAAACTTTGTTTTTTACTAATAGGTAACTATTGGCATTTGGCAACAAGTTCCACCAAAGGCACATCTTGCAATAATGCATATTATTAATGTTTTTCCTCTATGATTTACGTTTTTTTTAAATCTCATATCACGCTTTGGCGAGAATGGTGTTGTTGTTGTTGTTCTTTTAAGAACTGTGAAGCCGAACTTATCCTGAAGATAAAATGCAAAGAGAATTTTGTTAAGAATGTATAATGTAGTTTTGATTAAGTTTTATTATATCTATACTATAGATGATTGCAAGCATGTTTAGGTTTGTCATAAGATATAAAATCCCAAAGTAACATAAACTATTTTATTCTTAGGTTTTATATCTGCTTAACTCATTTAAGCCTATTGCTTTCATGTTGATCTATGTTGATGCTAAAAATGATTACTGCATAATGGAAAAACAATGTTAAATCATATATTATTAAAATAATAGTTTTAGAAAACAATGTAACCTCATTTTACTAAGATGAAAAATCCTTTTTACCAAAAAAAAAATTTTAAAAAAAAAATAAAATGTAGCCTGATATCTTTTTATTGATGAGAAAGAAAGCTTTAGCTTGTTATTTAAAGAATTTTATGTTGTGTATGTTTTGTCCTCTAGTGTCGTGTTCACTAACTTAGTGGTATACTGGTATACACCAAAAATAAATGGTATACAATAGGGGGTCTACGGGTCGGACTGTAATTTTCAAATCAAAGATGTACATTGGCCCAAAGTTTTCAATCCATATACTTTGGACAATATTATTTCATAGGGCTGTATAGAATTCAAGTTTCACTCATGAAAATCGAAAATTGAAATCGAACCGAACAAAAAAAAAAATTGAACCGAATTTAGAACCAAACTGAACTTAATCAAAATAAATATTTGATTCGGTTCGAATATGATTTTGGCACAATAAAACGAAAACGCTTCGAAAATCGAATTCACATAAATTTGTATATTTTATATATATTTAAGTAACTAGGGTTATTTGGTTCGGTTTTTGATTATTCGGTTCGGTTCAGTTTTTAGTTTTACCCAAAAAAAATTCAACCGCATTAACCGAATCAAATACATCGAATTACTCGATAACCGAACGAATGAACACCCATATTTCATATAAATTGATTTCACTGACGTAAATCATTAAAAAGGAAATACAGTGCATTTGTGATGTTAACTATCTTACAAAACAAACATCTTCTTGTTAAAAGTCAACAATAAAAAATTATCTCACAAGTTTTAAGAGGGATTTGAACCCACAATTATTTAATTAATAACAATCACACATAATATGAGATACCGTTAAGTTAGTAGATAATTGAATTTGTTTGAAACACAAAGAGCAACGATCCTCGATGGTAAAAAGTAAAATGTTCAAAATTAGTCATGCCGGTTAGTGTTTCATTGCGATGAGATGTTTATAAACTATTTTTCTGGTTTAAATGTGCTTAATTTATTCACTTAAGATATAAAACCCAAAAGTAACATAAACTATTTTATTCTTAGGTTTTATATATGCTTACTCTTTAATTAATGTACCAAGTCACAAAAAGGTGACAAAATCTAGCTAGGGTCGTTACACAAAGAAAATCAAACTGTAATTTATTAGTTTAAATATAGTATTTAGCAATATGAAAATTAAAAAGAAGAAAAGAAAATCAAATTGTAATTTATTAGTTCAAATATAGTCGATTTAGCAATATGAAAACTTAAAATAAAATAAAAAAGAAGTTGAGAACTCAATGTCTTGTTGCCCACACAACATATTATCAAGTGTCAATCCACTTAAATATATGTTGCACCAACAACAATATAATTATTTCAACTTAAATGAACTCTATACTCCGCATAATATAAGCTAGCAAGAATTTGTTTCTTTGATATATGTGGGATTTTGAAAACTTAGTTTTTCAAATAAAATAAAAATAATAATAACTAGTAGCCAAAAAGGTGTTCCAAAGACACATTTTAGCGTGATGCATACTATCCATGTTCTTTCTGTATGATTTATGTTTCTTTTGAGAAATGTGATTCCAAACTTATCTTGAAGATCAAATGCAATGATAATTAATTTGATTAGCTTTTCGTATATCTATTACTAAAGTCGATTGCAAGCATGTTTAGGTTTGTCATAAGTGCCGAAAGATAGTGAAATGTATTAGAGAGAGTGGGTTAAATATTGGTTGGGTAAAGCTCATTTAAGAAAATTGTGGTTAAATATGTAGAACAAGATCAGCAACACTACAATATTCATACTAAAAGCTACTAATTTGCAACACGAAAAATTGGCATGTATGTAACTTATTTAGTTTTCTAGCTTCTTCTACGTTCAATTTTCTCAAAGTATACCCAAAATCAAATATTGGACAACAAATTCCGAGCTTAACGTTTTAGTGAGGGTGAGCCAAAATTGTAATTCCTACATTTCCGACACATCACGGCTTCTTTTGCTTCATTGAGGTGTCTCTCTCAAAGTTTACGACACATCTAGACGCCCCTTATATAACCAAAGAGTAAGATAATGTGCAAAAGAATGAAAAGGGTGCCATCAAACAAATCCGGTTCCGCTCTTCATCAGCAATCAAGTATCTTAACCATAGGTGTTTTTTGGGTTCGCCACTTAAAAATATAGTATACCATATATATGAGTTCAAGCAAAGCAAAATAACATATCTTTTTGTACCTATATTTCGGTAACAATTTTAAGCAGTTAAAGTATATTATTACTATTAATCTAAAGAATTCGATCAAACTACAAACTGATTGTAAACAAAAGAATGTATATCTACTATCCAAATACAACAATGCTGGCAAAAGTCCTACACATTGGACAATTATTCTTACATATTAACCAACTCTTAATGCATTGCGCATGATACACATGCTGACATCCCAAAGTCCCCATCTTGTCGTCTTCACGGTATTCATCCATACAGATATCATCTCGCGTTGTGCTGCCACCATATGCAGGGATTTGTTGTGAATAACCTCTCCTCATCATCACGATAGCGCTCTCTATATCTTGGATACATCGACGGACCCAAGTTAGGAACGTTTTTATCAGGACGGGATTGGTATTGCATACAAATCGCCTCGTATCTATCAAGAATACGTATGTAGCCATCAAGCATTACAGTATCCATTAAGTTTGATTCAAGTACGAATAATAAAGGAATTT
The DNA here is from genome assembly GCA_019973895.1 of Chrysanthemum seticuspe. Lineage (NCBI taxonomy): Eukaryota > Viridiplantae > Streptophyta > Magnoliopsida > Asterales > Asteraceae > Chrysanthemum > Chrysanthemum seticuspe. The sequence continues at coordinate 345,676,273 of BPTQ01000005.1, read as the reverse complement.
GGATGATCGTAAAAAGAAAAGAGTGATCGAATGAATAGCTAGATGGCCTGTGATATCGTCGTTCTTATTAATATATGGACTTCTTTAAGTCGGTCTATACGCGTTTATGCATATCTATTCTAAAATATGGAATGTTTGTTTAAAATATAATATATGCGGGAAATATTATTGTATCTTGTGATATATCATCGAGTATCGGCGCGTTGTGGTGGCAGGTTAGTATATGTAATTTAAACTTCCGGAGTAAATTACTTTTTAGTTTTATGTTTCTTGATATAATAATTTTACGAGTGTTGACAATTTTAGCTTTGAATGAAAATAAGCGCTACTAAACCAGCTTATATAAAAATTGTAGATTATCTTCGTGAAATTTTTTTTTTGGTAAAGGGATTACCTTCGTGATATTGCGGCAATACGAATGCGGTAGCTCGTAGTATTATGGATGCGTGAGGTCAAGCTGGTTGACAGTGACACATAATCGTAATTGAGTAGGAGACAATGTCAATTCACTAAATCGATGCGGTATAAGAATTTACACCTACTAATCATCAAACATTTTATTTTATTTTTGGATTTTTTTTTCTCTAAATCATTTTAAAAAGTAGATTTGTATCATGCTAAGAAAAATTATTTCTATAAATATACCTTTTAAAGTTTATTCTTTGTTGTACTTGTTGGTAAAAAGTCATGGGAATATGTGCTCATTGTTTGGGGATAAGTTTTTTTTGGAAGGGACAATCACCAACCCAAATAAGTGCGTGCGTGATCATGATTTCCTCATTGATTTAAACCGTATGAAGAAAAATTGCAAAATTGTTTACGTATGAATAAATTGCAGTATTGTTTACATTGTTTATCATCTACCATTCAGCTTTCGACAATGGCCTCTTTAAAAGTGTTAATATATAAGCAGGGGCGGTACCACCTTGGGGGCAGCGTGGGCAGCTGCCCCCACAAACCTTCTTACGACAATGGTAGTTTTTTTCAGAGAAGATAACTAGTTTTTCAATTTGCCCCGAATACATTATAAATAAAAGCAATGTTTCAACAAAGAGATGGTTTTCGCCCAGTTGTTTTGTACGTTGTGTTGCTACACAGATGATTAGTTGTTCAAGCCTAGATTTTGTCTCTTCGCTGCTCAATTTCTCAATATTTCGTTATTTATAATTGTTTCTTTTTCCTCACTCAATAAAAAAAGAACATTAAAAGCTTGAATGACATCACAAAGAAAGTTTTCTTTAAGTTTTTTTCCCCTAAAAATGAACTCTACTAATTTAGTGTATTTAATAAAAACTTGTATTGTTTAGAACTCTATATGTTGAAACCATTAAAAGCCTTTTAAGATTGTATGTATATCATCGCTATTATATAAATATTTTTTTGTGCGAATATAGACTTGGTAATGAAGAATACAAATTTGGATTTTTGGACTCAAATGAAAGCCAAATCAAATTATGTTTGGTTCATAGTAAATTTGTTTCATTTCATTTTGTAATTGGAAAAAACCCAACTCAAAGTCCCTGACCCGATATACACCTTTAAGTTTTGCCCCCACATAGATTCTTTTCTGGTACCGCCCCTGTATATAAGATCAAGTTGAAGATCCGCTTATATGATTTAGGAAAATAATTGAGAGGCTTAAATATTTGACTAATTTTATGTCTAAATATATGTGAAAGTTGTTTATTATTTTGTGAAGAAGTAGGTTCATCTGCTATTACCAATAAGATGTTGACACACATTTAGAAATACTAATTAAACATGTTAATCGATCCTATATTCCTATATGATTTATTCATTTGGGTAACTAATGTCCTAAGCTACTATCATAAGTTATTGCTGACATCATCCTCTTTGTAAATTATTCATAGCAAAAGTCTGAACACAAATGCATTATAAAAAACTTATCTATTACTTAAAATAATAGTTATTGTTGTTTAAGTTTATTATATTTACCCTTAAGCAAAATCGTTATTTAAATTTTAAATAAAAACGCAATATTTAATTGTCAAAAGATAAAACATTTTTTTTGGCTTTCATAAAAACCAAAACAGTAATTAATACATTTTTTTTCTTTTAAGTTGTATGTTTTTTTATCTGTGAACAATAATTTTAAGACGGAAAGAGTCCGCTCTTTTTAATCTTAATCCATAATTATGTTTCTTAAGTTATTTGGTACTTTGCAATACAACAAGATTCTCAAAAGAATTTGAGTCTTTCGACAGTTTATTGGTCGGGGTTTAGTAGTATTCATACAGCCAAAATATACGGTATTATTCATAATGGTTCATGTATTTCACAAATAATGGTCTATGGCCCAAATTATATACACTTATAACTTAGGTAAATATGACAATGATGTTTATACTGAGTAAATATGAAATTATCTCATAAAATACAATCAAAGTGTCTTTTATTAGTTCGAAATTTATAACGTAGTTATATGAAGAAAAAAAATAAAAAATAAAAAAAAAATTGAGAAATCATAGTTATTAAAATACGAAAAAGTTCAAACTTCAATACTATAATATGAAAATATAAAAAAGTTGTGAACTCATATTGTGTTATAGTGATGACACACGTTTAAGTGAGATTTCTTAGTTTTTCTCACTTAAACATGCATCGAACCCACAACAATACACTTATATCAACATGCGTGAACCGTATACTCCAGTGTATATAAGGTGCCAAGATGTTGTTTCTGTGATCCATATGGGATTGAAAACTTAGTTTTTCAAGAAAAGCAACTAGGCAAAAAGTTATACAAAAAACACATCTTGACGTAATGTATGTAATTCATTTTTTTTTGTATGAATTATATTTCTTTGGAGAAATTCTCATACCCGCTTTGACAAAATTGGTGGTGTTATTGTTGTCTCTTGTGAGAAATGTGATGCCAAACTTATCCTAAAACATGTACATATAATCTAGTTGAATGTATAGTATAATTTTGATTAAGTTTTATTATACTTGTAGTAAAGTTGATTGCAACCAAGTTTAGCTTTGTCATAAGTACTGAGTGAAAGGTAGTGAGATGTATTAAAGAAATTTGGTTAAATATAAAGAGCGAGTCAACTTTTAAAAGATGAAAATTCTATCATATTGGTTGCGTATAGTTCGTCTAAGAAAATTGTGTTCAACATGTAGAACAAGAGCATCCACACACTGTTTTAGGGGAAATAAATAGGCAAATGTACAATTTTATAATTTGCTTTTACAGTGTATGGTATGTTTATGAGGTGCTCGTATAAGTTTTTGACTTCAAGTACTAAAAAGCTGTTGGAATTAGATAACATGACATTCAAATAAATAACCACAAAACATCAAAGTAATCAAGCGGAAGCGTATAGGATTTATTAATGAACAATTAATTAACATAAAAGAATATGCGTATCTTTTCTTGATTCTAGCCGAACAAGAATCAAATCCATAAACTAAAAAGCTTTTTCATGTTGGTTGCGTAAAGTTCGTCTAAGAAAATTGTGTTCAATATGTAGAACAAGAGCATCCACACACTGTTTTAGGGGAAATAAATAGGCAAATGTAGAATTTTATAATTTGCTTTTTCAGTGTATGGTAATTAATTGTTAATTAATTGTTCATTAATAAATCCTATACGCTTCCGCTTGATTACTTTGATGTTTTGTGGTTATTTATTTGAATGTCATGTTATCTAATTCCAACAGCTTTTTAGTACTTGAAGTCAAAAACTTATACGAGCACCTCATAAACATACCATACATATTGGTTTAATTAGGATTATATGAATTACCACTCACCGTTTTGTAATTCAATCCAAGAATAATAATATTGTGTTATTACCACGTTCTCGTACACACGTACTAAACCGAATTAAAGTAATGCTAGTTTTGATAAAACAAATAACTTGGTTTATTGGAAAAGAGTGGATCGATCCCTTTGAATAGGTGTCGACCGGTTTTAGAACAAGAAACACACAAAACAATTTTAGGGTTTAGCAATGAGCACAAGAGATGCAAAATACAAGACCCCCAGCCTTGTATATATACTCATCTAAACTTGGTGAACAAGTTTGAGTCAAGTTGGGTTGGGTTTCCTTTTCCCCTTGGACGATCGGTTCTAAACCTCCACAAGGGATTCCGGAACCTTCCCAAACTTTGCATTCTAGTCATTTTCCAAATACATTTAACGCCCGTTAGTCCATTACATTAATTACTTAACGTCCGTTAGTTATTTAGTTTAATCAATAAATAAATATAGCGTTTTATATTTAATTATTAACTTTAAATTCTCAAACGTAAAGTGTGCAAACCCGTGGTCTCGAGTTCGATCCTAACTCACGTCTACTAATTTATATCCATAAAACTAACAAAAGCTACATATATGAGGCAACAACAACAGAAAGTTTGACAAGTAGGTAAAATATTTAGTTTTCTTCTATAGTCCTTTCTTTCTAAGCATACCCAAAATCAAACATTCACTAGATGTTCTTATAAAATTTTCAAAGGTATTACGGTGGCTTCATAAGTAAACAAGTCAAAAAGATAATCATTTTTTAGTGTTTTGATCAAACATATACAGTAGTTATATAATATGAGATACCGCTAAGTTATATATAAGACCCCTTGATAAATACATTGCATTTATATGGAACACAAAAGAGCAAAAACCCCTCGAGAGTAAATAAAGTACTCAAAATTGGTCATGGATAGATCAGTACGTGTTTCATGGAGATGAGACGTATATAAACTGTTTTACTTTTTTTGTTTTAATATGCTCAATTTGCCCACTTAAGATATAAATCCGGAAATAAAATAAACTATTTTATTCTTTGGTCTATAAAAGAAATCACAACCACACACATCAGATGCACTTACAAAATGAATGCATCTTCTTTTAAATTTCTCCATATTATTTGAAATATGTGGCTAAAAATCATTCTTATTCTTCTTATTTTAGTTTTTTTTCTTACTAGAACCATTCCCCTATATCTATTTGCTTAACTTTTTAATGTTCCAAATCACAAAAAGGGATAACACCTGGGGTTGTTATGCGGAAAAAAAAAAGAAAAAAGAAAAAAAAAATGAAAGAAATATATCAAATTGTATTTTATTAGTTCCAACATTAATCTTTTATATAATAAATGAATTACATTATTTCGAAACAATTTTGCCAAAAGATTCTTATTGGAAATAAATTGGACCAATAAAAGAGTTCGATTTTGTCACGTAAATCGAGCAACACAATTGGCCAATAAAAGTAAAATTGTATTATTTTGGTCAATCTTTTAGAAAAATTGGTGTGAAATTTTGGTGGAGAAAAAAACAGAAAATACGCATAGTTTTCTGAGTTTTTTTTTTTCTTTTTCTTTTTTTTTCCTCCTTAACTATAAACAAACGTTATATCTTGATTCGTTAATTAAATTTATAGTCAACCCCTAAACTATTATTAAGAGGCTAATGGTAAATTTAATTTTCGACTTAAGTGTAAATACATCAATTCTCATAACTGTTAAAAAAATCTTATATTTAACCAAAAAAAAAAACCATATACTTATTTTTTCATAAACAAATATTACTACTATTATTATTAAATTATTATTATAGTTAGCATAATAATAAACAATTATGATTTCAATATAACAATTTCAAGCCGTAAAAACTAACCGTATCTAACTCGTTACCCAACCAAAGCGTCTTACCAATTTTGCCACTCATACATGAAACTGATGAGAGTTTTTTTTGGGTAATAGGTTACCCCGGTAAATATATTAACACTAAAAAAGTTAATTACAAATAAAATATGGCTGAAATACCACATTAATCTCAAGCAAAAGCTTGAAAAAACCAATGTTTATGACATACCATAAAAGATTACAAATTATGGGAGTTTCATATTTATAATAATAAAAAATTGTAGCATATAAACATAGGATTCTTATTTTCAGTCCACCAAGTAAAACCATTTAAGACACTTTAAATTGTTCGTTTCTCAATCGACAATTATATAGAAGTAAAAAAAAAAGGTTTTTAAAAGCTCCGTACGCGCACGAGTATTATAACTAGTTTAGTAACATGAAATTTTAAAAAGTTGAGAACTCATAGTTATGTTGTTTAGTTAGATATATATATACATATCAATCGGTTAAAAAGTAGTTAGATATATATATATCAAAGTTACTAGCATGAAAATGAAAAAAATTGAGAACCCGTGGTTATGTTGTGAGGCTAAAGAATATGGACATGTTCATTCACTTGAACATAGATATATTAACCCAACAACAATATACTAATTTCTAACATGTATGAATCATATACCCTAATGTATATAAGGTAGTAAGAATTTGTTTCTTTGATCCGTGTGGGATACTTAGTTTTTTTAAAGGTAACTATAGGTAAAATGTTCCACCAAAGACACATCTTACAGTAATACATATTATTTATGTTTTTGTATGATTTATGTTCTTTTCTTTAAAAAGAAAGACTATTATAAGTTAGATGATATGTCATTGTGTGGATATCTTGTTTTTAAAAGTTTTGTGGTTACTTTGCACATTTTGCAAGGTGTAAAATACGTGTGTCTTCTTTCTCTTTATCTATTTTGTCAACTGTGGTGGTACTATATTTCATTTTTAAAGTTAGGGCAGTGTAAATCATGCTAATATATTTAGAATTTTAGATGTATAAAAATGTACTACACATTCATATGTTGTAGTTAAAAACTGATTATTGGTATCATGGTGTGGTTTGGTTCTAAAATTTTAAAGTCAACCAAAATTTGAACCAACACAATTTAATTTATTCATCAAAGTTCCAAACTAGATTCGCAGTTATTGCATAAATTATTTTAAATGTTTCGTTTGTGTCATTAGTTAGCAACATTATATCTGTTGATAATTAAATATTAGCCCTCTTTAATCTTAATCCTTAATTATGTTTCTTAAGTTATTTAATTTGGTATTTTGCAATACAAACAAGATTCTCAACAGAACTCGAGTCCTATGATAGTTTATAGGTCGGCTTTAGTATTCATACAAGTATACAACACAATAAATGGTATCATAGTGGTCCATGGGCAGACTATTTTATAAATAAAAAATGTACAAAGCCCAACGTTTTCAATCCATATACTTGACAACATTTATTTCATATAAAAAAGATTATTTTCACTGACATAAATCATTAGAAAAAAAAATACAATGCATTTCTTTTAAATGACAGGTATCTATTATCTTACAAAATATACAATCATTTTATTAAAAGGCAACAATAGAAATTTATCTCACATGTTTTAAGTAAAAGTTGAATCCGCAATTATTTTATTAAAGAACAATTACACATAATATGAGATATGGTTAAGTTATCAAGCCACAGCATTTATTTGAATGAAATACAAAGAGCAACAATCCTCGATACTCGATAGTAAAGTGAAGTATTCAAAATTAGTCATGCTGGTTAGTGATTCATTGAGATAAGATGTTTATAAATTGTTTTATTTTTGGTTTTAATGTGCTTAATTTATTCATTTAAGATATAAAACCCGAAAGTAACATAAACTATTTTATTCTTAGGTTTTATACAAGCTTAATTCTTTAATTAGTGTTCCAAGTAGGGCTGCTCAAATGGACCGGACGGACCGGACCGACCGACAAAACCGACCGGACCGGACCGAAACCGACCGGACCGATGGACCGGCGGTCCGGTCTCGGTCTAGGATTTTTGCCGGATTCGGTCTCGGTCCGGTCCGGTCCGGTCCGGTCCGGACCCAAAACCGACGAAAACCCGAAATTTAGCCTTGTGGACCGGACCGACCGACAAAACCGACCGGACCGGACCGGACCGGACCGGACCGACCTCATTCGGTCTCGGTCTCGGTCCGGAGTTTTTGCCGGATTCGGTCTCGGTCCGGTCCGGTTTTCGTCGGTCCGGTCCGGTTTTAGACCGATGAGCACCCCTAGTTCCAAGTCACAAAAGGTGACAACATCTAGCTAGGGTTGTTACGACTAGGGGTGTCAGTAGGGTCGGGTTGACCTGACCCAAATCTAAACCCAAACTCGATAAGCCTTATTGGGTCAGGTTAAATCGGGTTGAAAAGACTTATCGGGTTAGTTCACCCGAACCCGATAATCCGACATTATTATCGGGTCGGGTTCGGGTTAGGTAATTTTTGTTATCGGTCAACCCGATAAGACCCGAAAATCACTATATAATTTTCCAAAATTTGATATTACATATATACCGTTAAAAAACAGATGACTACACTAGTCTTCAAATATAAAAATTTTAGTACATGTCCAAAAATGCACTGTTTGAAATGTTTATCGGATCCGATTTACTCATGAACACTATTTTTTTTATTTCTAAAGATTTATAAGTACTGTAATTGTTAGTTTCTTACTCTAGTATTCTCAATTCATTCATGTCAGTTAATTACATGTTGAGATTATCTATTTTAAACTGATACATTACGATCACAAGTCCAACAACTAAGAGATGTTGTATTTCTGACTTTAAAACAGTTGACAAGTCCCAATGTTTTGGCATTATTCTCATGAAACTATATACCTAATTCAATAGATTTGATATAGTATTAAAATACATGCATACAATTAAGCTTGAAATACTACATGCATGTGACGGATCTAATACGCAGAGTTACTAATGAAAGTAATTGATCTAATGCATTCTTTCTTGTGTCAGTTACTAATGGATATAGTTTTCTAAACCAAAGTCTAAACCATTGGAAGTAACTGATCTAATACGTAGAGTTGGAGTTATGTTATAACCCGACAACCCGAATCACCTGACTCGACTTAACCCGACCTGATAACCCGATTTTTTTATCGGAGGGAGATTGTCTCAAGTTGTAAAAACAACTTGAGTCAAGTTGGGTGTTTTTGAGTCATTGGATTTGATCTAATGACTCAAATCAAAAGAAGTTCTTTTAATTTGAGCCATTAGATCAAATCCAATGGCCCACACTCCCCTAACTTGACTCAAGTTGTTTTTACAACTTGAGACAATCTTCTTCCTTTTTTATCGGGTCGGGTTGCGGGTCACTTTTTTAAAACTCAAAACCCGACTCAACCCTGATAAACCCGATAATACCCCTAGTTACGACCCAAAGAAAATCAAACTGAAATTTATCAGTTCAAATATAGTCAGATTGTTGCGGTATGAAAACTAAAAAAAAAAAAGTTCATAACTCATGGTCTTGATGAAGGTTTAGAGCACAAGGTGTCGACCTTTTCGTCCCTCGCCGTGCCACAATGGACACCTCGCCGTCGCTCGCCGCCACACCGGCGTCGCTCGCCGTCGGTTCCTTCGCCATATGCACAACGAGCCATTTAGGTGTACTTTCCTGAAAATAATACCGTTACCCAACGTTTGCAATTTTCATTTCTTTGTTTTGTTTTGTTTTTTTTAAACACACTTTTACACACTATAAATACTAACCATTTCAATCAAAATAAACACACTTTTACACACTATAAAATCTTCATATATAAACATGAGTGAATCATCTTATTCCAGTGAAAATGACATTGAATAAATAGCGGAGCTAGAAATGTTTCTTCAAGAGTTCGAGTACGAGTAATCGTTGCAACAACAACAAGCCGGCCATTCATGCCACCGTCGATATGTCCCCCGTGAACGTGAAATTGCTGAAGCACGTCTACTTGCTGACTATTTTGGTGACAACCCAAAATATACGGATAAAAATTTTAGACGTCGCTTTCATATGAGCCGTGTACTACTTTTACAAATAGTACAAGGTATTGAAACATATATTAAAACTCATCATCCTCTTCCTAATCATTTTGATTTCTTTAGAGTCCGACCCGATCCTAGGGGTGTAATGAGTTTTAGTGTGATTATGAAATGCACATGTGTCCTACGCCAATTGGCTTACGGGGTATCAGCTGACGCATTAGATGAGTATTTACAAATAGGTGAACACTTAAGATATAAAACCGACAAATAACAAAAGGTGATAACATGAAAATGAAAAAGTTTGAGAACTCATAGTTATGTTGTTTAGTTAGATATATATCAGTCGTTAAGAAAAGTTAAACACATATCAAAGTTAGTAACATGTAAATGAAAAAAAGAATCAAAGTTGCTAACATGAAAATGAAAAAAAGTTGAGAACTCATAGTTATGTTGTATGGTTTCGAGCTTTTATGTTTATTCATTTAAACATAGAAGCATATTTAACCAAACAACAATTTACATATTTCAACATGTATGAAACATATACCCCCAATGTATATAAGGTGCCAAGATGTTGTTTCATTGATCCATGTGGGATTGAAAACTTAGTTTTTCCAAAAAAGCAACTATGCAAAAAAAAAAATTGTGCCAAAGACACATCGGCGTAATATATATAAATCAAGAAAAATTTGCATATACATGACTTATATAGTTTCTCTACCGTCAATTTTTTCTAAGCATACCCAAAATCAAATATTGAACTACAAGGGCCGAGCTTAACGTTTTACAGTGGGAGGGCCAAAAGCGTAATTCTTATGATGTAGAAAGGCCGAAGTGCATTTTTTTTTTACTCTATGAATATCAGTAAAAAATCTGATAAAACATACTCGTACTAGCTATCTAACTTGAGTACTTAAAGGTAAAAATGTAAGTCATTCTTGTTATTTTACCCGCTTTAAAAAACAGTTACTTAACCGTTTTTTGAATATTTTTTTTACAGGATCTATGTTATCCTAGTAAGACAAATATTGAGGTATGTTTTTAAAACGTATGTGGTTGACAAAGTTAGTTCATAGCTCACTCTACCCCACAAACCATCACACGCAGCATTGAATTACAAACACAATTATTCCATCCAAAATTTTGTCACATTTTTTTAACTAAACACTCTCCAATGCCAGGATCCAAAGTTGAATCACAAATACAAGAAGATTCTCAGAACTCAGAAGAACTTGAATCCTTTGATAGTTTATGAGTCGGGCTTTAGTATTCTTACAACAAAATAAAAGGCATACATAATGGTCCATGGGCCAGACTGTATTTCACAAATCCAAGGTGTACATGGCCTAACATTTTCAATCCATATACCGACATAAATCTTTAAAAAGGAAATACAATGCATTTCTATTAAATGTCAGCTAACTATCTTACAGAACATACATCTTTTTGTTAAAAGACAATATTTTAAATTTATCTCACATGTTTTAAGCAAAATTGAACCCGCAATTATTTTATTAAAGAACAATCGCACATAATATGAGATACGGTTAAGTTATCAAGCCATTGCATTTATTTGAATGAAACACAAAGAGCAACAATCCTCGATAGTAAAGTAAAATATTCATAATTAGTCATGCCGGTTAGAATTTCATTGAAATGTTTATAAATTATTTTATTTTTGGTTTTAATGTAATTAATTTATTCACTTAATATATAAAACTCAAAAGTAACATAAACTATTTTATTCTTGGTTTTACATGTGCTTAACTCTTTAATTAATGTTCCAAGTCACAAAAGGTGACAACATCTAGCTAGGGTTGTTACGAGTTACGACACAAAGAAAATCAAACTGTAATTTATTAGTTTAAATATAGGCGATTGTAGCAATATGAAAATTTTAGAAAAAGTTGAGAACTCATGGTCTTGTTGGCAACGAAACTTATGTGTTTATTCAAATAAGTATACATTGCACCAACAACAATATAATTAATTCAACTTAAATGAACCCTATACTCCACGGTAAGGGTGAGCATGGTCCAAAAACCGGACCGGACCGAAAACCGATTTCGGCATAAACCTTAGACCGAGACCGGACCGAATGTGGTCGGTCCGGTGTCGGTCCGGACCGGTCCGGTCAGTCCTTCGGTCGGTCTGGTCCAAATTAGTTCAAATTCATCGGTTTTGCTCTGGACCGGACCGGACCGAGGACCGAATTAGTCCAAATGCCAAGACCGCGGACCGGACCGAATGTGGTCGGTCCGGTCCGGTCTCGGTCGGTCCGGTCCGTTCGGGTTGTATGCTCACCCTTACTCCACGGTATATAAGCTAGCAAAAATTTGCTTCTTTGATTTATGTGGGATTTTGAAAACATAGTTTTCAAATAAAATAAAAATATTAATAATTAGTAGGCAAAAAGGTGCACCAAAGACACATTTTAGCGTGATGCATAGTGTGCATGTTCTTTTTGTATGATTTATGTTTCTTTTGAGAAATGTGATTCCAAACTTATCTTGAAGATACAATGCAAAGATAATTAATTTGATTAGGTTTTCGTATATCTATTACTAAAGTCGATTGCAAGCATGTTTAGGTTTGTCATAAGTACCGAAAGATATTGAAATGTATTAGAGAGAGTCGGTTAAATATTGGTTGGGTAAAGCTCATTTAAGAAAATTGTGGTTAAATATGTAGAACAAGATCATCAACACTACAATATTCATACTAAAAGCTACTAATTTGCAACACGAAAAATTGGCATGTATGTAACTTATTTAGTTTTCTAGTATCTTCTACGTTCAATTTTCTCAAAGTATACCCAAAATCAAATATTGGACAACAAATGCCGAGCTTAACATTCTAGTGAGGGTGAGCCAAAATTGTAATTCCTACATTTACGACACATCTCGACTTGCTTTTGCTTCATCGCGGTGTCTTTCTGAAAGTTTACGACACAACCAGACACTCCGGCCGATGCTTGCTTGCTCAAGTCGGGTATTTGTATGCATTATTTGATAACTATTTTAGGTTACGATACAAGAAAATAAAATAAGGGTCAATTTCATAATTTTTTTCAATAAAAACATCAAAATTATATATTTCCTCAAACATGCATCAAAATCGTTACACATTGTGCATTATCCACTTATAAGTTAGGTAAATATGGCATTATAATATTTATACCGAATAAATATAAAATTATCTCATAAAATACAATTAGTGTCTTTTATTAGTTCAAAATTTATAACGTAGTTATATGAGGAAAAAAAAAGATGAGAAGTCATAGTTATTAAAATACGAAAAAGTTGAGAACTCATGTTGTGTTGTGGAGACGGCACACGTTTAATTGAGATTTCTTAGCTTTTCTCACTTAACCATGCATCAAACCCACAACAATACACTTATATCAACATCTGTGAAGTGTATAGCCCAAGATGTTGTGTCTTTGATCCTTGTGGGATTGAATACTTAGTTTTTCAGAAAAAGTAACTAGGCAAAAAGTTGTACGAAAGACACATCTTGACGTAATGTAAATAATTTTAGTTTTTTTGTATGAATTATGTTTCTTTTGAAAAATTCTCATACTCGACTGTGGCGGGACTGATGTTGTTGGTGTTTCTTTAGAGAAATTTTGTGCCAAACTTATTTGTGAAAATGCAAAGATAATTTTGTTAAGTATGTATAGTATAATTTTGATTACTTTTTATTATATCTATACTAAATTCGTTTGCAAGCATGTTTGGGTTTGTCAAAGTACCGAATGAAAGATATGAGATGTATTAGAGAAAATTGGTTAAATATATAGAGTGAGCTAAAAGATTGAAAGTTGAGAATTGTAACATTTGTTGGGTAAAGTTCATCTAAGATTATTGTGATTAATATTTAGAACAAGTGCATCGATGCGGGGTTTTGAGGAAAAGAAATAGGCAAATATAAAATTTTATGATTCGCTTGTTAGATGCATGGCAGTTTATGAGGCGGTCATATATTTTTTTGACTTCAAGTACTAAAAAGCTACAAATCTGCAACATAAAAGAAGTTGACATGTATGTAACATATTTAGTTTTCCTCTTCTATATTATTTCTCTCTAAGCGTACCCAAAATCAAACGTTCAACCACCCACATCCTTGTATTACCAAGCCACTTAATTACTAAAATCACGGTGGCTTCATAAGTTAGACAAGTCGAAAAGATAATCATTTTTTAGTGTTTTGATCAAACATACTAGTTGTATAATATGAGATACCGCTAAGTTATAAGACCCTTTGATAAATGCATTGCATTTATTCGGAACACAAAAGAGTAACAACCCCTCGAGAGTAAACTAAAATACTCAAAATTGGCCATGCATCAGTATGTGTTTCATTGAGATGAGATGTATATAAACTGCTATATTTTTAGTTTCAGTGTGATTAATTTATTCACTTAAGATATAAATCTAGAAATAACATAAAATACTTTATTTATGGTTTTATATATGTATGCTTAACTCTTTAATGTTCCAAATCACAAAAGGTGATAACATCTGGGGCTGTTGTGCACAAAAAAGAAAAAGAATAAAGAAAGAAATCAAAATTTTATTAGTTCAAATACGGAGTATTAATTATAATAACATGAAAATGAAAAAAGTTGAGAACTTAAAATTATGTTATTTTTTTTTAGCTATTTGTTTATGTATATTCACTTATACATAAACATATAACTAACCAAACAACAATATACTTAATTCAACATGCATGAACCGTATACCCTAATGTATATAAGTTGCATGAATTTATTTCTTTGATCCATGTGGGATTGAAAACTTAGTTTCTTTTTTAAAAGGTATTATAGGCAAAAGTTGCACCAAAGACACATCTTGCCGTAATGCATATTATTTATGTTTGTTTATGTGAGATCTATGTTTTCTTTTGAAAAAAAATGTCATATTCCGCTTTGGCGAGAATGTTGTTTTTGTTGATGTTTCTTTTGAGAAGTACGAAGCCAAACTTATCCTAAAGATAAAATGTAAAGATAATTTTGTTAAGAATGTAAGCATTATTTTGATTGAAGTTTTAATATATTGATTATTACAAGCAAGTTTAGGTTTATCATAAGTACTAACTGAAAGATAGCGTGACATATTAGATAGAATTGGTTAAATATAAAGAGACGTGTCAAAGATTGAAAGTTGAAAATTGTATCATATTGGTTGGGTAAAGTTCATCTAAGAAAATTATGGTTAAATATGTAGAGCAAGAGCATCGGTATGCGGTTTTGGGAAAGAAATAGGCAAATATACAATTTTATGAGCTACTTGTATCACTTTTTGACTTCAACTAATACAATACCAAAAGCTACAAATCTGCAACAAGAAAATATTGGCATGTATGTAACATATTTAGTTTTCTTCTTATACCATCATTTCTCTCTAAATATTGGCATCTATCATATCGATATTTAGACTTGATATGAAACACAACGAGCAACAATCCTCGGTACTAAAGTAAAATATTCAAAATTAGTCATGCTGGTTAGTGTTTCATTGAGATGAGATGTTTATAAATTATTTTATTTTTTGGTTTTAAGGTGCTTAATTTATTCACTTTAGATATAAAACCTAAAAGTAACCAAACTATATTATTCTTAGATTTTATATGTGCTTAATTCTTTAATTAATGTTCGAAGTCACAAAAGGTGACAACATCTAGCTAGTGTTACGACTCAAAGAAAATCAAACTGTAATTTTTTTAAAAAAAGTTGAGAACTCAT
Organism: Chrysanthemum seticuspe; assembly: GCA_019973895.1. NCBI lineage: Eukaryota > Viridiplantae > Streptophyta > Magnoliopsida > Asterales > Asteraceae > Chrysanthemum > Chrysanthemum seticuspe. The sequence continues at coordinate 345,660,832 of BPTQ01000005.1, read as the reverse complement.
GGTCTTGTTGTCCATACAACATATTTCCAAGTGTCGATCGACTTAAACATATGTTGCACCAACAACAATATAATTATTGCAACTCAAATGAACATAATACTCCATGGTATATAAGGTAGCAAGAATTTGCTTCTTTGATCTATGTGGGATTGAAAACTTATTTTTCAATATAAAAGAAAATAATACAACAAGTAGGCAGAAAGGCGTACCAAGGACACATCGTGGTGTGATGCATATTATCCATGTTCTTTTTGTATGATTTATGTTTCTTTTGAGAAATTCTCGTACACCCTGGCCTCGCTTTGGCTGGATCGGTGTTGTTAACGTTTCTTTTAAGAAATGTGATGCCAAACTTATTTTGAAGATAAAATGCAAAGATAATTTTGCTAAGAATGCTAGTATAAATTTGATTAGGTTTTCGTATATCTATATTAAATTCGATTGCAAGCACTAACCGAAAGATAATGAGACGTATTAGAGAGAGTTTTTTTAACTATAAAGAGTAAGCAAAATATTGAAAATTGAAAAATGTATCATATTTGTTGGGTAAAGTTCATTTAAGAAAATTGTGGTTAAATATGTAGAACAAGAGCATCGACACTATTTGCTACTATAAAATACAACTATAATTATTTGCTACTATAAAATTATGTTGTTATGCACATGTACTCGTCCATTATAGTATCATGAAAATGGAAAAAGTTGAGACTTATGTTATTTAGTTAGATATATATCAAAGTTAGTAACATGAAAAAAAAAAAAAAAAAAAAAAAAAAAAAAAAAAAAAAGGGTTAGATATACATATCAAAGTTAACATGAAATTAAAAAAAGTTGGGAACTCGTAGTGGTGTTGGTAGGGAAACAACATTCCTATGCTTATTCACTTAAACATAGACATATCACTTACCCAACAACAATATACTTATCTCAACATGCATGAACCATATACTCTAATGTATATAAGGTAGTAAGAATTTTTTTTTTTCTTTTATCCATGTGGGATTTAAAACTTAGTTAGTGTGGGGCTTTTGCATATATATCTTTCTGAAAATGCAAAATTGCATATATGTATATCCAAAGCATGCATAAAAACCATTGTATTATGTGCATAAAAAACTTATACAAAGGATATATATGCAATTATTCATTTTGGGAAGGATATATATGCATTTTTGCCTAGTGTGGTTAAAAGGTAACTATAGACAAAAAGTTTCACCAAGACACATCTTAGCAGGGACGGAGCCAGGAACAAACATGACCGGGTGCACAATTTTTTTTTTTATAATCGTAATGTAATAGAGTTTAAGATGCTAACTAAATAAGACTAAAAACACATTTTAATGAATAGGGGTCATTTAAGATGTATTTGGGAAAAATCGATGTTTTTTTTCTAAAATTAACACTAAATCAAAAAAATCCATAGGTGTCACGGGCACCCACAGGACCACCTGGCTCCGTCCCTGCATCTTGGTGTAATGCATATTATTTATATTTTGTTATTTTCTGAAAATACCTCATACCTCGTTTTAGTGACATGGTGGAGTTGTTTCTTTTGAGAAGTGTGAAGCTAAACTTAGCCTGAAGTGAAAATGCAAAATTAATATTGTCAAGTACGTATAGTATGATTTTGATTAAGTTTTAGTACATATATATTAAAGACGATTGCAAGCAAGTCTAGGTTTATCATAACTACTAACTGAAAGATAGTGAGACAGACGTATTAAAGTAGACTAGATAAACTTGCATAAAACGACGGTGTATAATAACTAATAATCATATTTGTGAACTCGTGGTTCTGATGTGACTCTTGATACAACCCTTACGAGTTTAATTTGTAATCATTGAGAGAAAATAGTTTAAAGATTAAACAATAATAAAATATTGATATAATCATGGAGGATGTTACCATTTCTAATATACAGTAGATTATGCAAATTATTTTACTATTTTTTAAGAGTTTTTAAGTTTTAAGAATTGTAAATTTGCTTAGTAAAGATTAGTTAAGTTATAGAGTGAGCTAAAGATTTAAACTTGTATCATATTGGTTGGGTAAAGTTCATTTAACAAAATTGTGGTTAAATATGTAGAACAAAAGCATCGACGCAACAATACACGCACTAAAAGATACTAATTTGCAACATGATAAATTGGCATGTATTGCTTAGTTTTCTTGCTTCTTCTACAGTCAATTTTCTCTAAGTATACCCAAAATCAAATATTGGACTACAAAGGCCGAGCTTAACGTTTTAGTGTGGGTGTGCCAAAATTTGTAAATCCTACATATACGATACATCTCGGCTTGCTTTTGCTTCATCGTGTTGTCTCTCTGAAAGTTTACGACACATCCAGACACCCCTTATATAACCAAAGAATGAGATGATGTGCAAAAGAATGAAAAGGGTACCATCAAACGAATCCGGTTCCGCTCTTCATCAGCAATCCAATATCATAACCAGAGCTTTTTTGGGTTCGTCGCTTCAAAATATAGTATACCATAATATACGATCGAGTTCAAGCAAAGCAAATTACATATTTTTTTGTACTTATATTTCGGTAACAATTTTATGCAGTTAAAGTATATTATTACTATTAATCTAAAGAATTCGATCAAACTACAAACTGATTGTAAAACAAATATATTCATTTACTATTCAAATACAACAATGCTTGCATATATAAGTCCTACACATTGGACAATTATTCTTACATATTAACCAACTCTTAATGCATTGCGCATGATACACATGCTGACATCCCAAAGTCCCGGTCTTGTCGTCTTCACGGTATTCATCCATACAAATCGCACAAATAATATCATCTCCCGTTGTGCTGCAACCATATGCAGGGATTTGTTGTGAATAACTTCTCCTCATCATCACGATAGCACTCTCTATATCTTGGATACATCGACGGACCCAAGTTGGAACGTTTTTATCAGGACGGGATTGGTATTGCATACATATCGCGTCGAATCTGTCAAGATACGTATGTAGCCTTCAAGCATTACAATATCCATTAAGTTCGATTCAAGTACGAATAATAACGAATTTGGATGGATGTATTGTAATTTGCTTAGGTTTAAACGCGTTTATATATCAATTTTAAAATATGGAATGTTTGTTTAAAATATTATACACGCGGGAATATTTTTGTACTTTGTGATATACTAGCTTTAACTGCAAGTTGCGATGGCACATACCTGTAATTAAAATTTTCGGTCAAAAATACTTTTGAGTTTTAGGTTTCTTGATATAATAATTTTACAGATGTTGACGATTTTATCTTTGAATAAACAATAAGCGCTACTAAACTAACTTATACCGTATAAAAACTGTAGATTACTCTCGTGATGTTGCGACAATACAAATGCGATAGCTCGTAGTATTATGGATGTGTGAGGTCAAATTGGTTGACAATGACTTATAGTCGTAAGTTAGTAGGAGACAATGTCAATTCACTAAATTAATACGATCTAAAAATTTACACCTACTAATCACCAAAAATTATATTTTTATTTTAGAATTTTTCTTTCTCTTGATCATTTTAAAAGAGTAGATTTGTATCATGTTAAGAAAATTTAGTTCTATAAATATACCTTTTAAAGTTTATTTTTTTGTTGTACTTGTTGGTATTGTTCAAATCTGGATTTTTTATATTTATCCCACATAGGTGTGAGATGTTAGTAAAAGAGTTCTGCAAATGTAAATAAAACTCGTATGTTATAGAAGCAGGTTGAGTTAACTATAAAGAAAACGTAGCAGCTGTTAAACTTACGGAGTAAGGCTAAAGCCATATTTACGCTGCAACTAGATATTCGAGTTACAAACGTAGAAAAAGTAAAAAGGAAAAAGGAATCAAACTGTATTTTATTAGTTCAAATATTAATTATGGTAACATGAAAATGAAAAAAAGTTGAGAACTCATAGTTATGTTGTTTAGTTAGATACTTGACGAGTACTCGTGCATATCAACGAGATTTTACAGTGGCAAATAGGGAACCCGATATGAAACCTGACCTGAAACCAACACGTAATTTAGCATGTTAGGGTTGAGTCTAAAATAGATTTCGGGTCGGCTTTGGGCCGACCCAACTAACCTGTTTATTAAACAGGCCACGTTCGGGTTGAAAATAAATTAAGCGGGTCGACCCGCCAACCCGTATAAGATTTTTTACTTAAATCAAAAACTATTTATATTTTATTATACAGGGTAAATAGGTTAAACGGGTCGACCTGCAAACCCGTAAATTAATTAGTAATTAGTTTCGACATTTTCTTTATTAGTTTAAGTTTTCAACATTTTCACTTTTCATTTTTGGGTTTTTCTTTTATAATATAGATATGTAAGTCGTTTAAAAAAAGGTAGATATTATATATATATCAAAGTTAGTAAAAGTTAATAACATGAAAATGAAAAAAATTGAGAACTCATAGTTATGTGGATTGAATAGCTAAATCTCTATATTTATTCACTTAAACATAGACATATAGCTAACCAAACAACAATATACTTATTTCAACATGTATGAACCATATACCCTATTGTATATAAGGTAGCAAGATTTTGTTTATTTGATCCATGTGGTATTATGTTCTTAAGTTTTTTTAAAAGGTAACCATACGCAAAAAGTTCCACCAAAGACACATCTTGCAGTAATGTATATTATTTATGTTTTTCCTGTATGGTTTATGTTATTTTTATTTTTTTAAATCTCGTATCTCGCTATGGCGAGAATTGTGTTGTTGTTGTTGTTGTTTCTTTTGAGAAGTGTCAAGCCAAACATATCCTAAAGATAAAATGCAAAGTTAACTTTGTTAAGAATTTAAGATAGTATAATTTTGATTGAAGTTTTAGTATATCAATTATTGCAAGCAAGTTTAGCTTTATCATAAGTACTAACTATGGCAAGCAAGTTTAGTTTTATCATAAGTACTAACTGAAAGATAGTGAGACGTGTTAAAGAGAATTCGGTTGTATCTATTTTCTTAATAAAATCACTTAATACTTTTTAATAGTTTATAAATCCGAATCGTTAAAAGCTTTTGACAATTAAAAGAGGTTTTTATTTTCCCGTGTTTAGATGCTTTAAGAAGTTTAAAGCTTTTGCCCAACAAGACTTGAATGAAGATCTTACTACCTCTTAATGATAAATAGGTAAACTTTAAGTTGTAAAGTCTAACCAAATATATTATTCTTAGTGATTTTAACCGTCTGTAACTGTTATTTATCCGGTTTTTTAGTAGTGTTTTACTAGTTATAATGCCCGCGCACGCATAGGTTTTTATATATTTTGTTTTTTTAAGAATGGATTACTAATTTATTTATTTTATATAGAGTTGTAAATTTTTGATATATAAACCTTATAATTAATTTAATTATATTAATTAGAGGTAGGTTTTTTTTTCCCGTGTGTCGATGTAGGGCAATAGATGGGAAACAACTTTTTAATCTTAAATTTACACATAGGTTGGAAGGTGTATGTATGTGCGGATGATTTTTTTAATTTTTTTATAACAGACACAAATATTTTTAAAATCACTCCCGCTTTTGACTAAGTTTTTTTTAATACTTTTGACACTTAAACTTTTATGTTTATTTTTCTTTTCTTGACTATATATAAGAACGTTTTTTTTTTAAACTATTGTCAAATCCGGAATATTTGAGTTTTTTTAGTAAATATTTTAAAATAAAAATAATAATAATAATAAATAAAATATTACTTAATAAAGGAAGGTTGAATTTTTTTAAAAGCAAAAGTCCTCACTTGAGATTTTATTTTATTATATAAAAGATAAGGATCTATCTTTATTCTAGTAAGACAAATATTGAGGTATGTGTTTATAACATACGTGGTTGACAAAGTTATCTCACATGTTTTAGGACTTGTATCCGCACTTATTTTATTGAAGAATGATCAAATACAATATAAGATACCGCTAAGTTATAAGACTTTTGATAAATACGTTGCATTTATTTAGAATACAAAAGAGCAACAACAAACACTCCAAATTGGTCATGCTGATCGGTGATGAGATGTTTACAAACTGTTTTATTTTTTTTGTTTTAATGCGCTTAATTTTCTCACGGGTATGTTTGGCGCAATGGGCTGGGGCTGGGGCTAGGGCTTTTATTATAAGCCGAAGTTAAAATTTGTATTTTTGTAGACTTGTTTGGCAAATGAGCTGGGGCTGGGGCTTATTATTTCAAAATTACTAAAAAAGATATAATTAAATGAGTTTTATGGTATATGTTTAGATATTTTTGTGGGTAAATATGTAATTTATGGTTCATAAGCCCCGGGCTAAAGTTTTTAGCCCCTTTTTGGGGGCTAAAGTTTTAAGCCTCTTTTAGGGGCTTATGATTTCATAAGCCCACATGACAAACGAGACTTATTTTATAAGCCGACTTATTTTAGAAGCTCAAGCCCCATAAGCCCCTCCCCAAACACACCCTTAAGATATAAAACTGACAAATAACAAAAGGTGATAACATGAAAATGAAAAAGTTTGAGAACTCATAGTTATGTTGTTTCGTTAGATATATATAAGTGGTTAAGAAAAGTTAGACACATATCAAAGTTAGTAACATGAAAATGAAAAAAAGGTTAGACATATATCAAAGTTAGTAACATGAAAATGAAAAAAAGTTGAGAACTCATAGTTATATTGTATGGTTTTTTATACTTTAATGTCTATTCATTTAAACATAGAAGTATAACTAACCAAACAAGAATATACTTATTTCAAAATGCTTGAAACATATACCCCAATGTATATAAGGTGCCAAGATTTGTTTCTTTTATCCACTTGGGAGTGAAAACTTAGTTTTTCCAAAAAAGCAACTAGGCAAAAAATTTTGTACCAAAGAGACATCTTGACATAATGTATATGATTCATGTTTTTTTGTATGAATTATGTTTCTTTCGAGAAATTCTCATACCCGACTCTGATGAGATTGGTGTTGTTGCTGTTTCGTTTGAGAAATGTGATGCCAACTTATTTTAAAGTGAAAATTAGATTGTAAGCATGTTTAGGTTTGTCATAAGTACTGACTGAAAGATAGTGAGACGTATTAAACAAAATTGGTTAAATATATAGAGGGAGCTCAAGATTGAAAGTTGAAAATTGTATCATATTGGTTTGGTAAAGTTCATCTAAGTAAATTTAATTAATGTTCCAAGTCACAAAAGGTGACAACATCTAGCTAGGGTTGTTACGAGTTACGACACAAAGAATATCAAACTGTGATTTATTAGTTTAAAAAGAAAATCAAACTGTGATTTATTAGTTTAAAAATAGTCGATTGTAGCAATATGAAAATTTTAGAAAAAGTTGAGAACTCATGGTCTTGTTGCCAAGGCAACAGAAACTTATAATTAATTCAACTTAAATGAACCCTATACTCCACGGTATATAAGCTAGCAAGAATTTGCTTCTTTGATCTATGTGGATTTTGAAAACTTAGTTTTTCAAATAAAATAAAAATATTAATAACTAGTAGGCAAAAAGGTGTACCAAAGACACATCTTGGCGTGATGCATACTATCCATGTTCTTTTTGTATGATTTATGTTTCTTTTGAGAAATTCTCGTACCCGTCGGCCTCGCTTTGGCGGGATTGGTATTGTTATTGTTTCTTTTGAGAAATGTGATGCCAAAACTTATCTTGAAGATAAAATGCAAAGATAATTTTGCTAAGAATGCTAGTATAAATTTGATTAGGTTTCGTATATCTATTTTAAATTCGATTGCAAGCATGTTTAGGTTTGTCATAAGTACTGACGAAAGATAGTGAGACATATTAGAGAGAGTTTTCTAACTATAAAGAGTACGCAAATTATTGAAAGTTGAAAACTGTATCATATTAGTTGGGTAAAGTTCATTTAAAAAAATTGTGGTTAAATATGTAGTCGACACTACAATAATTATTTGCTACTATAAAATTCAATTATAATTATTGGCTACTATAAATCTTATGTCTATGAACGGGTACTCGTCTAGTTATACTATCCTGAAAGTAAAAAAAGTTGAGACTCATAGTTATGTTGTTTAGAGATACATGTAAGTCGCTAAAAAAAGTTAGACATATATCAAAGTTAGTAACATGAAAATAAGAAAAGAAAGTTAGATATATATCAAAGTTAATAACATGAAATGAAAGAAAGTTAAGAACTCGTAGTTAAGTGGCATAAACAACAATACGCCTATGTTTATTAACTTAAACATAGACATACAATTGACCCAACAACAATGTACTTATCTCAACATGTATGAATCATATACTCTAATGTATATAAGGTGGTAAGATTATTATTATTATATTTTTTTTTAATCCATGTGAGATTTAAAACTTAGTTTTTTAAAAGGTAACTATAAGCAAAAAGTTTCGCCCAAAACACATCTTAAATATAATTTAAGTTTTGTTATTTTTCTGAAAACATCTCATATCTAGTTTTAGCGAGAATGGTGTTGTTTTTTTTAGAGAAGTGTGAAGCCAAACTTAGACTGTAGTGAAAATGCAAAGATAATTTTCTCAAGCATATAAAGTATAATTTCGATTATGTTTTAGTACATCTATACTAAAATGATTGCAAGCAAGTCTAGGTTTATCATAAATAGTCACTGAAAGATAGTGAGATGTATTAAAGAGAACTAGACGAATATCAACGCAAAACAATGGTATATAGCGGCTAATAATTATATTTGTAAACTTGTTATTCTTTTTCTGGTGTGACTCTTGATGCAACACTTACGAGTTCAATTTGTAATCACTGTGAGAAAATAGTTTATGAGTAATAACGAAAAATTCTAAAAGCTTGATAATTAAACAATATATAAAATATTAATTTAATGATGGTCGTCTTCTTTTACCATTTTTAATAAATAATAAATTAGTCAAATCACTTACTTTTTCTGAAAAGTATTTAAGGGTGCGTTTGGTATCCCACTACGGAATAAATCTATGACTTTGAAAGTGATTAAGTTTTAAGAATAACAAATTTGCTTTAGAGTTAAATACTTTATTGGTCGTTGAGGTATACGGGGTTTCACATATGTTGTCCCTGAGTTCTTTTTTCGGCGGGTCATGTCTTTATGGCATGTAAAAATTACAGGTCATATCCAATTTACTAACGACTTTTAAACGGTCGTTAAAAAAGGACTAACGTGATATAGATGCCTAACGTGAGGACATAAGATTGTAATTTTTGTTTTTCTCCTCAAAATACAAACCACAAGGACAATTTATGTAATTTACTATTTAAAAAAAAAAACTTTTTATCATCCGTTTTTTGTATGTTTTCGTCTGTTTTTGTATGTATTTATACTTTTTGATCCGTTTTTATACGTTTTCATTCATTTGTATATGCTTTTGTCCGTTTTCTTCAGTTTTTATACATTTTTGTACCTTTTATTCATTGTTATAAGACTTTTGTACGTTTTTATTCGATTTTATACGTTTTTATATATTTTTGTCTTTATACGTTTTTATCCCCTTTAATAGGGTTTCATCCATTTTTGGACGTTTATATAAGTTTTCATCAGTTTATATGTTTTTTATGTGATATACATTTTCGTTTATTTTAAATATTTTTTTTTCTATATTTTCGTGCATTTTTTATATACTTTGTTTGGCCCCATATAAAAAAGTTGATAACTCATATATATTTTGTTTGGCCCTATATAAATGGGTAGTTTTTCTCAACTAAACATCTATATCGAACCCACAACAAGGCAAACGTTCAATATAAATCTCAAATTTACCATAGATACAATAGACCAATAATAGTCATTCATTTTTTTTTAAATAAACTTTCACCATTTTTTTATAAATTAAATATCTCGCAAACCGATAATTGTTATGGGATAAAAATCATACCATCGCGACGAGAATTAAATTATCTTTCTATAGATATGCACTACTATACATTTTTAACGATTTTTTTTTCCAAAATTTCGGCAAAAAAAAATCATATATGATTTGTGAAAATCATATATGATTCGATTTTTAAAAATCATATATCATTTTTGAAAATCATATATGATTTTTCTGGGCGGAATTTTTGAAAAAAAAAATTGTCGAAAATATAGAAAAGTGCATATTAATAGAAAGATAATTTAATTCTCGTCGCGATGGTGTATTTTTTATAGTTTGAAGATTTACTGTTTGCAAAATATGTTGTTTTAAAAAAAATGTGAAAAATGATTTTTTATTAACTTTGATTAAAAATGAATAGCTAAAATTGATTTATTGGATCTATGATAAATATGCGATCTATATTTATGTCAACTCCCCACAACAATATACTTACAACAATATACTTATTTCAACATGCATGAACCATATACTCCAATGTATATAAAGTGCCAAGATGTTGTGTCTTTGATCTACGTGGGATGGAAACTTAGTTTAATACTCTAATATGAAAATATAAAAAAGTTGATAACTCGTATATATTTTTTTGGCCCGATACACAAATTTAGTTTTTTCTCAACTAAAAGTCTATATCAAACCCACAACAATATACTTATTTCGATATTTGTGAACCATATACCCTAATGTAGATAAAGTGCCAAGATGTCCTGTCTTTGATCCGTGGGGGATTAGAAACTTTAATTTTTCAAAAATGCAACTAGGCAAAAAGTTGTATAAATGATGCATCTTGACGTAATGTATATAATTCATGTTTCTTATGAGTTATGATGTTTCTTTTGGGGAAATGCAAGTACTTGCTTTGGCGGGATTGATGTTATTGCTGTTTGTTTTTGAGAAATGTGATGTCAAACTTATAATGAATATAAAATTATAATTTGGTTAAGAAGGTATAATATAATTTTGATTACACTTTAGTCTATCGATAATAAATTCGATTGCAAGCATGTTTGGGTTTGTCATAAGCACTGACCGAAAGATAGTGAGATGTATTAGAGAAAATTGGTTAAATATATAGAGTGAGCTAAAGATTGAAAGTTGAGACTTGTATCATTCGTTGGGTAAAGTTCATCTAAGATAATTGTGTTAAATATTTGAAAAAAGAGCATCCATGCGCGGTTTTGAGGGAAAGAAATAGGCAAATATAAAATTTTATGATTTGCTTGTTTGATGTATGGTATGTTTATGAGGTGTTCGTATAATTTTTTGACTTCAAGTACTATAAAGCTACAAATCTTCAACAAAAAAAAGTTGACGAGTATGTAACATATTTAGTTTTCTTCTTCTATAGTAATTTCTCTCCAAGCGTACCGAAAATCAAACATTGAACTACCCACATTCTTGTATTACCAAGTTACTTAATTACTAAAGCCACCAAATGTTCTTATAAAATTTTCGAAGGTATTACGGTGGCTTCATAAGCAAGACAAGTCAAAAAGATAATCATTTTTGAGTTTTTTGATCAAGCATACTAGTTATATAATTTGGGTACTTATAGGCAAAGTTTAAGTTGTAAAGTCTAACCAAAATATCTTACTCTTGTGATTTTACCCGCCTAAAAAAAAGTAAAAATTATCAGTTCTTTGAATAGTTTTTCTATATGATCTACGTCATCCTAGTAAGACAAATATTGAGGTATGCTTTTGTAACATACGTTGTTGACAAAGTTATCTCACATGTTCTGAACTTCAAAACATGTCAAACCCGACCCGAACCGACAACAACCGAGTCGACCCGAAAACGACAAATAAAAAAACTTGAAGCGAGAACCGAACCAAGAAATAGATCTCAAAACCAAAACCGAGCCGAGGGTTCGGTTTAGCTATTTCGAACCGAAAATATCAAATCGAGAACCGAAACTAAACCAAGACCAACAAAAACCAAAAAAATATACAAAATAAAGTGAACCGAATAAAGTCGGTTCAGTCATGTTTCAGTCGATTTATTGGTTCGAGTCGATTTTAGAGTGGATTTGCTCAGCCTTATTTTGAAGACTTGCACCCATAATTATTTTATTGAAGAACCATCAATTACGATATGAGATACCTCTAAGTTAACACAAAAGAGCAACGTGTTTCATTGAGATATAAAATCCGAAAACATAAACTATTTCATTTTGATTTTATATCCTTTAATATTGTAAATCACGAAATGTGACGATTTGTTACGATTTAAGAAAATAAAAATGGTCAAAAAAGCTGAGAACTCATACTTATCGGAGGCCCAATTATAAATCTTTTGTTTTTCTCAACTAAAGATGTATATCGAACCTACAGCAACATACTTATTTCATCATGTGTGAACCATATACCCCAATGTATATAAAGTCCCAAGATGTTGTATCTTTGATCCATGTGGTAATGAGAAAGTTTTTCTTTTCTTTTTTTTTTAAAGCAACTCAAAGACACATCTTGACGTAATGTATATAATTCATTTTTTGTATGAATTATACTTATACCCGCTTTCGCGGAATTGATGTTATTGTTGTTTCTTTTGAGAAATGTGACGACAAACTTATCCTGAAGATAACAATGCAAATATAATTTTGTTAAGATTGTATAGTATAATTTTGATTAAGTTTTAGTAGATCTATACCAAAGACGATTGTAAGCATATTTAGGTTTGTCATAAGTACTGACTGAAAGATAGTGAGACGTATTAAAGAGAATTGGTTATATACAAAGAGTGAGCCAAATATTGAAAGTTGAAAATTATATGTAGAACAAGAGTATCGATGCGCGGTTTTGGGGGAAAGAGATAGGCAAATATAAAATTTTATGATTTGCTTGTTCGATGCATGGTATATTTACAAGTCCTACGATACTCCTACCAAAAGCTACAAATCTTCAACAAGAAAATATTGGCATGTATGTAATTACATATTTAGTTTACTTCTTCTACCGTCATTTCTCTCTAAGTATACCCAAAATCAAACATTCAACTACCCACATCCTTGTATTACCAAGCTACTTAATTACTAAAATCACTAGATGTTCTTATAAAATTTTCGAAGGTATACGGTGGCTTCATTAGTAACACAAGTCGAAAAGATAATCATTTTTTAGTGTTTTGATCAAACATACTAGTTATATAATATGAGATGCCGCTAAGTTATAAGACCCTTTGATAAATACATTGTATTTATTTGGAACACAAAAGAGCAACAGCCCCTCGAGTAAAATACTCAATTTGCCCATTTAAGATATAAAACTCACAAATAACATAAACTATTTTATTCTTTGGTTTATATCTATATGCTTAACTCTTTAATGTTCCAAATCACAAAATGTGATAACCGATAACACCTGGGGTTATTATGCACAAAAAAGAAAAGAAAAAAGAAATCAATATTAGCTCAAATATTAATTATAGTAACATGAAAATGAAAAAAAATTGAGAACTCATAGTTATGTTGTTTTACTACTTATATCTCTAAGGTATGTTCATAGAAGATAGACATATAACTAACTAAACAACATTATACTTATTTCAACATGTAAGAACCATATACCCCAATGTATAAAAGGTGCCAAGTTGTTATTTCTTTGATCCGTATGGGATTGAAAACTTTGTTTTTTACTAATAGGTAACTATTGGCATTTGGCAACAAGTTTCACCAAAGGCACATCTTGCAATAATGCATATTATTAATGTTTTTCCTCTATGATTTACGTTTTTTTTTAAATCTCATATCACGCTTTGGCGAGAATGGTGTTGTTGTTGTTGTTGTTGTTGTTGTTCTTTTAAGAACTGTGAAGCCGAACTTATCCTGAAGATAAAATGCAAAGAGAATTTTGTTAAGAATGTATAATGTAGTTTTGATTAAGTTTTATTATATCTATAATAAAGATGATTGCAAGCATGTTTAGGTTTTTCATAAGATATAAAACCCCAAAGTAACATAAACTATTTTATTCTTAGGTTTTATATGTGCTTAACTCGTTTAAGCCTATTGCTTTCATGTTGATTTATGCTGATGCTAAAAATGATTACTGCATAATGAAAAAACAATGTTAAATCATATATTATTAAAATAATAGTTTTAGAAAACAATGTAACCTCATTTTACCAAGATGAAAAATCCTTTTTACCAAAAAAAAAAAAAAAAAAAAAAAAAATGTAACCTGATATCTTTTTATTGATGAGAAAGAAAGCTTTAGCTTGTTATTTAAAGAATTTTATGTTGTGTATGTTTTGTCCTCTAGTGTCGTGTTCACTAACTTAGTGGTATACAACAAAATAAATGGTATACAAGAGGGGGTCTACGGGTCGGACTGTATTTCACAAATCAAAGATGTACATTGGCCCAAAGTTTTCAATCCATATACTTGGACAATATTATTTCATAGGGCTGTACAGAATTCAGGTTTCACTCATGAAAATCGAAAATTGAAATCGAACCGAAAAAAAAAATTGAACCGAATTTAGAACCAAACTGAACTTAACCGAAATAAATACTTGATTTCGGTTCGAATATGATTTTGGCACAATAAAACGAAAACGAATCGAAAACCGACTTCACAAAAATTTGTGTATTTTATATATATTTGTAAAAAATATATATAAGCTCATTCATAATTTAAATATAATATTTTTCAAGCATTATTTTTTTTTTGCTAAAAATCTATATAATTAAATAAATAAATAATTAATATTAAGTAACTCGTATTATTTGATTCGGTTTTTGTTTATTCGGTTCGGTTCAGTTTTTAGTTTTAACCAAAAAAAATTCAACCGCATTAACAGAATCAAATGCATCGAATAACTCGATAACCGAACGAATGAACACCCATATTTCTTATAAATTGATTTCACTGACATAAATCGATAAAAAGGAAATACAATGCATTTGTGATGTTAACTATCTTACAAAACAAACATCTTCTTGTAAAAAGTCAACACTAAAAATTTATCTCACATGTTTTAAGAGGGATTTGAACCCACAATTCTCTAATTAATAACGATCACACATAATATGAGATGTCGTTAAGTTAGTAGATCATTGCATTTGTTTGAAACACAAAGTAAAATATTCAAAATTAGTCATGCCGGTTAGTGATTCATTGCGATGAGATGTTTATAAACTATTTTTCTGGTTTAAATGTGCTTAATTTATTCACTTAAGATATAAAACCCAAAAGTAACATAAACTATTTTATTCTTAGGTTTTATATATGCTTACTCTTTAATTAATGTACCAAGTCACAAAAGGTGACAAAATCTAGCTATGGTCGTTACACAAAGAAAATCAAACTGTAATTTATTAGTTTAAATATAGTCGATTTAGCAATATGAAAATTAAAAAAAAGAAAAGAAAATCAAATTGTAATTTATTAGTTCAAATATAGTCGATTTAGCAACATGAAGAAAAAAAATAATGATAAAATAAATAATAAAAAAAAAAAAATTGAGACCTCAATGTTGCCCACACAACATATTATCAAGTGTCAATCCACTTAAATATATGTTGCACCAACAACAATATAATTATTTCAACTTAAATGAACTCTATACTCCACGGTATATAAGCTAGCAAGAATTTGCTTCTTTGATATATGTGGGATTTTGAAAACTTAGTTTTTCAAATAAAATAAAAATATTAATAACTAGTAGGCAAAAAGGTGTACCAAAGACACATCTTGGCGTGATGCATACTATCCATGTTCTTTCTGTATGATTTATGTACTTATATTTCGGTAACAATTTTATGCAATTAAAGTATATTATTACTATTAATCTAAACAATTCGAAACTACAAACCGACTGTAAAACAAATGATTATAATACCAAAAGAATTTACTATCCAAATACAACAATGCTGGCAAAAGTCCTACACATTGGACAATTATTCTTACATATTAACCAACTCTTAATGCATTGCGCATGATATACATGCTGACATCCCAAAGT
The DNA here is from genome assembly GCA_019973895.1 of Chrysanthemum seticuspe. Lineage (NCBI taxonomy): Eukaryota > Viridiplantae > Streptophyta > Magnoliopsida > Asterales > Asteraceae > Chrysanthemum > Chrysanthemum seticuspe. Next base: position 345,644,993 of record BPTQ01000005.1, on the reverse strand, counting down.
CCCGGTCTTGTCGTCTTCATCGTATTCATCCATACAAATCGCACAAATAATATCATCTTGCGTTGTGCTGCCACCATATGCAGGGATTTGTTGTGAATAACCTCTCCTCATCATCACGATAGCGCTCTCTGTATCTTGGATACATCGACGGACCCAAGTTGGAACCTTTTTATCAGGACGGGGTCGGTATTGCATACATATTGCGTCGTATCTATCAAGAATACGTATGTAGCCATCAAGCATTACAATATCCATTAAGTTCGATTCAAGTACGAATAATAAACGAATTTGGATGTTTGTAAAAAGAAAAGAGTGATCGAATGAATAGTTAGATGGTTTGTGATATCATCGCTTTTATTAATATATAGACTTCTTTAGGTTCGCGGTTATCGCATTCATTTTTGGCAAAAATGCATATATATCCCTTCCAAAGTGAATAATTGCATATATATCCTTTTTACAAGTTTTTTATGCACATAGTACAATGGTTTTTATGCATGCTTTGGATATATATGCAATTTTGCATTTTCGGGAGGATATATATGCAAAATTTTTAGATATTAAGTTTTAAGTGTTTCGTTTGGGTCATTAGTTTGATAGCATTTTATTTGTAAATATTATTGTTTCCGTTACAATTTTATTATTCATTTTTCCATTTTAATTTCAACGAAAATAAATATTAATTACTGAAAATAATAGTGGAAATTATTTAAGTTTTTTTTGGGTAACCATGGTTTCGGACCTTGTGGCCGACTAATCTACGGGGTTTGAACTCATCGTCAGATAAACTCAAAACAGGTAATGCCTTCCTTTTTCTAGAGGTTGATCAAACTAGATGGATGGACTTAGGTTTCCATATTAAATCTTATGTTAATCCAACAATTAGATCAAACTAGATGGATGGTGGTGATTTGTTCTCTGGTAAACATCAAAATAAGAGTAAGCATTTGAAAATTCCTCTGTTGTCACAAGTGTAAAGCCAACTTTTTTTTTTCTTTTTTTCCTAATTTTGCAAAAAGTGAAATTATATTAACTCAAAAACATATAGCAACAAAAACACTGATTTGAACAAGCTCTGGAAATAACTAAACTTTCACTAAACTTACAAAGACAACATATATCGGACAATCCAAACTATGCTATACCAAATATCAGACAAAGTACTTGCTATTGTTACAAACAAATTAGGACTTGCAATTGTTGTAACATCATGTAGGTATCTGAAAATAAACTATGAACGTAACTAAAAAATGTAAACCAAACATATGTTCCTTATAGCCAAAGGTTATAAATAATGCGAGGTGTGGCGTAGCGGCATGATCAAGCCTCACGTTTTAGCGGCTAAAGCGAAATTTTTACGTTTTTCAGGCGGCACGAAATAATATTTATATCTTTATATCATATATTTTATATATTGAGTTTATAAAAAGAGTTGTATAATAAAGGTTAAGAAACTATCATTATATGTTGTATTCTTCATTTTTATTTTAAATATCTTTTTATCAGAGTTGAATAAAAAAACACCTAACGCCTCACGCTTTTGCGCATCTTATCGCTCTTTTTCTCGTCCGATATCACGTCACGTCTAAATTCGACGCTTTGATCTATTCCGTAACGTGAAGGACACACCTCACGCTTTAACAGCGACATGACACGCTTTTTAAAACCATGCTAATAGCTAAAAGCCTTTACTATTAGCGCATGCCATCAAAAGTGTTTAATATTGTATAAAAAATTAAAAGTTTTTTCGCTGTAAAGACATACCATAAACTTAGAGCACCGGGTACAAGGGTTGTTGGCTTGAGCCATCACCCTCGGCACCACCCTATGGCACGAGACACCACACCGAGACTTGGCTGGTGGCGCCGTGGCCACCAGCTCACGCCGAAACAATTTTTTTTTTTTTTTGATGTGTTTGTGTGATATTGTGATATGTTTTTTTTTTCCTTTATCTTTTCTTTCTTTTGTGTGTGTATGTGTGTGTGCTTTTTTTTTTTTTTTTTTTTTTTTTTTTTTTTTTTTTTTTTTTTTCAGGTGGCTAAAGGAAGAAGGGTAGAAGACGATTGAGTTGTATGGGGTATTGGGCCATTGAGGTGTAAAGGATTCAGGGCCCAACAATTAAATAATTTCTTTTGTTACTTTGAATGTGATTTGAACAAAAACAAAAAAATAGGAGAAAATATGGTACATTTATAACAGTTGCAAATGAATATAATTTTTGGTATAATCTTTGAACTATGTCTGGTTTTGGGTAGTATAATTTTTACAAAGTTGAATAAATCACAAGACAAGATTTTGTACTCAAACGACAAAATGATAATGTGGTTTTTATTAATGAAATTTAATTTTGGTTAAATATATTGTGTTTATTTAAAAAAATTAAAAATATATGTATCATGGCACCAGAAAACTGATGTTATGCTAGGGAGGGTTTTTTTTCTTGGTGTTATAGCTAAAACTGGTGCCATGGAGAAAAAGTGTTGAGGTGACACCACTTTTTCTCATGGCACCACCCACGGCACGAGACTGTACCTAGTGCTCTTAGACAACATAATATTGTTTGAGTTGGATCTTTAATATTTGTTAGACAAATGTTTGTTTTTGTTTATTTACAAGATAATAGTATGCGATCAAACTTAAATAAACAAATAATATGTTTTACAAATACATTTACATATAAATTGAGTTTATTTATTTTCGTGTTCACTAACTTACTATAACGATTTGCACGTTACGAGACCATCAAGGTTGGAATTGTGAAACTATGTACGCTATACTTAAAGCCTCCTTAGTTCCTTCCATGTAAGATTATGTAAGATTGTGGAAAAGTTAGTCTCAAAGGGCGCCATCTAAGAACACTATAGAAACGTTATAGAAACATCATGCACAATTTGTAGATGCTAAGAATTAGTATAAATATTGCTCATTTGAAATACACATCTCAAAACACTGTATTTTCTCGTGAATTCATGTGTTATCTTGTCTCACTTAAACTTTTACGTCCTTCTTTTAGTTGCTTACATTGTTTGTTTTCCGAGAAAATATGACTTAGTATACATGATAGCGTATTATTATTAGTGGTCCAAACCCACTAAATACACTCTTGATTCAAGCCCATCACTAATCCCAACAAGAAACAGTTGATCCTTGCTTCAATCTCAGGCCAAGTAATGCCTGATGAAACTCCTCAGGCTACACTGAGCACATAGTGCTGTTGTGTCCCAACTTTTACTAACGGTTAAACATGTACCATCAGACATTGTGCAGTGAGGACGCACGACAAGCATCATTTTGTCTGAGCTAAGGAAGATAGTCTATCTGTTCTCCTTGTCTACTCTATAGATGATCAATAACACATGGCTCCCTGGTAGTCGTTGATCATTCTTTAAGAGTTTTTATTTGAACCATAATCGCCTCTTTATAAATGGAAGGAACCACACACAACTTCAACAAGTTTTTACATACTTGGGTAAATATTGCCTCACCGCAGTACAATGTGGTCTTTTTTTAAGTGTTATCCGAGCTTCTTGATCTTCATCATTCTCATCGGGTCCCTACCGTTCAACACGGAAAACCAAACAACAAAACTATTCCCATCACATCTCTTAAACCAAACAACAAGATCAGATACGCCTGAAGGAATTGAAGTATTGAACCCACTTGAAATCAGAAAAGTATGCATTACAACACAAACACTCACATAAATACTACAGTTTAAAAAAGATCTGTATGTGTATCTTTCCCCGCAACATATTTGTTGTATTTCAGGACACGTAGAGAATTAGATAGGTACTTGGAAGCTTCACAGATTAGAGAACGACCAATCGAAAGGATCATTAATGTAACTGGAACGTAATGTCGTTTTTCTCCAAGTTTTACTTTTGTACTCACTAATTTTTTAATTTTTCTATTACATTAATCGAAACTATAATGCGCAAGAAACTATAATGCAACGTAGAATGAGTTACCTATTAACCGTAGAGAGCAACAAATGTTGCGCTATCTTTTTGGATTAATCTTTATAAAATCTTGAAGATAGATTGATTATAGTTTAGTTGTTAATGATTATGATGAATTGGTTATATCAATATTTCTTTTATTTGTTCTGTTCAGAAAAATATATCAAGATTTATACTAAGAATTCAAGATTGTGTTTAAAATATATTTATAAATTCTATGAATGAGCTTTTTTTATTGCTTATAGTAAAATGGACAAACTGATTCATAAACATGGCTACATTTAGACACAAAAATTTCTAATACTTTTGGATTTCTCATTTCTCTTAAAAACAAATATAAACATGGCCACATGGCGACATTTACACACAAAAATTTCTAATAGTTTTAGATAGTAAACAATGTTTTTTTATCATACAATTGCACGTTTGCAAAAAAAAGAAGAGTACAAGGCCGATTAATTGCCGCCAAGGCGCTACTGAGCCACAAACCTTTTAGATTTGTGTAAATCGGTCAACCGTGATCAAACTTTCTGAATAGTTGCAAATTTTACAAGAAATACCCAAAAATCTATTTAAACTAGTTTTAATCATTTATGGTCACTGTTTATATCTATTATAATATGTTTTTTTTTTTTTTTTTTTTTTTTTTTTAAATTTTGCCGGAAATATCTAAAACTCGCCGGAGATGCCCAAAGCTTGCCAAAAATACCCAAAACTTGCCGGAAATGCCAATTCGATCAATCATGGTTAATCTCGGCTAGACCAGTTACAAGCTACAAGAGGGTCGACCGCCCGGCTACCGACTTGTGATTTTTGCAACCTTGATTATAAATATTTTAGTGAGCAATGTTTTTTCATCGTTCAAAATATTTATTTGCTTTATATAAAACTAAGTTTTATGGATACGGGTGTTAAAAAGAAATGTGTGAAACGGACAAACCGAGCCGACCCACACTATCCGAAACCGCAAAAAACGATAACTAAGAAATCAAATCCGAAAAAACCATTTTCCGGATAAACCCTCTAATCGCGGTTCGATTTCGGTTTGAATCAAATCGTGTTTTATATAGATGTAGTTTTAAACAATTTGAGGCCGGAGTAAAAATATTTGCAGAGAATTTTGTATTTTAGTTTTATTATTTGTATTTCTTAAATTATTGTTTTTTGTGTTTGAATAGTTGTTAAAATATGATTTATTACTTGTATTTTTTAATTTATGTTTTAATTATCTAAGTGATATTTAATGCAAGAATCTTGTTTAAGTTAATTGTATAATATACATAGGTTTTATAATTTGTATTTTTTATCTAAAAGGGTTTTATTAATTGCATTAATTGTTTTAGTATTGTAAATTTTGTACAATAAACCAGTAGAGTTGTAAAATTTAAAATTCAATTTAATGAAAAAGTGTTTTGTCTATATGTAGTATAGATAATAAATTTATTTACGTTCGGTGTTGTTTTTTCACAAAGATTTAAATTGAACGCGACTTTAATAAAATAGCATTTTACAACAACAGGCTTTCAAATTGATTTATTTGTTTGTATCTTGCTTATTTTAAAGAATCACCAAACTATCTACATTATATTTAAAAAGTTCTATGAGATTTCATTTATGAATAACGTAGAAACTTTATAGGTATTAAGTATTAGTATAAATATTAAAAGTCATGCCTCATTTGAACCAACACATCTCAAATCATTTGTATTTTCATTCAAACCTTTCTTGCCTTACCTTTTTTGTTGGAGATTCTTTTGGTTGCATAAATTAACGAATGCCTAACATACACATCCACCATCAACCCATATTAAACCAAATTACAATGACCCAATCTCACAAAACCAAACAACAAAAACATATAAATATTCAATCATTAACTACTACTTGATATCGAATACATCTTAATCATCAACCAAAGTACAAAGAACATAAACCCACAACTCAATTACCAAAAAAAAAAAAAAAAAAAAAAAAAAAAAAGAAAAAAAAAAGTCTCCTAATCTTAATATACATTAGTTGGTGGTATTAGCTGAAATTTTAAAACAAAATAATACCTTTGACTAACCAAAAAAGAAGAGGTTTATAAGGTTTCGATTTCTTTCGAATTGAGATAAACAACCGTATATTAAAATTGGTGCGTGAATTGTGGTGGTCGGGTGCCGGATGGCCAATGAGAAGATTAAATTTAACACTTTTGATTGATTTGTTTCTTTTGACAAATCCGATTGGATTTTGTCAATTAGGGTTACAATTTCTTAAACGATATCGGGGCTTTGAAGATTTCTAAATGGTGTTTATTTCAATTTTTATTTTAACCCCTAAGGTGTTTGTGGAGTGACTCCGCCTTCTTTAAAGTTTTTTCTATTATGTTTTTGACACATATAGTTTTTTACACAATTTCTAATGAGAATACGTATAAAAACGAATTTTTATAAATTTTGGCCAAATATAGAAGTATTTAGGGTTTTTTTAATTAAATATATATTTAGAAAAATAAAATAAAATAAATAGATATTGCTTAATAAGGAATGATTTTATTTTTTTGAAATGAAAAGGTCCCCACTTGGGGTTTTGTTTTATTATGTAAAAGATATGCTTTCAAATTGATTTTATTTGTTTGTATGTGTTTAATTGCTTCGAGCTCAAGGTATGACAATGACGGATAACACGTTATTAGTATGCCACATCAGCGCCACATCATACACCTTCCAATAACACACCACTAACATCACCTGTAGGTCCTACAAAATACTCCACCAAATATACCACTCACTAAAAAAAAAAAAAAAAAAAAAAAAAAAAAAGATTGCATTTGGCTTGAGGCTTTGCAGTAGCTCAAAACACAAAAGGGTGCATTTAGCACAAGTTTGGCATGTTGGCCAGTATGATTGGCACACCAATAGCACTCATACCTTGTGCTCTTATTTTAAAGAATCATCAAACTATCTACATTATAACAATTTGCACGTTACGAGACCATCAAGGTCGGAATTGTGAAAGTATGTACACTACACTTCGTATTTTCTCGTGAACTCATATGTTATCTTGTCTACTTAAACTTTCACGTCCTTCTTTTAGTTGCTTACATTGTTGGTTGTCCGAGAAAGTATGACCTAGTATACATGAAATAATTATGTGTGGCATTATTTTCTTTGCTAAGGAAGGACGTAAACTCTTTGGGAAGTTTACTTTTTAAAATAAACTGGACAGAGGAGATTGATCAGATATGGTTTGAGAAGATGAAGAACGGAAAATACAAGGGTGACGTCTTCCACCTGTTGAAGATAACGCGGAATAAAAACAACCATCTGTTGGACATCGAGTGTGAAGGTTGGGATCTTAAAAGGATAGAGTCTCACCTAAGGGAAACTTACCAAGGGTTGGTAATGCAAATTCACAGCATCATTGGGTTATATTTTTCAAGAAATAAGTTGATGAAAACTTATTTTCCATCTTGTAATAAATAAAGTGTGTGTACTTACTAGCATTGAGCAATCCACATTTCTTAATTTTGTCGGTAGTGAGTAGTTTGATGATTATGAAGCATGCCTGCCTGCAAAACTAGAAGTGACATAGGCTAATACATTTATGCATAGCTTCGAATTTAACTCGGAAAGTGTACTTTTGAAAAATAAATCTCCTAAATGATTCCAATACAAAAGATCAATTATTTAAATTTATTTAATATAATTTCTATAATCATATTTGAAAAAAAACTAATTATATATATTGGAATCCATTCAACCTGATCGACCAGCCAATCATATACAGATGAACTAAACCGAACTGACTGATAAGATTATATACCACGTGTAGAGCTCCTTTGTAGAGTGACCCAGTATTTGTTCTCCAACTTCTTGAAAAGCAGTCACCCATGTTAATCCAATGTAACACCAACAAAATATAGCAGCGGAAGATTGTGTCACTGGGGTGCTACTTTATAATACAAAGTACAAGTTATAGAAAATGACCTCTAAATGAGACGTTTTGAAAAGTTACCATTCGATTAATGAAATCATATTTACAAACAATGAGGTTTCAAAGTATAATAAATAACTGTTTACAAAATGTTTCGAATGGTAAATGATAAAAGCGTAAGTCTTCAAAATATGTTGTGTGACTCTATGCTTCAAACTCTAGCTATCACCTTATGACCTGAGATAAACATGCTAAAAAGTATCAACACAATGGTTGGTGAGTTCATAGAGTTTGTTTAACATGTAAGCCTTTAAAGAATGTTCACACAGCAAAGGCATTGTAAATCCACTCAGTTGCAATTCCCGCCCATACAAAACTTGCAACATGTGTGTTCAGAACCCACTGCTAAAATAGTATGTTAATCATGTATACATGTATCATAGTAATAAAAAGTATAAATGTCACCAGAAGGGCCTTCCAACAACTTAATTTGGGATGTATCTCATTTAATAGCCTTTCAACAAATTAATTTGGAGCCACTAAATTAATGGTCATCCAACAACTTAATTTGGAGTCACTGAATTGCACGTACTGAGAGCCTCTTCCCAAAGATTAATGGTCATCCAAAAACTTAATTTGGAACCACTAAGTTGAATAACGCAATTAAGTATAATGCACTCAAGAATAACGCAAATAAGTTTAACACAATCATGTATAACGCAATCAAGTATAATGCAATCATGTATTATGCAAGCAAGTATAATGTTTTGAGTATTTGTAAAAGTAAAAGCAATTAGTTGAGTATGTATCTCCCCCAAAGAGTTAATAAAATAATTAAATGAGTAAAAGTGGAGCTACAAACTCACGGTAATCTGTAAAAGTTTAGAGTACTTATGAAAGTAAATGAAAATAGTTGAGCATGCATCTCCCCAATAAGTAATTCTAAAGGTATAAAAGTAGGGGCTATGAAACTCACGGTAATCCTTAAAAGTTTAGAGTACTTGTGAAAGTAAATGAAAATAGTTGAGCATGTATCTCCCCCAAAGATGTTTGTAAAATTAGTAAAGTAAAACTGGAGCTATAAACTCACGGTAATCAGTAAAAGTTTAGAGTACTTATGAAAGTAAATGAAAATATTTGAGCATGTATCCCCCCCAAAAGTAATTCAAAAGGTATAAAAGTAGGGGCTATAAAACTCACGGTAATCCTTAAAAGTTTAAAGTGCTTATGAAAGTAAATGAAAATAGTTGAGCATGTATCTCCCCTTTTAATAGTATAAAACAATTGAAAATGGGGCTATGAAACTCACCTTGAACTAATAATATAAAAACGTATAACGAAATTGATGGATAAGCCTGAAGGAGACACGTAACCTAGAATATAATGTCGTGTCTTAGGTTTGGAATAACGATGCGAAAGTATAAACAAGCCTATATACGTCTATATATTGATCATGATGTAGTACTTGGTAGTTTCGTGTATGTTTGTTTATGAAACGGTTTTAGTTTGTATATCTTGTACTACCGTTCAGGCCATCACAATCCAGAGGTCATGCATTAAACGTTCGAGGAGCCAGGACACTTTAATTCATCAATCCACAACTCGTCGACGGTTTAACTCTAATGAACCCCTCACATGAAGTTCCCTAGTGATGTAGTATTTGACATGGAAAAACATATGTTTTGATCGTTTGATCATTTGACATATAAGTTAAGTGGTTACAAAATATGCTTGGTCATAATCCGCAAGTGAGTTTTAAATGTCTAGTAAGTGTGTAAAGTTTCATGGTTTATCGAGGGAGTAGATCCAAATTGTATTGTATACGTTTTGGTTTGTCAAGGCTAAGGCCTTTGGTTTATGGTCTCGGCTACCATGGCCTTGAGACATCATCCTTAGCCTTAGCCGCAGCTGTGGTATTGGTTTAAGGCCTTTAGGCAATATGGTTTCACCTTAGTTGCGACAAAGTGTATAGTCGTTTGGCTATACATAGGCTGTTAAGATTTTCAAAGAATATAGCCTTCGTTATACATTTTTAGGCCGAGTTTTCAGAGCGATAAACGTAAAACATCGTTCCGGAAAACTTTTGTGTTTTAACTTTTTGATGAATCGGACTGGAAGTGCCTCTAAAAATTACTCAGATTCGTTAACAGCAAGCTTATGACAGTTTTTAGGTTTCTAAGTTTCGCTAACTTCTTTTTATCGTAACTTTTGACTCGTGTACTCGTTTCGAGTGATTCAAATCTCTATGTTTTCATTTTAACCTTGTCTAAAACAATATGTAAAGTAACAAATCTAGATGTGGTCGGTTTTGTGGAACGTTTGTACATAAGTTCATTAGTTTTACTAGTTTGTTAACATAATATAACATACAAATGTTTTAGCTTGTTTTTAGGACTTAGTACATCATGAATCAATATAAAGAGCATATATAGCATATAAAGATTATGAAACAAGGAAGAATAACGTGCTTAAGTCTTAAACTAGGACAAGATCTAAACGTTTCAATCGAAAACCCTAGCTTCCAATCCTTCAACACAACTCTTGCAAACCTTTGCTACCCTTGCTATAACCCTTGTAAAATCCTTGTAATATCAGCTCTAATCACCTTGTATAGTTCTTAATCTAACCATGGAATCATCAAACTAACACTGGATTTATGTAAAGAATAACTAGGTCTTCATCTTTTGTGTATAACTTGGAACTTGGAAATCGAATGAAGAGTGTTTGGTGTTTGTGATGTTATGAACGACCAAGAGAGGGTAAGAGGGTATTTATAGGGCCTAGAGGAGGTTAGTTACATTAAGGTATGGTCTAGAATGAACCACATGATGCATACTTGGTTGATTTTTAGCCTTAAGACTTTTTATGGCTCCTAATGGAACACATGTTGCTCTAAATGTTATATGGATCTCACCAAGCCACCAAGGCCACCATATACACGTTCATAATAATGTGGGAAGGACGAGGTGAATGAATCTTGGCCTTATATAAGTTACGGAGAGAGTTTTGGTCCCATTAATCGCTAATTGTAAGTCGAAAAGTCACGAAACTTAAAACCGGGTATCCTAGAAATATGAAACTTGTAAATATGTCAAATTAAATAGGGTCAACCCACCGGGTATGAAGCGTCCTGGGTAAACACAGTTTTCGTTATGTATTAATAGTTTCAACTATTCACTTTTTACTTTTTGGTTTTCCTTTATATATAGTATAGCAGGGTACCCGCGCTTTTTGGCGGCGGGTACCCTGTGACGATTAACGGAGAAATAGATCTCGATGAGACCTGATTCACCAGTTTGTATCGATTTCAACGGGACCTCTCTAATTCGTTTTCAGATGGCTGCTATTGGTTAGCCGAACCGGTGGCAACGACGGTTCTCGGTTGAACACGTTGGTCCGGTCCGATTTTCAAAACTATATTTACCATCAACTTGTTAGCTTGTATGAAGCTTTGTGTGTTTTATTAATTTGTATAATGTGTATAATAACATGTACTTTTTATTTTAAGGTGTTTTAAAAACAACATTAATTAGTGTGTTTAATTATTTTATATTTAGTATTATGTTGTAGCTTATTTAAAACTTTAAATTGTATATTGTGAAAATTTTATTGTACTTATTATTAAGGGGTTTTAATTGGCTGTTTTTAATTTGGTAGATATGGTTTTAATTGGTTGTACAATGTGAATAAATTATTGTACTTTTAAGTAATGAGTATTTTAATAAGAGTATTAATTACACAATTCATTTCTCTCACCTTTGACTTACAACTTTTCACTTTTCAAAGTTTGACTGTTTTTCTATTATATGTAGTATAGATACTAAACTAGACGGGTACAAGCATGTTGCGGCAACGGGTACCCGTGTAATTAAATTTTCCGACGAGCAAATATTTACGTTTTCCAGCATCAAATAATTTGATCACCTTTAAATGATCATTTTTAGGCTTAATAGAATATCAAACTTATAATTAGCATGTTGTTAACGTAGTTAATGAATTTAATAGGAAAATTAAAATATGAAGAGAAAACTGTTACATGTGTCCGTGCTGTATGATTTAGTAACTCTATGATTTCAATAAGAACGAGGTACTTACGTTCTAAAGTTAAGTCGAACTAGCTAGATACTTAGATTTGATGTAGTCTTGTAAACCCATTATAAATAACTAGCAGGGTACCCGCGCGTTGCGGCGGCGGGTACCCTGAAATAAAATTTTTCGTTGAATCATGTTTTTTTATTTTATTATGTTCTTTTTAACAATAAATTTACGGATATCAAGAATTTTGTTTAGCCCGTGCCCGTTCGAGGTCGAGCCCATTGGCCCATGCCAAAGTACATTCATTGTTAACATTCCAATAAACCCATTAATATCTTAACAATAATTTGGCTTAAACCCCTTAACAGCCTAAGTACTCAATAATTTCGGATATGCCCATTTATACTTCAAAGCCCATTTAATAAGAAAAAATCAGATAGTCCAATAGCACCACAACTCTAATTTTTATACAACACTTTATCTCTCATAACAACCCTAATCTGCTCATATCAAACTCACGCCCCCATTTACCATCCTATCCGTATCTCTCCCAATAAATCTATAACTCAAACATCTCCGACCAAACCATAAACATAACTCAAACATCATTTTAACCTTTCATTTTTCAGATCATCCCCGACAAAAATCGCAAGGCCATCTCAATTCTTTTCAAACTATTGCAACGTTCACAGTCGAAAAAAGAAAGGAAAACGCCAAAAAAAATGGAAAGCGCGAGGCTCGGTACCGTGCTCACGCCGTCCCATCGCGTTTTCCGGGACCATTAGGGCTGGTCGTGACGGCTCAAGATGCGAAAACGCGAGGCGCGGTATGGTTGTGGTGTGCTCGTGTTGCGTTTTCCGGGAAAACGCCTCTCATGGCGTTGGATACCTAGTGCTCTTAATATGATAAGTTTTGTCACATTCATGTTTTGGGCTGCCTGCTTGATCTCGATTTTTTTTTTTTTTGGATGCTGGATCTCAATTTTTTGTTATGTTAGCTTAATTAGATTGTAAATTCTGCTTAAATAATTGTATTTTTTTGTGAAGGGGTGAATTAAATTGTGTATTAATTGTATAGGTTGAATAGTGTTTTTTTTAGTGTGTATCAATGTGTTGTATATAATGCATATATGGTTGTAAGTCTGAAATTTTGTGCTTTAATGTGTTGTACATCATGCTTTATTACTTACAAGTCTGAAAGTCTGAAAATTAAATAGGAGAGAGAGTCGTTTGTGCATTATAAGTAGTAGTGATTATAAAAATAAATAATTAATGATATGCAATTCGGGTTATTCGGTTATTTGGTTCGGTTTTTAGTTATTCGGTTCGGTTTAATCAAATTTGAATTTGGTTCACAGTTTTACTCGGAATTTGTTGTGAATAACCTCTCCTCATCATCACGATAGCGCTCTCTATATCTTGGATACATCGACGGACCCAAGTTGGAACGTTTTTATCAGGACGGGATTGGTATTGCATACATATCGCGTCGTATCTATCAAGAATACGTATGTAGCCATCAAGCATTACAATATCCATTAAGTTCGATTCAAGTACGAATACTAAACGAATTTGAATGATCGTAAAAAGAAAACAGTGATCGAATGAATAGTTAGATGGCCTGTGATATCGTCGTTCTTATTAATATATGGACTTCTTTAAGTCGGTCTATACGCGTTTATGAATATATCTATTCTAAAATATGGAATGTATGTTTAAAATATAATATATGCGGGAAATATTATTGTATCTTGTGATATATCCTCGAGTATCGGCGCATTGTGGTGGCAGGTAAGTATAATTAAAAGTTTTGGAGTAAATTACTTTTTAGTTTTATGTTTCTTGATATAATAATTTTACGGGTGTTGAAAATTTTAGCTTTGAATGAAAATAAGCGCTACTAAACCAGCTTATATAAAAATTATAGATTACCTTCGTGATATTGCGGCAATACGAATGCAGTAGCTGATAGTATTATGGATATGTGAGGTCAAGCTGGTTGACAATGACATACAGTCGCAGAGACGGAGCCAGGATTTCTTATTAAGGGGGGCCCAATTTTTTTTCTTCAGGTAGTAACATACAATTCCTTAATTAGTTGAGAAAATTGACAAACGTTAAAAGATTGTGAAGATGAAGAATTGGAAATGTAAAAACGTGGTTGTTTATTAGATATGAGCAATTACAAAGATTACACTAATGACTCTATGCAACATACTTAAAAGCTATAAGATTGAAAATAGAAAGCTAATTGCAAAGAGGTATGTATTATATGAAACCAAAACAAATAATTAAAAACATATCATCTATATAGTCTACAGTGGATTCTTTGAAGAAAAAAAAACATATCATCTATATAGTCTACAGTGGATTGTTCAAGAAAAAAATAAAAAGAGCTGTAACCAAAGTTAAATTGCTTTTCCAATGCAATTACTATTTTACTACTTCCCGAATAAAAGCAACATACAATTTAAAATAAATAATTAACACTTTTATAGTCTTTTAAAACGTATTTTATTGCTGCATCCTATAAAATTGAGTGGGCCCAAACTAGTTGTACCATTAAAACTAATATTAAAAGGGTTTGTTATATCCTCTTCTTTATCTTCTTCGCTTGGCTTCTCTGTAAAATATATATGATCTCCAGCCGGATTCTTTTTCTTGTTTTTCTATCTTCTTTTTCTTATAGCTTAGATCTAACCTAGTTGGGCCGGTTGGGGGTGGCCGAGCACCCTCTGGCCCCCCTACTGGCTCCGTCCCTGTAATAGTCATAAGTGAGTAAGAGATAATGTCAATTAACTAAATCATTTTAAAATTCATATCATTTTAAGAAAAATTAGTTCTACAAATATACACCTTTTAAAGTTTGTTTTTGGTTGTACTTGTTGGTATTGTTCAAATCTTGCAATATTGTTATGTAAATGAAGGCTTTGGAAAAATAGGCCATGCGTTCAATCCCAATTCCTATCTAAAAATTGACGGGAATATGTGCTCATTGTTTGGGCTAGATTTTTTTGAGAAGGGTCAATCACCAACCCAAATAAATGCGTGATCATGATTTCCTCATTGATTTAAACCTTATGAAGAAAAATTGCAATATTGTTTACGTATGAATAAATGCAGTAATGTTTACATTGTTCATATATAAGAAAAGATTGAAGATCCGCTTATATGATTTAGGAAAATGATTGATAGATCTAAATATGTGACTAATTTTATGTCTAAATGTATGTAAAGTTGTTTATTAATTTATGAAGAAGTAGGTCCCTCTGTTGTTATCAATAGGATGTTGACACACATTTTGGCATATTAATTAAACATGTTAATCAATCATATACGGAGTATGATTTATTCATTTGGGTAACTAATGTCCTAAACTATTAGCAATTTAGCATAAGATATTGCTGACATCATCCTCTTTGTAAATTATTCATAGCAAAAGTTTGAACACAAATGCATTATAAAAAAAAGGGAAAATGATCCCTGCTGCAAACTGCAGGGAGCATACCTGTTGTTTGTATTTATAGCAGAGGATGGTTTACATATAACTCAAAATCTTGAAGGGTGAAAAGTGTAAATATTGAAAAAAAAATTGGTCCATGCTGCAGTGAAGATAGCTGATGCTGCAGCAGTGATGTTATTCCCTAAAAAAAATTATCTATTACTTAAAATAATAGTTATTGTTGTTTAAGTTTATTATATTTACCCTTAAGCAAAATTGTTGTTTAAATTTTAAATAAAAACGCAATATTTAATTGTCAAAGGGTAAAACCGGTTTTTTTAAATGCATATTTTTCTTTTAAATTTTGTCTTTTTTTTATTTGTGAACAATAATTTTAAGACGGAAAAGGTCAGCTCTTTTTAATCTTAATCCTTAATTATGTTTCTTAAGTTATTTGGTACTTAAGAAAAATTGAGTTGGGGATGGCGTAGTTTTTGGGACGTTAGCCTTATATCAAATGTGAGTTGGGGATGGCGTAAGCTATTGCAAATTCGTAGCATTGTTCGTCCCCATATCTGGTACACAATAGGTAATGGTGAGAAAGCATCAGTGTGGTTCGACACATGGGAAGTTCGATGCCCTTTGATGAATCACGTGTCACATAGAGCCATTAGCAATGCCGGGTTTGATCGTCAAGAAACAGTGGCAACCATGATTTCTGATGGTTCATGGATGTGGCCTCATTCCTGGTTTGGTTTGTTTCCCGTTTTAAATCAGGTAAGTGTCCTAACTTTGCATCATGATCAGATTGATTTGTTACAATGGAAGCTTCAAGATGGCACTTTATCATCTTTATCTGTCCGAAATGCATGGAATTCTGTCCGTGTTCGTGGCAATGAAGTCGAGTGGTTCAAGTTAGTTTGGTCGTCCTATTGTATCCCAAGACATGTTGTCCACATGTGGTTAGTTATGAGGAAACGGTCATTGACACAAGATCGAATGAGGAAATGGGATGTCGGTAATAATATTGACTTAAACTTGCTTCGGTCCTCGCTATGCAAAGTGCAACCTGATTCTCATGATCACCTTTTCTTCGAGTGTGTTTATTCATCGCAAGTTTGGATCAAAGTATTGAACAAAGCTGAAATAAGTTTCGTTTCGTCTAAATGGAGTGACATTGTTGATTGGTTACTCCCTATTGCTCATAGGAATAACGTTACTATTATTGTTGGTCGTCTAATCGTAGCTGCTAGTTCGTATTTCGTACGGCAAGAACGCAACAACAGAGTTCATGGAAAAGGTGAAAGAAATCCGGAGCAGTTGTCTAAGATTGTGGTTGATATTGTAAGGCTAAAGATTGCATCAATTAGGTTCAAGAAAAAGCCTCGTGTGGAACAAATGTATAGGACGTGGAAGATTTCGAGTATCATACCAGATGGTGGCTGATTAGTTAGTATCTAGAGGTCCTTGTGTGTATTGCTTATCTTGCGTAGGTCCTCTTGGTCGTGGTTCGGTTTGGGTTGTTATGTTTTGTGTATGTGCAAAGCATATAGAGTGTCTTGTTAGGTTTTTCTTACGGTGGCTCATTACCATCCTCCCATGTACCTAACAACATCATCATTTTTTATATATTCACCGGGTATAAACCCTTTATCCAAAAAAAAGTTATTTGGTACTTTGCAATACAACAAGATTCTCAAAAGAACTGGAGTCCATTAATAGTTTATGGGTCGGGTTTAGTATTCATACACCCAAAATATATAGTATTATTCATAATGGTTCATGGGCCTGACTGTATTTCACAAATAATGGTTTATGACCCAAAGTATATGATAATGGGACATGGCCCAACATTTTCAATCCATATACTTTGACAACATTCTAAAGTCAACTAACTGTTTTTCAATATATACACTTTTCTCTTGAAAGGCAACATTATAAATGTATCTCCCATGTTATAGTTAAGCATGACTTGAACCTATAACTATTTTATTGAAAAAGGATGTCACAAAATATGAGATACGGCTAAGTTACAAGTAATAAAAAGCTACAAATTTGTAACAAAAAAAAGTTGACATGTATAACATATTTAATATTCATCTTTTATACTGATTTCCCTCTAAGCATACCCAAAATCAAACATTGAACTATCCACATCCTTGTATTACCAAGTTACTTAATTACTAAAGTTACTAGATGTTCTTATAAAATTTTCTAAGGTGTTATGGTGGCTTCATAAGTAAGACAAGTCGAAAAGATAATCAGTTTTGAGCCAAAACATACCAGTTATATGATACTCGTATGAGATATTGATAAGTTATAAGACCCTTTGATAAATACATTGCATTTATTTGGAAGACAAAAGAGCAACAGCCCACGAGAGTAAAGTAAAATACTAAAAATTGGTCATGGATTAGTACGTGTTTCATTGAGATGAACTCACAGATAAATTGTTTTATTTTTGTTTTAATGTGCTTAATTTGCCCACTTAAGATATAAAACTCACAAATAATATAAAATATTGATTCTTTGGTTTATATCTGTATGCTTAAATCTTTAATGTTCCAAACCACAAAAGGTGATAACAGCTTTTGTTAAGCAAAAGAAGAAAAAAAAGAAAAAAAAAATATCAAACTGTATTTTATTTGTTCAAACATTAATTATGGTAACATGAAATTAAAAAAAGTTGAGAACTCATAGTTTTGTTGTTTTAATATCTACACCTTTATGTTTATTCATAGAAACATAAACATATAGCTAACCAAACAACAATATAGTTATGTAAACATGCATGAATTGTACACCCTAATATATATAAGGTAGCAAGAATTTGTTTGTTTGATCCATGTGGGTTTGACAACTTGGATTTTTAAAAGGTTATTATAGGCAAAAAGTTCCACCAAAGACACATCTTGCAGTAATGCATATTATTTATGTTTTTTTCTGTGTGATTTATGTTCTTTTTGAAAAAATCACATATTTCGCTTTGGCGAGAGAATGGTGGTGTTGTTTTTTCTTTTGAGAAGTGTGAAGCCAAACTGATAAAACGCAAAAATAATTTTTTTAAGAATGTATAGTAGAGTTTTTGTAACGCCCCGACCCCACAAGGGTAAAGGAATCACAAGTAATGGTGTCATATGAAAGCAAACATATAAACCAAAAGAAATCTTTTACATAAATATGGAAATAATCCAAATCAAAAGACTTCAATACATAGGTCCCAGCGGAAAATAACTCCAAATGAAAATGTCTAAAACATAAGTCTAAATGGTATCATAATATCAAAGCTAAATCTCTAAGGTAAGTCCACTCAGCACTCATCCCAAAGCAATACCCAGCTCCAATGCTTAGATACCTGCCGCGGAAGAAAAGAAAAGTGCGGCTGAGCTTCAAAAGCCCAGTGAACAGATATACAAGCAAAAAGAATACGAAACGAAAATCGAATGCGAAATAAAGTAAAAGAAAGATAGTGAAATCATAGTCTTTTCAAAAGATAATTCAGAATATCAAAATAAGTTTTATAGCTAACTACCTCAAAGCCCAGAACATATGCCATATCAGAAACATATCATAATCACATAAGGCAACATATTTGTAGGGGAGACCTACCAGAGTTATGAAGGACGTGCATGCACGCAGCATCAATCATCAGATAACAAATAGCATATACAGATAATATATGGCATATAACAGATCTAGGATGCATCCATACGCCCCACAGACAGATATTCATAATATAATTCATATTGAGCTCATACAGATAACAGATAAGGGACGTGGCAGAACATCACTCTACTGCCCTAGAGTCATGTCAGAAGTGCATTTGCTGACACGGACATGGAACCCCCATGACTAGTTAAATTTGGCTCGGGTGTCATACTATCAGAAATCAAATAAGAATGTCATAACTGACATAGATCATATTTTATCAAATGTTTAATCATGTTTTCAAAATCAAAGTCTTCATATCATATAGTTCAAAATCAAAGGTTTTATGATTCAAAAATCACAGTCAGATAAGCAACAGCTCAAATAGACATATTAGGGTTCATAGCAAAGGTTTAGGAAATCCTAATATGAAAACGAAAAGAAACTTCATACGAAACCTTTACTGAAAAGGTCAGAATATCCGTACCTTATTCAAAAGCAAAAGATCAAAAGTCGAAATGGGGAAGCAAAGAATTACTCCTTCTTCACAGAACCTATATACATTAATGTCGTATATATTATTAATGATTCCATAATCGTCACAATGATCTTTTAATATTTTAGGGTTTTCATACTTAAATGAGACTTAAATGCTTTAACATTAATATCGTAAATTAGGGTTTCATACATCTTTTATTAACATTAGGGTTTCCTCATTCTTTAATGTCTCATTAATGTATATGTACTAACATGTTACGTCTTTTAATGACTAGTTACTTAACCTAACACGTCACAAAATAATCTTTCCTTTTTATGTTTCACCGTACATGTTTATGATTTTATGTGACATATAAATTACTTATTACTCGTATTAAGTACGCATTTACTCTATTAGGGTTTATCATAACTTATTAAATTAGCATATCAAAACTAGGGTTTATGTTTAACATAACCTTTACTTAAGTAATGCATCCTCAAATATTATATGTAACTCGATTCAAATTAGGGTTTATGTATATTAGGGTTTACACTAGTATTAGCTCATCTAAATACTTTACTTATTCAAGTTATTTAGTTATATCATTACTCGAAAATTAACATGGTTCGATCCTATTTAATATGGTTCGGCCAATATTAAACAAACACAAACATGACTCGATTCAATATCCCATCTTACGTTACATGTTTCTTATTAATTACTAGTTAAATGAGTTAGGGTTTTTCTTGGTTTCGGTTCACATCTCTCGGCCACAAAAGAAAAGAAACAAAAAGCGACGAAACAATTATAACTTGACATATACACGCAAGGTACGTTAAAGGAATACAAATAAACGATATACCTTAACTCGTTGAAGCAAAAATCAACACCAAGGGTGTTTTGTTTGGCTCGGCCGAATAGAGAGAAAAGAAAAAGAGAGAGCAAAATAACTAGGGTTCCAAACTTGTGATTATGTATGGTATATATAGTTGTAGTATTTGAGTTAAACTAGGAAAGTAATTGGGTTTGGGTTTGGGTTTGGTCCAACCGGTCACCACCTCACACGCACCACCATTTGGGCTTCGGCCTAGGCTCAAACGAAACAGACAAACGCGGCCCAAAACATTTACGAAACTTTAACTCTTCGTCGTACCAAATCAATTACGTAATATATTTTAATTAGGTTTTTAAATATTCGCAAGTTAATCTTTTAATTTCTTTAAGTGGTATAAATACATTTTACGTATTTTATAATTTTTAGTTCTAAGGGTATTTTTGTCTTTATTCGGATTTTAAATTTTCAGGTTTTACAGTTTTGATTAAGTTTTGTTATATATCTATACTAAAGATGATTTTAAGCATGTTTAGGTTTGTCATAAGTATTGACTGAATGATATTGAGACGTATTAAAGAGAATGGTTAAATATAAAGGGCGAGCTGATTTTTGAAAGTTGCGAATTGTATCATATTGGTTGGGTAAATAAAGTTCAACTAAGAAAATTTTGTTGAATATGTAGAACAAGAGCATCGAATTGAAGCGCGGATTTGGGGTAAAGAAATAGGCAAATATACAATTTTATGATGTGCTTGTTCGTTGTATGGTATGTTTATTAGCTACTTGATCACTTTTTAACTTCAAGTAATACGATACCAAAAGCTACAAATCTGCAACAAGAAAATTTTGGCATGTATGTAACATATTTAGTTTTCTTTTTCTACCGTCACTTCTCTCTAAATATTGGCATCTATCATACCGATATTTAGACTTGATATGAAACACAAAGAGCAACAATATATCCTAGATAGTAAAGTAAAATATTTAAAATTAGTCATGTTGGTTTGTCTTTCATTGAGATAAGATGTTTATAAACTAATTTATTTTTGGTTTTAATGTGCTTAATTTATTCACGTAAGATATAAAACCCAAAAGTAACATAAACTAATTTATTCGTTGGTTTTACATATGCTTGAATCTTTAATTAATGTTCCAAGTCACAAAAGGTGACAACTTACAACATTTAGTTAGGGTTGTTACGACACAACAAAAATAAATAAAAACTAAAATAAAATAAAATAAAACATCTGTAATTTATCAGTTTGTAAAATATGAAAACTAAAAAAAAGTTGAGAACTCATGGTGATGACCCAACACGTGCTCAATTGTCTGTACACTTGAATATATATTGGACCAACAACAATACAATTATTTCAACTTAAATGAACCTTGTACTCCACGGTATATAAGCTAGCAAGAATTTGCTTCTTTAATCTATGTGGGATTGAAAACTTAGATTAAGAAAAAAATAATAATAACTAGTAGGCAAAAAGGTGTAACAAAGACACATCTTGACGTGATATACACTATCCATGTTCTTTTTGTATGATTTAAGTTTTTTTTTGAAAAATTCTCGTACCCGCTGGTCACGCTCTGACGAGATTGGTGTTGTTATTGTTTCTTACAAGAAATGTGATTCCAAACTTATCTTGAAGATAAAATGCAAAGATAATTAATTTGATTAGGTTTTCGTATATCTATTACTAAAGTCGATTGGAAGCATGTTTAGGTTTATCATAAGTACAAAAAGATAGTGAAATGTATTAAAGAGAGTGGGTTAAATGATGGTTGGGTAAAGCTCATTTAAAAAAAAATTGTAGTTAAATATGTAGAACAAGATCATGGACATTACAATACTCATACTAAAAGCTACTAATTTGCAACAAGAAAAATTGGCATGTATGTAACTTAGTTTTCTTGCTTCTTCTATGGTCAATTTTTTCAAAGTATACCCAAAATCAAATATTGGACTACAAAGTCCGAGCTTAACGTTTTAGTGTGGGTGTGCCAAAATTGTAAATCCTACATTTACAACACATCTCGGCTTGCTTTTGCTTCATCTTTTATTAGTTCAAAATTTATAACGTAGTTATATGGTAAAAAAAAAAAAAAAAAAAAAAAAAAAAAAAAGTCATAGAAATTAAAATACGAAAAAGTTGAGAACTCATATTGTGTTGTGGAGAGACACACGTTTAATTGAGATTTCTTAGCTTTTCTCACTTAACCATGCATCAAACCCACAACAATACACTCATATCAACACATCCCGACACTCCGGTCGGTGCATGCTTCCTCAAGTCGGGTATTTGTATGCATTATCCCATAACTAATTTTGGTTACGATACAAGAAAATAAAATAAGGGTCAATTTCATAATTTTTTTTCAATAAAAACATCAAAATTCTATATTTCCTCAAACATGCATTAAAATCGTTGCACATTGTGCATTATCCACTTATAAGTTACGTAAATATGACATTATAATATTTATACTGAATAAATATAAAATTATCTCATAAAATACAATAAGTGTCTTTTATTAGTTCAAAATTTATAACGTAGTTATATGGTAAAAAAAAAAAAAAAAAAAAAAAAAAAAAAGTCATAGAAATTAAAATACGAAAAAGTTGAGAACTCATATTGTGTTGTGGAGAGACACACGTTTAATTGAGATTTCTTAGCTTTTCTCACTTAACCATGCATCAAACCCACAACAATACACTCATATCAACACATCCCGACACTCCGGTCGGTGCATGCTTCCTCAAGTCGGGTATTTGTATGCATTATCCCATAACTAATTTTGGTTACGATACAAGAAAATAAAATAAGGGTCAATTTCATAATTTTTTTTCAATAAAAACATCAAAATTCTATATTTCCTCAAACATGCATTAAAATCGTTGCACATTGTGCATTATCCACTTATAAGTTACGTAAATATGACATTATAATATTTATACTGAATAAATATAAAATTATCTCATAAAATACAATAAGTGTCTTTTATTAGTTCAAAATTTATAACGTAGTTATATGGTAAAAAAAAAAAAAAAAAAAGTCATAGAAATTAAAATACAAAAAAGTTGAGAACTCATATTGTGTTGTGGAGAGACACACGTTTAATTGAGATTTCTTAGCTTTTCTCACTTAACCATGCATCAAACCCACAACAATACACTCATATCAACATGTGTGAAGTGTATACCCCAATATATATAAGGTGCCAAGATGTTATTTCTTTGATCCATGTGGGATTGAAAACTTAGTTTTGCAAAAAAAGTAACTAGGCAAAAAGTTGTACAAAAGACACATCTTGACGTAATGTAAATTATTCATGTTTTTTTGTATGAATTATGTTTCTTTTGAGAAATTCACGTACTCGACTCTGACGGGATTGATGTTGTTAGGTGTTTCTTTAGAGAAATGTTATGCCAAACTTATTTGTGAAAATACAAAGATAAATTTGTTAAGAATGTATAGTATAATTTTGATTACTTTTTATTATATCTGTACTAAATTCGATTGCAAGCATGTTTGGGTTTTTCATAAGTACTTACCGAAAGATAGTGATATGTATTAGAGAGAATTGGTTATATATATAGAGTGAGCTACAAGATTGAAAGTTGAGAATTGTATCATTGGCTGGGTAAAGTTCATCTAACAAAACTGTGTTTAATATGTAGAACAAGAGCATCCATGCGCGGTTTTGAGGAAAAGAAATAGGCAAATATAAAATTTTCTGATTTGCTTGTTCGACGTATGGTATGTTTATATGGTGCTCGTATAATCTTTTGACTTCAAGTACTAAAAAGCTACAAATTTGTAACAAATAATAGTTGACGAGTATGTAACATATTTAGTTTTCTTCTATAGTAATTTCTCTACTAGCGTACCCAAAATCAAACATTAAACTACCCACATCCTTGTATTACCAACTTACTTAATTACTAAAGTCACTAAATGTTCTTATAAAATTTTCGAAGGTATTACGGTGGCTTCATAAGTAAGACAAGTCGAAAAGAAAATCATTTTTGAGTGTTTTGATCAAACATACATACTAGTTATATAATTTGAGTACTTACAGGTAAAGTTTTAGTTGTGAAGTCTAACCAAATATCTTACTCTTGTGATTTTACCCGCCTTAAATAACATTTATTTATCAGTTTTTCGAATAGTTTTTCTATAGGATCTACGTTATTCTAGTAAGACAAATATTGAGGTATGCTTCTGTAACATAGGTGGTTGACAAAGTTATCTCACATGTTTTGAACATCAAAACATGTCAAACCCGACCCAAACCGACAAAAACCGAGCCGACCCGAAAACGACAAAATGAAAAACTTAAACCGACAATCGAACCGAGAAATAGATCTCAAATACATTTACATATAGATTGATTGTATGTTCGTGTTCACTTACATATTATAACGATTTGCAAGTTACCAGACCATTAAGGTCGGAATTGTGAAACTATGTACACTATACTTACAGCCTCCTAAGTTCTTTCCATGTAAGATTATGTAAGATTGTGGAAAAGTAAGTCTTAAAGGGCTCCATCTAAGAACACTATAGAAACATTATAGAAACGTTATAGAAACATCATGCACAATTTGTAGATGCTAAGAATTAGTATAAATATATATAGCCTCATTTGAAATACACATCTCAAAACACTTCGTATTTTCCCGTGAATTCATTTGTTATCTTGTCTCACTTAAACTTTTATGTCCTTCCTTTAGTTGCTCACATTGTTAGTTGCTCACTTAAACATCTATATCAAACCCACAACAATATACTTATTTTGATATGGGATATATTATAGGGACCCCTTTTATGATCAACTGTATAAACCGCGAAGCACACAGTACAATACCGCGATGTACATAGTACAACCCCTCGATGCATGTGTACTGTAGCAACCCCCGTATAAGAGGTCCCTATATCATGCCCCTTTCGAAATTTGTGAACCATGTACCCCAATGTATATAAAGTGGCAAGATGTTGTGTCTTTGATCCATGCAGGATTAGAAACCTAGTTTTTCAAAAATGCAACTAGGCAAAAAGTTGTACAAAAGACACATTTTGACGTGATGTATATAATTCATATTTTTTATGATTTATGTTTCTTTCGTGGAAATGCTAATACTCGCTTTGGTGGGATTGTTGTTATTGCTGTTTTTTTAGAAATGTGATGCCAAACTTATCCTGAAGATAAAATGCAAATATACACATTACGTTTTAGTCTATCTATACTAAATTCGATTGCAAGCATGTTTAGGTTTATCATAAGTACTGACCGAAAGACAATGAGACGTATTAGAGTGTTGGTTAAATATAGAGAGTAAGCAAAATACTTAAAGTTGAAAACCGTATCATATTGGTTGGGTAAACTTCATTGTAGAAAATCGTGGTTAAATATATAGAACACAAGAGCATCGATACTACAATACTCATACTAAAAACTACTTTTTTTTTGAATGGCGGATTTATATTAGAACTAGCAAGAAGCTAGAAAAAGCTAGAAAGAAATAAGGTTCGGATTTTTCATACTAAAAGCTACTAATTTGAAACAAGAAAAATTGACATGTATGTAACTTATTTAGTTTGTAGCTTCTTATACGTTCAATTTTCTCAATGTATACCCAAAATCAAATATTAGACTACAAAGGCCGAGCTTAACGTTCTAGTTAGGGTAAGCCAAAATTGTAATTCCTACATTTACGACACATCTCGGCTTGCTTTTGCTTCATCGCGGTGTCTCTTTGAAAGTTTACGACACATCCAGACACCCCTTATATAACCAAAGAATGAGATAATGTGCAAAAGAATGAAAAGGATACCATCAAACGAATTTGGTTCCGTTCTTCATCAGCAATCAAGTATCGTACCAGAGGTGTTTTTTGGGCTCGCCACTTCAAAATATATACGATTTGAAGCAAAGCAAATTACTTTTATGCAGCTAAAGTATATTATGACGTACTATTAATCTAAAGAATTCGATCAAACTACAAACTGATTTACTATTCAAATACAACAATGCTTGCATAAGTCCTACACATTGGACAATTATTCTTACATATTAACCAACTCTTAATGCATTGCGCATGATACAAATGTTGACATCCCAAAGTCCCGGTGTTGTCGTCTTCATGGTATTCATCCATACAAATCACACAAATAATATCATCTCGCGTTGTGCTGCCACCATATGCAGGGATTTGTTGTGAATAACCTCTCCTCATCATCACGATTGCGCTCTCTATATCTTGGATACATCAACGGACCCAAGTTGGAACGTTTTTATCAGGACGGGATTGGTATTGCATACAGATCGCACAAATAATATCATCTCGCATTGTGCTGCCACCATATGCAGGGATTTGTTGTGAATAACCTCTCCTCATCATCACGATAGCGCTCTCTATATCTTGGATACATCGACGGACCCAAGTTGGAACTTTTTTATCAGGACGGGATTGGTATTGCATACAAATCGCGTCGTATCTATCAAGAATACGTATGTAGCCTTCAAGCATTACAATATCCATTAAGTTCGATTCAAGTACGAATAATAAACGAATTTGGATGTTTGTAAAAAGAAAAGAGTGATCGAATTAGTGAATAGCTAGATGGTTTGTGACATCATTGTTCTTATTAATATATAGACTTCTTTAAGTCGGTCTATTGTAATTTGCTAAAGGTTTAAACGCGTTTATGTACCATATCTATTCTAAAATATGGAATGTTAGTTTAAACTTTAAAATATGGAATGTTAGTTTAAAATATGGTATGTTTTGGTTAAAAACTGATTAATTGTACCATGGTATGGTTTGGTTCTGAATTTTTACGTCAACCAAAAATAGAACTAACACGTTTAATTTATGGGCTAATTCTCTAAATGTCTCAGTTGCCTATCTAATTTATCTCAAATGCCTAAAAAATTTTCGACTTCCCTAAATACCTCATAGGCAACAGTCGCCTTTTAACATTTGGGAAACTCTCCCATATAGTTGACATGTGTCCCCATCTTTGGGCCCACGTTGTACTTACAAAGTAAAAGTGTCATAGGTGATTTCTTGGGCAACTTGGACCCACATTCTTGGGCGACTGACATATTTTTGTCTTTTAGTAAAAAAATATAGTCTTTTTTATTATTAAAAAAGTATGTATTTCTTGGGCAACTTGGTCCCACACTTATGTATTTTTGAGTAACTGATTAGGTAGAAAGTGTAAATGTATTAAAGGTATTAAAAACTTTTTAAAGTGTATAAATATATAAAAGGTATAAATAAGTTTTAGGCCTTTTATACATTTATACACTTTATATATTTACAAATCTTCTTTTACACACTTCTTTTTTAACACACTTCATATCCACACATAGCACACTTCTTATCCACATACTCAGATCCGTCCATACTCACCGATCTAAACCATCGCCTCCACTACCACTGATGTAAACGATCTAAACAATCGCCACCACCATCAACATACAAACCCTAATAAACATCTATTGTCATCCAGCCAGCGGTTAGGGTATCGCGTTTACACCCAGGAGACCCGGGCTCGATTCACGGCAATGGAACTTTTTATGCGATGCATTAGGATTTGGGCAGTCTTGGAAGTTGAGATTGATTGGATTGCTATTCTTGTTGGTGGTTTATTTGATATTGGATTGCTATTCTTGTTGTTGGTTTATTTGATATTGGATTGCTATTCTTGTTGTTGGTTTATTTCATATCGGTTAGTGCTAACTTGAAAGTAGCAATGGGTGGAAACCTTTTGGAACTCTCTTTGTGCTATAAAACAATTTTTATTTGATAATGTGCTATAAAACAATTTTTATAAAGTTTTTTAAGCTTCAAACAATTATTCAAAACAATTTTCAAGTGCGGGCTTTGGAAACCTTTTGGAACTCTCTTTGTGATTGCAATATCCGAGTGTTGTATCACTATGGTGGTATTCACCTCTTCTATGGGAAACAACTAGGGGTAAATGGATCAAGGGGTGATTCCGGGCATCCTTAAACCATAGATGAGTTGTTTACTTAACCCAGTAGAGTTGGGCTCAGATATCGGGCCTCAGATTATTCATCTTGCTTGTGATTAAGACACGGCGGAGGTAGTCTGTACTGCCGATCAGGTTCAAACTACTCGGGCAACTGTTTTGACCGCTTGTGATTGTAATTGAAAAGAGTTCAGTACATTGGCGATACGTTCAATCTTGTAAATTGTTTTGAAATTTGTTTGTAGTTTAATTTTCCAATAACCAAAACTGTATAAAACACATTTACCGCACAAAGAGGTTTACTAAAGGGCTCTTTATTAAAACACATTTTAACCTTTGTAATGATACGAAAATGATATGATATGTATAAAAGACTGTTTTTTATGAACATTAGTGATATGATATGTATAAAAGTCTGTTTTTTATGCGCTACATTTGACTTGATCAAGAAAATGATATGATATATATAAATGACTGTTTTTTATGCACTACATTAGAATTTGGGAAGTCTTGGAAGTTGAGATTGATAGGATTGCTGTTCTTGTTAGTGGTTTATTTTATATTGGATTGCTATTCTTGTTGTTGGTTTATTTGATATTGGATTGCTATTCTTGTTGTTGGTTTATTTCATATCGATTAGTGCTAACTTGAAAGCAGCAATGGGTGGAAACCTTTTGGAACTCTCTTTGTGCTATAAAACAATTTTTATTTGATAATGTGCTATAAAACAATTTTTATAAAGTTTTTTAAGCTTCAAACAATTATTCAAAACAATTTTCAAGTGCGGGCTTTGGAAACCTTTTGGAACTCTCTTTGTGATTGCAATATCCGAGTGTTGTATCACTATGGTGGTATTCACCTCTTCTATGGGAAACAACTAGGGGTAAACGAATCAAGGGGTGATTCCGGCGTCCTTGAACCATAGATGAGCTGTTTACTTAACCCAGTAGAGTTGGGCTAAGATATCGGGCCTCAGATTATTCATCTTGCTTGTGATTAAGACACGGTGGAGGTAGTCTGTACTCCCGATCAGGTTCAAACTACTCGGGCAACTGTTTTGACCGCTTGTGATTGTAATTGCAAAGAGTTCAGTACATTGGCGGTACGTTCAATCTTGTAAATTGTTTTTAAATTTGTTTGTAGTTTAATTTTCCAATAACCAAAACTGTTTAAAACACATTTACCGTACAAAGAGGTTTACTAAAGGGCTTTGTGAAAAATGCCAATTCGATTAATCATGGTTAATCCAGCCTAGACCAATTACAAACTACAAGGGGTTCGCCCGACTACAGCTTTGTGATTTTTGAAACCTTGTACAATTATGATAATAAATATGCTAGTAAACAATGTTTTTTGTCTTTCAAAATATCTTTTTGATTTAAATATAAAACTAAGTTTTATGGATACGGGTGTTAAATAAAATCTGTGAAACGGACAAACCGAGCCGACCCGCTCTATTCAAAACCGCAAAAAATGATAACTAAGAACTCAAATCCGAAAAAACCAGATTTCGGATAAGCCCTCAAACCGCGATTAGATTTCGGTTTATATTTTCAAATATCAGCGATTATCTGAATCGAACCGTGTTTTATATACATATATTTTTTTTTTACAAATTGAGGCTGGAGTATAAATATGTGCAAAAAATACTATTTTGTAATTTTAGTTTTTGTATCTTTTTTTTTTGTTATAATATGCTTTATTACTTTTATTTTTTAATTTTAAGTTTTAATTATTTAAGTGACTTTTAATGCAAGAATTGTTTTAAGGTAATTGTATAATATGCATATGCTTTATAATTGTATTTTTTATGTAAAAAGTGTTTTATTAATTGCGTTAATTTGTTGTAGCATTGTAAAATTTTGTACAATAAACTTGTAGAGTTGTTAACTTAAATTAAATTTTAATGGAAAAGTGTTTTGTCTTTTATATATAGTACTAGTTATAATACCCGTGCATGTACATGGTTTTGATAAAATAAAAATTATTCTGTATTAATATTAAATACTGTGTCTTTAAAGGTAATTGCATATAATTATATAGTTATAAGTTTCGTTCACGCACGAAGTTTACACATAAGTCAAATTTATTTTAACATTTTAGTTCAGTATATACAAATATAAGAATTTGCTCATGAAAATTGTGATATGAGTACAACTAATATATATGCACGAGTTTTTCATTATGCATTAATATCCATTAGAATTTGGTAAAATATTTGTAAAAAATTTATGTTAGGTAACTCAAGATTTAATTTTATTTAGCTGACAAAGATGTTGATATTGTTATTTAAATTTCACTACTGATATTATGTTGTACACATGATGCAAGTTTAATAGCACACAATGAGCGTTGATAAATATAAAGTATACCCCTTAAAGTTTTTTAAAAATGTTTTTCTAGATATCCTTATATAAATAAATAAGAATTACATGAGTCATTATTATAAGTACAATCGCGTATACTTATTTTTATATTAAAGTAACCCGTGCTTACAATTTGATAATTATATTCCCGTTTTCAGTAATTTAGCCGTATTTAAAATGTTAACTCGTGTCCACATAGGTTAAGCTTTTAAAAAGTTAAATAAATAAGTTGAACGTATATAGTAAAAAAATTGATACTTATAATCTTATGCAAATTTATATGTTGTTATTTTAAAACAAAATATACACTGTATTTTTTAATATATAAAGTATAAAGGATATAAATATAAGGGGGTATTTGTTTATAATCCAAAGTTATTAAAAAACATGGAGGCTTATAATATTACACTTAACTTTATATAATTTTTAAAAATTCAACCACTAAAGTTTTATTAATTTGACACCTATGTTTTTGTTTTTTTTTATTAACCAAATTTCTCCACCAAATTTATTAAAGTTTGACCAAAATCAATTTAATTTTGACTTTTATTAACCAATCACATCACACGATTTTACTTACGTAGCAAAATTGAGCTCTCCTATTGACCCTATTGTTTTTTCAATAAAAATGAATTGACAAAATCACTCTGAAATGATGTAATTCCTTTATTATATAAATATATAAAAGATATAGATAATAAATTTGTTTACGTTAAGTATTGTTTTTTCACAAAGATTTAAATTGAACACGACTTTAGTAAAATAGCATTTTACAACAATAGGCTTTCAAATTGATTTATTTGTTTGTATGTGTTCACTTGCTTATTTTAAAGAATCACCAAACTATCTACATTATATTTAAAAAGTTCTATGAGATTTCATTTATGAATAACGTAGAAACTTTATAGGTATTAAGTATTAGTATAAATATTAAAAGTCATGCCTCATTTGAACCAACACATCTCAAATCATTTGTATTTTCATTCAAACCTTTCTTGCCTTACCTTTTTTGTTGGAGATTCTTTTGGTTGCATAAATTAACGAATGCCTAACATACACATCCACCATCAACCCATATTAAACCAAATTACAATGACCCAATTTCACAAAACCAAACAACAAAAACATATAAATATTCAATCATTAACTACTACTTGATATCGAATACATCATAATCATCAACCAAAGTACAAAAAACATAAACCCACAACTCAATTACTGAAAAAAAAAAAAAAAAAGTCTTCTAATCTTAATATACATTAGTTGGTGGTATTAGCTGAAATTTTAAAACAAAATAATATCTTTGACTAACCAAAAAAGAAGAGGTTTATAAGGTTTCGATTTCTTTCAAATTGAGATAAACAACCGTATATTAAAATTGGTGCGTGAATTGTGGTGGTCGGGTGCCGGATGGCCAATGAGAAGATTAAATTTAACACTTTTGATTGATTTGTTTCTTTTGACAAATCCGATTGGATTTTGTCAATTAGGGTTACAATTTCTTAAACGATATCGGGGCTTTGAAGATTTCTAAATGGTGTTTATTTCAATTTTTATTTTAACCCCTAAGGTGTTTGTGGAGTGACTCCGCCTTCTTTAAAGTTTTTTCTATTATGTTTTTGACACATATAGTTTTTTACACAATTTCTAATGAGAATACGTATAAAAACGAATTTTTATAAATTTTGACCAAATATAGAAGTATTTAGGGTTTTTTTAATTAAATATATATTTAGAAAAATAAAATAAAATAAATAGATATTGCTTAATAAGGAATGATTTTATTTTTTTTGAAACGAAAAGGTCCCCACTTGGGTTTTGTTTTATTATGTAAAAGATATGCTTTCAAATTGATTTTATTTGTTTGTATGTGTTTAATTGCTTCGAGCTCAAGGTATGACAATGACGGATAACACGTTATTGGTATGCCACATCATACACCTTCTAATAACACACCACTAACATCACCTGTAGGTCCTACAAAATACTCCACCAAATATACTGGCCACTCACTAAAAAAATAATAATAATAAATAAAAGATTGCATTTGGCTTGAGCCATTGCAGTGGCTCAAAACACAAAAGGGTGCATTTAGCACAAGTTTGGCATGTTGGCCAGTATGGTTGGCACACCAATAGCACCAATACCTTGTGCTCTTATTTTAAAGAATCATCAAACTATCTACATTATAACGATTTGCACGTTACGAGACCATCAAGGTCGGAATTGTGAAAGTATGTACACTACACTTTGTATTTTCTCGTGAACTCATATGTTATCTTGTCTACTTAAACTTTCACGTCCTTCTTTTAGTTGCTTACATTGTTGGTTGTCCGAGAAAGTATGACCTAGTATACATGAAATAATTATGTGTGGCATTATTTTCTTTGCTAAGGAAGGACGTAAACTCTTTGGGAAGTTTACTTTTTAAAATAAACTGGACAGAGGAGATTGATCAGATATGGTTTGAGAAGATGAAGAACGGAAAATACAAGGGTGACGTCTTCCACCTGTTGAAGATAACGCGGAATACAAACAACCATCTGTTGGACATCGAGTGTGAAGGTTGGGATCTTAAAAGGATAGAGTCTCACCTAAGGGAAACTTACCAATGGTTGGTAATGCAAATTCACAGCATCATTGGGTTATATTTTTCAAGAAATAAGTTGATGAAAACTTATTTTCCATCTTGTAATAAATAAAGTGTGTGTACTTACTACCATTGAGCAATCCACATTTCTTAATTTTGTCGGTAGTTAGTAGTTTGATGATTATGAAGCATGCCTGCCTGCAAAACTAGAAGTGACATAGGCTAATACATTTATGCATAGATTCGAATTTAACTCGGAAAGTGTACTTTTGAAAAATAAATCTCCTAAATGATTCCAATACAAAAGATCAATTATTTAAATTTATTTAATATAATTTCTATAATCATATTTGAAAAAAACTAATTAT
The DNA here is from genome assembly GCA_019973895.1 of Chrysanthemum seticuspe. Classification (NCBI taxonomy): domain Eukaryota; kingdom Viridiplantae; phylum Streptophyta; class Magnoliopsida; order Asterales; family Asteraceae; genus Chrysanthemum; species Chrysanthemum seticuspe. The sequence continues at coordinate 345,611,346 of BPTQ01000005.1, read as the reverse complement.
ATATATTGGAATCCATTCAACCTGATCGACCAGCCAATCATATACAGATAAACTAAACCGAACCGACTGATAAGATTATATACCACGTGTGGAGCTCCTTTGTAGAGTGACCCAGTATTTGTTCTCCAACTTCTTGAAAAGCAGTCACCCATGTTAATCCAATGTAACACCCCCAAAATATAGCAACGGAAGATTGTGTCACTGGGGTGCTACTTCATAATACAAAATACAAGTTATACAAAATGACCTCTAAATGAGACGTTTTGAAAAGTTACCATTCGATTAATGAAATCATAGTTACAAACAATGAGGTTCCAAAGTATAATACATAACTGCTTACAAAATGTTTCGAATGGTAAATGATAAAAGCGTAAGTCTTCAAAATATGTTGTGCGACTCTATGCTTCAAACTTTAGCTATCACCTTATGACCAGAGATAAACATGCTAAAAAGTGTCAACACAATGGTTGGTGAGTTCATAGAGTTTGTTTAACATGTAAGCCTTTAAAGAATGTTCACAAAGCAAAGGCATTGTAAATCCACTTAGTTGCAATTCCCGCCCATACAAAACTTGCAACCTGTGTGTTCACAACCCACTGCTAAAATAGTATGTTAATCATGTATACATGTATCATAGTAATAAAAAGTATAAATGTCACCAGAAGGGCCTTCCAACAACTTAATTTGGGATGTATCTCATTTAATAGCCTTTCAACAAATTAATTTGGAGCCACTAAATTAATGGTCATCCAACAACTTAATTTGGAGTCACTGAATTGCACGTACTGAGAGCCTCTTCCCAAAGATTAATGGTCATCCAACAACTTAATTTGGAGCCACTAAGTTGAATAACGCAATTAAGTATAATGCACTCAAGAATAACGCAAATAAGTTTAACACAATCATGTATAACGCATTCAAGTATAATGCAATCATGTATAATGCAAGCAAGTATAATGTTTTGAGTATTTGTAAAAGTAAAAGCAAGTAGTTGAGCATGTATCTCCCCCAAAGAGTTAATAAAATAATTAAATGAGTAAAAGTGGGGCTACGAACTCACGATAATCTGTAAAATTTTAGAGTACTTATGAAAGTAAATGAAAATAGTTGAGCATGCATCTCCCCAATAAGTAATTCTAAAGGTATAAAAGTATGGGCTATGAAACTCACGGTAATCCTTAAAAGTTTAGAGTACTTGTGAAAGTAAATGAAAATAGTTGAGCATGTATCTCCCCCAAAGATGTTTGTAAAATTAGTAAAGTAAAACTGGGGCTATAAACTCACGGTAATCAGTAAAAGTTTAGAGTACTTATGAAAGTAAATGAAAATATTTGAGCATGTATCTCCCCCAAAAGTAATTCAAAAGGTATAAAAGTAGGGGCTATAAAACTCACGGTAATCCTTAAAAGTTTAAAGTACTTATGAAAGTAAATGAAAATAGTTGAGCATGTATCTCCCCTTTTAATAGTATAAAACAATTGAAAATGGGGCTATGAAACTCACCTTGAACTAATAATATAAAAACGTATAACGAAATTGATGGATAAGCCTGAAGGAGACACGTAACCTAGAATATAATGTCGTGTCTTAGGTTTGGAATAACGATGCGAAAGTATAAACAAGCCTATATACGTCTATATATTGATCATGATGTAGTACTTGGTAGTTTCTTGTATGTTTGTTTATGAAACAGTTTTAGTTTGTATATCTCGTACGACCGTTCAGGCCATCACAATCCAGAGGTCACGCATTAAACGTTCGAGGAGCCAGGACACTTTAATTCGTCAATCCACAACTCGTCGACGGTTTTACTCTAATGAACCCCTCACATGAAGTTCCCTGGTGATGTAGTATTTGACATGGAAAAACATATGTTTTGATCGTTTGATCATTTGACATATAAGTTAAGTGGTTACAAAATATGCTTGGTCATAATCCGCAAGTGAGTTTTAAATGTCTAGTAAGTGTGTAAAGCTTCATGGTTTATCGAGGGAGTAGATCCAAATTGTATTGTATACGTTTTGGTTTGCCAAGGCTAAGGCCTTTGGTTTATGGTCTCGGCTACCATGGCCTTGAGACATAATCCTTAGCCTTAGCCGCAACTGTGGTCTTGGTTTAAGGCCTTTAGGCAATATGGTTTCACCTTAGTTGCGACAAAGTGTATAGTCGTTTGGCTATACATAGGCTGTTAAGATTTTCAAAGAATATAGCCTACGTTATACATTTTTAGGCCGAGTTTTCAGAGCGATAGAGGTAAAACATCGTTCCGGAAAACTTTTCTGTTTTAACTTTTTGATGAATCGGACTGGAAGTGCCTCTAAAAATTACTCAGATTCGTTAACAGCAAGCTTATGACAGTTTTTAGGTTTCTAAGTTTCGCTAACTTCTTTTTATCGTAACTTTTGACTCGTGTACTCGTTTCGAGTGATTCAAATCGCTATGTTTTCATTTTAACCTTGTCTAAAACAATATGTAAAGTACCAAATCTAGATGTGGAACGTTTGTACATAAGTTCATTAGTTTTACTAGTTTGTTAACATAATATAACATACAAATGTTTTAGCTTGTTTTTAGGACTTAGTACATCATGAATCAATATAAAGAGCATATATAGCATATAAAGATTATGAAACAAGGAAGAATAACGTGCTTAAGTCTTAAACTAGGACAAGATCTAAACATTTCAATCGAAAACCCTAGCTTCCAATCCTTCAACACAACTCTTGCAAACCTTTGCTACCCTTGCTATAACCCTTGTAAAATCCTTGTAATATCAGCTCTAATCACCTTGTATAGTTCTTAATCTAACCATGGAATCATCAAACTAACACTGGATTTATGTAAAGAATAACTAGGTCTTCATCTTCTGTGTATAACTTGGAACTTGGAAATCGAATGAAGAGTGTTTGGTGTTTGTGATGTTATGAACGACCAAGAGAGGGTAAGAGGGTATTTATAGGGCCTAGAGGAGGTTATTTACACTAAGGTATGGTCTAGAATGAACCACATGATGCATACTTGGTTGATTTTTAGCCTTAAGACTTTTTATGGCTCCTAATGGAACACATGTTGCTCTAAATGTTATATGGATCTCACCAAGCCACCAAGGCCACCATATACACGTTCATAATAATGTGGGAGGGACGAGGTGAATGAATCTTGGCCTTATATAAGTTACGGAGTGAGTTTTGGTCCCATTAATTGCTAATTGTAAGTTGTAAAGTCACGAAACTTAAAACCGGGTATCCTAGAAATATGAAACTTGTAAATATGTCAAATTAAACAGGGTCAACCCACCGGGTATGAAGCGTCCTGGGTAAACACAGTTTTCGTTATGTATTAATAGTTTCAACTTTTCACTTTTTACTTTTTGGTTTTTCCTTTATATATAGTATAACAGGGTACCCGCGCTTTGCGGCGGCGGGTACCCTGTGACGATTAACGGAGAAATAGATCTCGATGAGACCTGATTTACCAGTTTGTATCGATTTCAACTGGACTTCTCTAATTCGTTTTCGGATGGCTGCTATTGATTAGCCGAACCGGTGGCAACGCCGGTTCTCGGTTGAACCCGTTGGTCCGGTCCGATTTTCAAAAATATATTTACCATCAACTTGTTAGCTTGTATGAAGCTTTGTGTGTTTTATTAATTTGTATAATGTGTATAATAACATGTACTTTTCATTTTAAGGTGTTTTAAAAACAACATTAATTAGTGTGTTTAATTATTTTATATTTAGGACTATGTTGTAGCTTGTTTAAAACTTTAAGTTGTATATTGTGAAAATTTTATTGTACTTATTATTAAGGGGTTTTAATTGGTTGTTTTTATTTTGGTAGATATGGTTTTAATTGGTTGTACAATGTGAATAAATTATTGTACTTTTAAGTAATGAGTGTTTTAATAAAAGTATTAATTACACAATTCATTTCTTTCACCTTTTACTTTCAACTTTTCACTTTTCAAAGTTTGACTGTTTTTCTATTATATGTAGTATAGATACTAAACTAGACGGGTACAAGCATGTTGCGGCAACGGGTACCCGTGTAATTAAATTTTCCGACGAGCAAATATTTACGTTTTCCAGCATCAAATAATTTGATCACCTTTAAATAACCATTTTTAGGCTTAATAGAATATCAAACTTATAATTAGCATGTTGTTAACGTAGTTAATGAATTTAATAGGAAAATTAAAATATGAAGAGAAAACTGTTACATGTGTCCGTGCTGTATGATTTAGTAACTCTATGATTTCAATAAGAACGAGGTACTTACGTTCTAAAGTTAAGTCGAACTAGCTAGATAGATTTGATGTAGTCTTGTAAACCCATTATAAATAATTATAAAAATAAATAAGTGATATGCAATTCGGGTTATTCGGTTATTTGCTCGGATTTTAGTTATTCGGTTCGGTTTAATCAAATTTGAATTTGGTTCACAGTTTTACTCGGAATTTGTTGTGAATAACCTCTCCTCATCATCACGATAGCGCTCTCTATATCTTGGATACATCGACGGACCCAAGTTGGAACGTTTTTATCAGGACGGGATTGGTATTGCATACATATCGCGTCGTATCTATCAAGAATACGTATGTAGCCATTAAGCATTACAATATCCATTAAGTTCGATTCAAGTACGAATACTAAACGAATTTGAATGATCGTAAAAAGAAAACAGTGATCGAATGAATAGTTAGATGGCCTGTGATATCGTCGTTCTTATTAATATATAGACTTTTTTAAGTCGGTCTATACTCGTTTATGTATATCTATCTATTCTAAAATATGGAATGTTTGTTTAAAATATAATATATGCGGGAAATATTATTGTATCTTGTGATATATTTCGAGTATTGGCGCGTTGTGGTGGCAGGTAGGTATATGTAATTAAAACTTTCGGAGTAAATTACTTTTTAGTTTTATGTTTCTTGATATAATAATTTTGCGGGTGTTGAAAATTTTAGCTTTGAATGAAAATAAGCGCTACTAAACCGGCTTATATAAAAATTATAGATTACCTTCGTGATATTGCGGCAATACGAATGCAGTAGCTGATAGTATTATGGATATGTGAGGTCAAGCTGGTTGACAATGACATACAGTCGCAGAGACGGAGCCAAGATTTCTTATTAAGGGGGGCCCAATTTTTTTTTTCAGGTAGTAACATACAATTCCTTAATTAGTTGAGAAAATTGACAAACGTTAAAAGATTGTGAAGATGACGAATTGGAAATGTAAAAACGTGGTTGTTTATTAGATATGAGCAATTACAAAGATTACACTAATGACTCTATGCAACATACTTAAAAGCTATAAGATTGAAAATAGAAAGCTAATTGCAAAGAGGTATGTATTATATGAAACCAAAACAAATAATTAAAAACATATCATCTATATAGTCTACAGTGGATTCTTTGAGGAAAAAAAAAACATATCATCTACATAGTCTACAGTGGATTGTTCAAGAAAAAAATAAAAAGAGCCGTAACCAAAGTTAAATTGCTTTTCCAATGCAATTACTATTTTACTACTTCCCGAACAAAAGCAACATACAATTTAAAATAAATAATTAACACTTTTATAGTCTTCTAAAACGTATTTTATTGCTACATCCTATAAAATTGAGTGAGCCCAAACTAGTTGTACCATTAAAACTAATATTAAAAGGGTTTGTTATATCCTTTTCTTTATCTTCTTCGCTTGGCTTCTCTGTAAAATATATATGATCTCCGGCCGGATTCTTTTTCTTGTTTTTCTATCTTCTTTTTCTTATAACTTAGATCTAACCTAGTTGGGCCGGTTGGGGGTGGCCGAGCACCCTCTGGCCCCCCTACTGGCTCCGTCCCTGTATAGTCGTAAGGGAGTAAGAGATAATGTCAATTAACTAAATCATTTTAAAATTCGTATCATTTAAAAAAAAATTAGTTCTACAAATATACACCTTTTAAAGTTTGTTTTTGGTTGTACTTGTTGGTATTGTTCTAATCTTGCAATATTGTTATGTAAATGAAGGCTTTGGAAAAATAGACCATGTGTTCAATCCCAATTCCTATCTAAAAATTGACGGGAATATGTGCGCATCGTTTGGGCTAGATTTTTTTGAGAAGGGTCAATCGCCAACCCAAATAAGTGCGTGATCATGATTTCCTCATTGATTTAAACCTTATGAAGAAAAATTGTATTGTTTACATTGTTTATCATCTACCATTTAGCTTTTGACAATGGCCTCTTTCAAAGTGTTCATATATAAGAACAGATTGAAGATCCGCTTATATGATTTAGGAAAATAATTGAGAGATCTAAATATGTGACTAATTTTATGTCTAAATGTATGTAAAAGTTGTTTATTAATTTATGAAGAAGTAGGTCCCTTTACTGTTATCAATAAGATGTTGACACACATTTTGGCATACCAATTAAACATGTTAATTAATCATATATGATTTATTCATTTGGGTAACTAATGTCCTAAACTATTAGCATAAGTTATTGCTGACATCATCCTCTTTGTAAATTATTCATAGCAAAAGTTTGAACACAAATGCATTATAAAAAATTTATCTATTACTTAAAATAATAGTTATAATTATTTAAGTTTACTATATTTACCCTAAAGCAAAATTGATATTTAAAATTTAAAAAAATGCAATATTTTATTGTCAAAGGATAAAACCGTTAGAGTAAATTACATAATTGGTCCTTGTGGTTTGTCGGATCTTGCGTAAAATGTCCCTGTGTTTTTTTTTTGACGGGTCATGTCCTCGTGGTATGCAAAAGTTACGGGTTTGGTCCTTTGACGGGTCATACCGTTAGTTGACCGTTAACTTGGCAAACCACAAGGACGATTTATGTAACTAACCAAAAAAAATAATAATTAAAAAATAAAAAATAAAAAATAAAACTTAAAAAAAAACGAAAAACTGATTAAAAAAAAACACACAGGGACATTTTCTGCAAGATCCGACAAACCACAAAGACCAATCATGTAATTAACTCAAAAAATTTATTAAAACTTAAAAAAATTTATTAAATTGTTTTTATACGTTTAAAAAAAATTTATACGCATTAAAAAAAGTTTTTTTTATACGCTTAAAATTTTTAGTTAATACTTAAAAACATATTTAATAAAAAAACGTATAAAAACTTTTAAAACAGACGAAAACGTATAAAAATGGATGAAAATATACAAAAATCGTACAAAAATACGCTGTGAGGGCTTAAATTTTTAATGCTTATTTTGTAATTTTTTTATTTTAAATTTTTTAATTTTTTAAAAAAGTTTATTATACTTAAAAATAAAAAAATTAGGCCCTCACAACGTGAGAGCTTAAATTTTTAATACATATTTTGGACGATTAGTTTTATTATGGTTGGGCTTAAAAAAGTTGTGAGGGCTTAAAAAGTTTATTATACTTAAAAATAAAAAATGGTGAACACTTCTCACGTTAGATCGTTTGTAGAGTAATCGTTCATTTAGTTTTATTATGGTTGGGTCCCCCAAAATACGCATTAAAAATTTAAGCCCTCACGTTGTGAGGGCCTAATTTTTTTATTTTTAAGTATAATATACTTTTTAAAAAATTTAAAAACTTTAAAATAAAAAAATTTCAAAATACGCATTAAAAATTTAAGCCCTCACGGCGTATTTTATACGATTTTTGTATATTTTCATCCATTTTTATAAGTTTTCGTCTGTTTTAAAAGTTTTTATACGTTTTTTTATTAAATATGTTTTTAATTATTAACTAAAAATTTTAAGTATATAAAAAAAACTTTTTTTAATGTGTATAAATTTTTTTTAAATGTATAAAAACTGTTTAATAAATTTTTTGAGTTAATTACATGATTGGTCCTTGTGGTTTGTCGGATCTTGCAGAAAATGTCCCTGTGTTTTTTTTTTTTTTTTTTTTTAATCAGTTTTTCGTTTTTTTTTAAGTTTTATTTTTTTATTTTTTAATTATTATTTTTTTTGGTTAGTTACATAAATCGTCCTTGTGGTTTGCCAAGTTAACGGTCAACTAACGGTATGACCCGTCAAAGGACCAAACCCGTAACTTTTGCATACCACGAGGACATGACCCGTCAAAAAAAAAACACAGGGACATTTTACGCAAGATCCGACAACCACAAGGACCAATAATACATTTTTTCTTTTAAAAACCAAAACTGTAATTAATACATTTTTTCTTTTAAATTGTGCGTTTTTTCATCTGTGAACAATAATTTTGAGACGGAAAGAGTCAGTTCTTATTTATCTTAATCCATAATTATGTTTCTTAAGTTATTTGGTACTTTGCAATACAACAAGATTCTCAAAAGAACTTGAGTCCTTCATACAGCCAAAATATATGGTATTATTCATAATGATTCATGGGCCAGAGTGTATTTCACAAACAATGGTCTATGGCCCAAAGTATATTATATACATAATGGTACATGGCCCAATGTTTTCAATCCATATACTTTGACTACATTCTAAAGTCAACCAACTGTTTTTTGATATACACACTTTTGTCTTGAAAGGCAACATTATTAGTGTATCTCCCATGTTATAGTTAAACATGACTTGAACTTATAACTATTTTATTAAAAAAGAATGTCACAAAATATGAGATACCGCTAAGTTATCAGACCTTTGATAAATAATACATTGCATTTATTTGGAACATAAAATAGCAACAACTCCTTGAGAGTAAAGTAAAATATTCAAAATTGGTCATATATGCTGATTAATACGTGTTTCATTGAGATGAGATGTTTATAAACTATTTTATTTTTGTTTTTCACGTGCTTTGTTTATCTACCTACAGTATAAAACTCGAATGTCGAAAGCCATCACATAGGGAAGAGATTGATAAATAAGCTTCGAGGGCACTCCGGCCGGTGCTTGCTTCCTCAAGTTGGGTATCCATATGCGTTATCCGTTAAACTATTTTTGGTTACGATACAAGAAAATAAAATAAGGGTCAATTCTATATTTTTTCAATAAAAACATCAAAATTATGTATTTCCTCAAACACGCATCAAAATCATTGCACATTGTGCATTATCCACTTATAAGCTAAGTATAGATGACATTATGATGTTTATACTGGGTACATGTGAAATTATCTCATAAAATACAATCAAAGTGTCTTTTATTACATAAATATTAATTAACGTAGTAATATGAAAATAAAGAAGAAAGATGAGAAGTCATAGTTAATCAACTACGAAAAAGTTCAAACTTTAATACCATATATGAAAATATAAAAAAGTTGTGAACTCATGTTATGTTACAGACTTGATACATACTTTAAGTGGGATGTCTTAGTTTTTCTCACTTAAACATGTATTGAACCCGCAACATTACACTTATATCAACTTATAAGCTAAGTATAGATGACATTATGATGTTTATACCGGGTACATATGAAATTATCTCATAAAATACAATCAAAGTGTCTTTTATTACATAAATATTAATTAACGTATTAATATGAAAATAAAGAAGAAAGATGAGAAGTCATAGTTAATCAACTACGAAAAAGTTCAAACTTTAATACTATATATGAAAATATAAAAAAGTTGTGAACTCATGTTATGTTACAGACTTGATACATACTTTAAGTGGGATGTCTTAGTTTTTCTCACTTAAACATGTATTGAACCCGCAACATTACACTTATATCAACATGTGGGAACTGTATACCCAAGTGTATATAAGGTGTCAAGATGTTGTTTCTTTGATCAATGTGGGATTGAAAACTAGTTTTTTCAAGAAAAGCAACTGGCCAAAAAGTTGTACAAAAGACACGTCTTGACGTAATGTATATAATTCATATTTTTTTGTATGAATTATATTTCTTGCGAGAAATGTGATGCCAAACTTATCCTAAAGTGAATGTACATATAATTTTGAAGTGAATATGTACATATAATTTTGTTAAATGTATTGTATAATTTTGATTAAGTTCTATTATATATGTACTAAAGTTGATTGCAACCATGTTTAGGTTTCTCATAAGTACTCAGTGAAAAATAATGAGATTTATTAAAGAAATTGGTTAAATATAAAGGGTGAGTTAACTTTTGAAAGTTGAAAATTCTATCGTATTGGTTGTGTAAAGTTCGTCTAAGAAAATTGTGTTTAATATGTAGAACAAGTGCATCGATGCACGGTTGTGAGGGAAAAAAATAGGCAAATATAAAATTTTATGATTTGCTTGTTCGATGTATGGTATGTTTATGAGGTGCTCGTATAATTTTTTGACTTCGAGTACTAAAAAGCTACAAATTTGTAACAGAAAAAGTTGACAAGTATGCAACATATTTAGTTTTCTTCTTCTATAGTCATTTCTCTCTAAGCATACCCAAAATCAAACAGTGAACTACCCACATGCTTGTATTACCAACTTACTTAATTACTAAAGTCACTAGATATTCTTATAAAATTTTCGAAGGTATTACAGTGGCTTCGTAAGTAAGACAACTCGAAAAGATAATATTTTTTTTAGTGTTTTGATCAAACATACCAGTTGTATAATATGAGATACCGCTAAATTATAAGACCCTTTGATAAATACATTGCATTTATTTGGAACACAAAAGGGCAACAGCCCCACGAGAGTGTAAATAACTCAGAATTTGTCATGGATCGGTACGTGTTTCTTTTATTATAAAGTTTTTTAAATATACACTTTACCTCCACATTTACTAAATAGAACCATCCAAACATATTCTACGAAAATCAACGAAAATGGCGAGCAAACATGAGGTGAGCAAGAATTTCCTCTCCATGTTATTTGTCTTATAGCTGAAAATGGCGAGCAAACATGGCGCGAGCAAGCATTTGCTTTCTATGTTCTTTATCTTGTAGCGAAAAAGCCTTTGTCTTCTTTTGAAAACGGCGAGCAAAAAAGGAAGGCGAGCAAATCTCAAATTCTTAAAGTGTTGATTTTAGTAAACGCATTTGATAATATTTATTTTTGTAATTGAGTGTGAGAACTAAAAAGTGTTTTTTGTGGTAATTGATTTTTCTTTTACAAATAACATAAACTATTTGATTCTTTGGTTTATATATCTATATGCTTAACTCTATAGAGTTCCAAATCACAATAAGGTGATATAACATCTAAGACGTTATGCACAAAAAAGAAAAAGAAATATAACAAACTGTATTTTATTAGTTCAAATATTTATTATAGTAACATGAAAATCAAAAAAGTTGAGAACTAGTTACGTTGTTTGATTAATTTTAATATCCTTGTCTATTCGCTTAAAGATAGACATATAACTAACCAAATAACAATCTACTTATCTCAACATGTATGAAGCATATACCCTAATGTATATAAGGTAGCAAGAATTTGTTTCTTTGATCCATGTGGGATTCAAAACTTAGTTTTTAAAAAGGTAACTATAGTCTATAGACAACAAGTTCCATCAAAGACACATCTTGCAGTAATGATTATTATTTATATTTTTTCTGTAAGATTTATGTTTTTTTTTTTTAAATCTCATATCTCGCTTAGTTGAGAATGATGTTGTTGTTGTTTCTTTTGAGAAGTGTGAAGCCAAACTTATCCTGAAGATAAAATGCAAAGATAATTTTGTTAAGCATGAATAACATAATTCTTATTAAAGTTTTAGTATATTGATTATTGCAAGCAAGTATAGGTTTATCAATAGGTTAAATATATAGTGAGGTAAAGACTGAAAGGTGAAAATTGTATCATATTAGTTAGGTAAAGTGCATCTAAGAACCCTGTGGTTAACTATGTACAACAAGAGCATCGATACTACATTACTCATCCTAAAAGCTACTATTTGCAACAAGAAAACTTGGCATGTATGTAACTTATTCAATTTTCTTCCTCTACTGTCAACTTTCTCTAAGTATACCCAAAATCAAAAATTGAACTACATGGGCCGAGCTTAATGTTTTATTGTGGGATGGCCGAAAGCATAATTCTTATGTTGTAGAAAGGCCGAAACATGTTTGAATTATCTACATCTTTTAAGATGTTAAGGCAGAGGTGTTTCTTTTGTGTCATCAGTTAGCTCTCTGTAATTTTAATCCTTAATTATGTTTTTAATTTAGTATTTTGCGATTCTCAAAAGAATTCGAGAGCTTGATATTTAATGGGCCGGGCTTTAATAATCATACAACAAAATAAATGGTATACATAATAGTCCGTGGACTGGACTATTTTATGGAATAAAATATGTATATGGCCCAACGTTTTCAATCCATATAGCATTCTATTCGGTATTAACATAGAGTATTTTCAGCGACATAAATCTTTTAAAACCAAATAGGCAAAAATGCATATATATCCCTCTCAAAGTGAATAATTGTATATATATATCCTTTGTATAAGTTTTTTATGCACATATTACAATACTTTTTATGCATGCTTTGGATATATATGCAATTTTGCATTTTCTATATATGCAAAAGCCCCGAAGAAATAAAATGCATTTCTATTAAATTTCAGCTAACTATCTTACAAAATATGCATCTTTTTGGTTAAAGGAAACATTAAAAATTACAGGAATTGAACCCACAATTATTTTATCAAAGAACGATCACATTTAATATGAGATACCATCGAGTTATCAGACCATTGCATTTTTTTGAAACACAAAGAGCAACAATCCTCGACAATAAAGTAAAATATTCAAGATTAGTCATGCTAGTTAGTGTTTCATTGAGATGAGATGTTTATAAACTTTTTTATTTTTTATTTTAATGTGCTTAATTTATTCACTTAAGAAATAAAATCCAAAAGTAACATAAACTATTTTGTTCTTAGGTGTTATATGTGCTTAACTTTTTATTTAACGTTCCAAGTCACAAAAGGTGACAAAATCTTGCTAGGGTTGTTACGACACAAATAATTTATAAAAAAAGTTGAGAACTCATGGTCTTGTTGCCGAACAAATATACATTCACGTGTCTATTCACTTGAATATATATTGAACCAACAACAATACAATTATTTCAACTTAATTAAACCTTATACTCCACGGTATATAAGGTAGCAAGAATTTGCTTCTTCGATCTATGTGGGATTGAAAACTTACTTTAAAAAATAATAATAAATAAATAGAGCAATGATAGAGAGATTTAATATGCATGCCTAAAGTCATGCCTAATACATTTGTTATTTGTCACATCCTTTTGAAAAATATTATAACGATTTTCAAGTTACGAGACCATTAAGGTCGGAATTGTGAAACTATGTACACTATACTTAAAGCCTCCTTAGTTCATTCCATGTAAGATTATGTAAGATTGTGGAAAAGTAAGTCTTAAAAGGCTCCATCTAAGAACACTATACAAACATTATAGAAACATCATGCACAATTTGTAGATGCTAAGAGTTAGTATAAATATTGTCTCATTTAGAACACATCTCAAAACACTTCGTATTTTCTCGTGAATTCATCTGTTATCTTGTCTCACTTAAACTTTTACGTCTTTCCTTTAGTTGCTCACATTGTTGGTTGTCCGAGAAAGTGTGACTTAGAACACTAGGTGTGGTGAAGAGGCATCCCCTCTTCATGGCCGCCACGTCACCGCCACATTATCATAACAAACCTCCACAACTAACCACAACTAACGCCCCCTCACTCACAACAAACCTCAACCTCTTCATTAGGGGCCCACCACTATAACTTTATTTTTTTATTCAAATTTTCAAAAAAACTAAATTCATTTCATAAAAATAAAAATACAATACAATATATTTATAAAAAAGTTATAAATTAAACAATTAAAAAAAATCTGAATGTAAAATTTGTCAGCAAACCATCGCTCAAAGAAAAATCAGCAAGGCACCACTACAACTTTAATTGAAACCCACTTAAAAAAAAAAAAAAAAAAAAAAAAAAAAAAAACGTTCATTTTCCCCATCACACACTACACACAAATCAAAAATATGTTTGTTTCCTTTTGTCAGACTTTCAGCTCGTTATCACCATGAAGAGGGAACTAACGGCGACCGACGACGAGGTCAGCCGGTGTGGCGGCGAGTCTCGGCAAGGCTCCACGTCGGACGGCGAACGTGCATAACAAGACCACACCTATTGCTCTTAGTATACATGATAGCGTATCAATATTAGTGGTCTAAACCCACTAAATACACTCTCAAATCAAGCCCATCACCAATCCCAACAAGAAACACTTTATCCTCACTTAAATCCCAGGCTAAGTAATGCTTGGTGAAACTCATCAGGCGACACTGAGCACATAGTATCGTTGTTTTCCAACTATCACTAATGGTTAAAGATGTACCATATGAAATTGTGTAGTGAGGACACACAACAAACACCATTTTGTACGAGCCAAGGAAGATAGTATATCCGTTCTCCTATTCTGCTCCGCAGATGATCTATAACACATGGCTCCCTGGTAGCCATTGATTATACTTCAAGAGTTTTTCTTTAGATCATAATCGCCTCTCTATAAATGGAAGGCACCACACACAACTTCAACAAGTTTTTACAAACTTGGGTAAATACTGTCTCACCGCTGTACAATGTGGTCTTTGTTTAAGTGTTATCCGAGTTTCTTGATCTTCATCATTCTCATCGGGTCCCTACCGTTAAACACGAAAAACTAAATAACAAGACTATTCCCATTTAGTATATGCTACTGTGCTCGGTATTTTACTAATTACTACTTACTTTATTAATAAAGCAATTTAGTATATCTTATGCAAAAAAAAAAGGTTGTTTCAACAAAAGTAGTGGGCCAAAAAAATAGTGGGGGTTTATGATAGCGTGGTACCGGTAATGATAAAAATATTGGAAATTGACGACGACACTGATAGAAGCATTAAACTGCATAGAACATGTGAGCATGAAAATATTCTAAGAGTATACGCAGTTGAGCGACAAGACAAGCAGTGCTATGTGGCATTCGAGAAGTGCGCATATACATTGGAAGACTGCCTAAGAAACGACGATACTCCAAAGGCTATATTGTTAAGTTTCTTAAGAGGCACCGTGCAAGGCTTGATCCACTTGAGTAGGAAAAAACAAGACATGGAAACATAAGACCTGGTAACATATGGATAAAAGAGGACGACAATGACCTTACACAAAAAATATCAGGCCTTGAAAACTGTATATAGCTGGGACAAAGGGACGACAAAAGGTCGGATATGTTTGAGTTGGGCATCATGTTTTTGGCTTGCCTCACTTCTGATGACCACGAGATAGGAGTCAACAAGAAACTAACAGAAATTCTTGACACAAATTTGGAAGCCTACGATCTTGTTACTAAGCTACTGAACTATAAGCTGTACACAACATTAACATACCACTCTGTCCACGGACATGTGATTGTTTGGAAGTAGGAAAAATGTCTAGGGCTCCTTGTCAGCGCTTGTGAGGTCGTGAAGAAGCTAATGAAGGATGGAAACTCCCGAATCGTACAAGAAATAAACTCTTTGGGAAGTTTACTTTTTATAACAAACTGGACAGAGGAGTTTGATCAGATATGGTTTGAGAAGATGAAGAACGGAAAATACAAGGGTGACGTCTTCCACCTGTTGAAGATAACGTGGAATACAAACAACCATCTGTTGGACATCGAGTGGGAAGCTTGGGATCTTAAAAGGATAGAGTCTCACCTGAAGGAGACTTACCCAAGGTTGGTAATGCAAATTCACAGCATCATTGGGTTATATTTTTCAAGAATAAAGTTGATGAAAACTTATTTTCCATCTTGTAACAAATAAAGTGTGTGTACTTACTTGCATTGAGCAATCCACATTTCTTAATTTTGTCGGTAGTTTGTAGTTTGATGATAATGAAGCTTGTCTGCCTGCAAAACTAGAAGTGACATAGGTTAATACAATTATGCATAGCTTCGAATTTAACTCGGAAAGTGTACTTTTAATAAATAAATCTCCTAAATGATTCCAATTCAAGAGATCAATTATTTAAATTTATTTAGTATAATTTCTATAGTTATATTTGAAAAAACCTAATTATATATATTGGAATCCATTCAACCCGCCCGACCAGCCAATCATATACAGATAAACTAAATCGAACCGACTTATAAGATTATATACCACGTGTAGAGCTCCTTTGCATAGTGACCCAATATTTGTTCTCCAACTTCTTGAAAAGCAGTCACCCATTTCAATCTAGTGTAACACCCCAAATATACCGCAGCGGAAGATTGTGTTACTGGGGTGCGACTTTATAATACAAAGTACAAGTTATAGAAAATGACCTCTGAATGAGAGGTTTTGAAAAGTTACCATTTGATTAATGAAATCAGAGTTACAAACAATGAGGTTCCAAAGTATAATACATAAATGTTTACAAAATGTTTCGAATAGTAAATGATAAAAGCGTAAGTCTTCAAAATATGTCGTGCGACTCTATGCTTCAAACTCTAGCTATCACCTTATGACCTGAGATAAACATGCTAAAAAGTGTCAACACAATGGTTGGTAAGTTCACATAGTTTGTTTAACATGTAAGCCTTTTAAGAATGATTACACAACGAAGCATTGTAAATCCACTCAGTTGCAATTCCCGCCCATACAAAACTTGGAACCTGTGTGTTCACAATCCACTGCTAAATAGTATGTTAATCATGTATACATGTATCATAGTAATAAAAAGTATAAATGTCACCACAAGGGCCTTCCAACGACTTAATTTGTGATGTATCTAATCTAATAGCCTTCCAACAACTTAATTTGGAGCCACTAAATTAATGGTCATCCAACAACTTAATTTGGAGTCACTGAATTGCACGTACTGAGAGCTTATTCCCAAAGATTAATGGTCATCCAACAACTTAATTTGGAGCCACTAAGTTGAATAACGCAATTAAGTATAATGCACTCAAGAATAACGCAACTACCTTTAACACAATCATGTATAACACAATCAAGTATAATGCAATCATGTATAATGCAATCAAGTATAATGTTTTGAGTATTTGTAAAAGTAAAAGCAAATTGTTGAATATGTATCTCCCCCAAAGAGTTAATAAAATACAGTAATTAAATTGGTAAAAGTGGGGCTATGAACTCACGGTAATCAGTAAAAGTTTAGAGTACTTATGAAAGTAAATGAAAATAGTTGAGCATGCATCTCCCTAAAAAGTAATTCTAAAGGTATAAAAGTAGGGGCTATGAAACTCACGGCAATCCTTAAAAGTTTAGAGTACTTGTGAAAGTAGTTGAGCATGTATCTCCCCCAAAGATGTTTGTAAAATTAGTAAAGTAAAACTGGGGCTATAAACTCACGGTAATCAGTAAAAGTTAAGAATACTTATGAAAGTAAATGAATATAGTTGAGCTTGTATCTTCCCCAAAAGTAATTCAAAAGGTATAAAAGTAGGAGATATGAAAATCACGGTAATCCTTAAAAGTTTAAAGTACTTATGAAATTAAATAAAAATAGTTGAGCATGTATCTCCCCCAAAAATAGTATAAAACAATTGAAAATAGGGCTATGAAACTCAACTTGAACTAATGATATCAAAATGTATAACGGAATTGGTGGATAAGCCTGAAAGTCTCTACGCGTAACCTAGAATATAATGTCGTGTCTTAGGTTTGGAATAACGATGCGAAAGTATAAACAAGCCTATATACGTCTATATACGATGTAGTACTTGGTAGTTTCGTGTATGTTTGTTTATGAATCGGTTTTAGTTTTTATATCTCATACTACCGTTCGGGCCATCACAATCCACAGGTCATGCAGTAAACGTTCGAGGAGCCAGGACACTTTAATTCGCCAATCCACAACTCGTCTACAGTTTTACTCTAATGAACCCCTCACATGAATTCGTCAATCCACAACTCGTCTACACTTTAATTCGTCAATCCACAACTTAATGAAAAGGGAAATCAAAAACTAGGACAAGATCTAAACCTTTCAATCGAAAACCCTAGCTTCCAATCCTTCAACACAACTCTTGCAAACCTTTGCTACCCTTGCTATAAACCTTGTAAAAGCCTTGTAATCTCAGATCTAATCACCTTGTATAGTTCTTAATCTAACCATGGAATCATCAAAGTAACACTAGATTTATGTAGAGAATAACTAGGCCTTCATCTTCTATGTATAACTTGGAACTTGAAAATCAATGAAGAGGTTTTTTTGATGTTATGAATGACCAAGAGAGGGGAAGAGGGTATTTATAAGGCCTAGAGGAGGTTAATTACACTAAGGTATGGTCTAGAATGACCCACATGATGCATACTTGGTTGATTTTTAGCCTTAAGACTTTCTATGGCTCCTAATGGAACACATGATGCTCTAAATGTCTATGGATCTCACCAAGCCACCAAGGCCACCATATACACGTTCATAATAATGTGGGAGGGACTAGGTGGATGAATATTGGCCTTATATAAGTTACAGAGTGAGTTTTGGTCCCGTTAATCGCTAAATGTAAGTCGTAAAGTCATAAAACTTAAAACCGGGTATCCTAAAAATATGAAACTTGTAAATATGTTAAAAATTGTTAATATACTCTATATTAGTATATTATATGAGTGATAAGTTCTATCGAGATTCTTAAAGTTGTGAAAACCTAAAACCGTAGGCTTAAAATGTGTCAAACGTGTAAAACGCAAAACCGGAAAACGTAAAATTCCAAAACTTATGAAATTGTCGTATGATGTGAAAAACCTATATTTCTCTTGTTTTTAATGTTGTAGGGACATATTGGGATGCCTAAATGTCCTTTAAACCTATACGTAAATCTCAGACATGGTTTCGTGAAATTTGAAAAAATGACCCGACGAGTCTCAAATTCTCTTGTTATCACTAAAATAGGTTAACTAACGAAAATGTGAAATAAAAATTTCGAAATTGAATAGTAAAAGTGAATAGTAAAAATGAAAAGTAACTCCGAAAATGCGTATGGTAACATGTTACCCCAACTAGATCCACGAAGAATGGGGAAGGGAATATCAGCAATAGCACACCACAAAAGTACTAGCCATCCGCACTCATTCCTTATGCCAAACACACCTTAAGCCATATTCAGCTGAACATTCCATAGAAGAGCGGTTCTCTCCACTACTTTAGACTATTTGACTTTTATGCTCATGAGTCTCATTTTAACATTATCACATATCAAGTTAATGACAGTAACACTGTCCCTTTTCACATCTTTGAAAATCCTAAAATTTCTTTCTCGCCAGATGAAGTACACCATAACACCAAAGCAAAGCCTCCTGATGATACTCCAAATATTTTTATTTCAGTCCATAACAGCCATAATACTTACACAACCATTCCACATCACATCATTCACAGTGCAATTCCTCAAAGGGAGCAGACTAGACTAAATATTCAGTGAGAACTGACATTGGAAAAACAGGTGGTTTTCGGAGTCAGATTCATTATTATAAAGGCCACAAACCATCATATCATAACTACCCCATTTCCTCAATCTATCATGTGTCAGCAATCTTGACTGATTGTGATCATTAATAGTTCTCAATAAGTAAGCATACAAGCAACTAATAGCTAACAATTTATCATTAATAGTTAACAAAACAAATCGACTTGTTCCTATCATTCAAAAGCTAAAACAAAACAAAACACAATTTATCATTAATGGTTAACTCCCTAGTTATCTTTTATTGGTGGTTGAATTGTCACATCCTTATTCTTAACGCGTTGTGTTTTCTAAGGTTGTAGGGTATGCTTTTATCCCTAACTCTTTGAGACTACCTTAAGGTTATTGCCTACGAAATCTCCAGGTCAATCATAAACTAACTCTAAGGTTATCTTTGGATGTTTAGCTAACAAATCCGCTAAGTGACTTCTAAACTAAGGTTCACAAAGATTACTCAAGCATTTAAACACAACGATGGCCTAGTGCACTCCTAAGCTAATTACAATTAAGATAAGATACAACCAATCAATAATTAATAACTAGGTTTCATAGATCTAAGCAAACACACAAGAAATTTAGCCAGACATGTTAAACATGCAAGCATACACACATTCAATCGAAGATATAATGAAATCATGGGAATAAAACACTTATCTTGATGTAAAATAGGGTATGACAACCCTAAGATACTGTCCAAACCGGACTACAATCATTTTAGGTTTTTACTCCACAAGTCTACCTCTTAAAATTCGATTTCTATATATAGTTTTACAACTGCGACGACGTCGCCTTATAGGTGGGACGCCGTCTGATCGCCGTCATTAGGGTTTCGTCTTGGCCAAGTAATAGTTGGGACGACATCATGTTGTGGTTGTGACGCCGTTTGTCTTCAGTAGTGACGTCGTCTGATTCTGGATCTAGACCATCTGAGATAAAAAGTCTTCGTGACGCCCTTCCTCTTCAAAGCCTGACGTCGTCAGGTGTAAATTAGCAAAAAGTCTACTGAGTCGTCACAAATTTAATTACTTATAAAGGGATGTCGTCGCCCTCTGGTTTGGACGCCGTCAGCTTCAAAATCAGAAGCTTGAGTGTCTTCGTTCTTGACTTAGCCTTTTTCTTCATATATTCATGCCTTTTCATCCAAATAAGCATCATTCCAGCATTTTGCCTCCAAGAGACCTAAAAAGTGAAAAGGAACGAAATTAAGCAGTAACGGATATAAAAGTGGGCAATTAATGGCTTAAATGACCCCTTAAAAGTGTACGTTTTAAGTCCTTATCAAATATCCCTACACTTGGTATTTGCTTGTCCTCAAGCAAATGTGCTTTTGGCCAATCAATTTATAAGTTAAGGGGCATGAAGCATTGGTTTAACATAACTCACAACAAGTAAAAGCACCGCAATAGTCATAACAAGCACGAAAATTATATACTAAAACCTCACAAGGGGTGTTTGGATTCTCTCATCTCTCGAGTGTATATGAAATATAGTAAATGGAAATGGAAGATAAACACTCATTAACCGGTCATAGTACATAGATTACCATAGGCTTGAGACTAGATCAAACCTCCACTGCTTTGGTGTAAGCACCTAGGAGCAACTATCTAAGAGATCTTTTAAAGGGTTGTAATGTTAGGCTTACGGTAGGGAAACAAAGGGTTTGGTTGGATAGGCGATTTAGTGGTGGCAAGTCAAAAATCTTATGTTACAAGCATGAAAAGAGTGGCGTTGCTAAGCCAAGACTCGACTCACTAAACTTTAGTTAACTTGAAGCAAACAAACATAAATATAAAGATAGATATAGGATGGTTTCCATTTTTTTTTTTTTTTGTGTGCATACGCTTTGACTCTACCATCCTCTACGATAACATCAAAATAAAAGGGATTTATATGAGCATCCCTACACTTCAGTTTTTATTACTCTAACACTAATTTGACCCGAATTGAAAAAATCAAAACACTTGGAGTACTTTATTACGTAAATAAAAGGAATTTGAATTTAAAGTTCTTTCCTGTCACTCCGTAAAATTTTACTTTACCCATGAGTCCCAATCGTCCCAAAACTGTGTACACAAGATATGACTCGACTTAGCAACTATGCAAGTAACTAGATAACTGAACTAAGAGTTTAGTATAATAATAATAATGCACTAAAGGTGAGTGCATACAAGGTAGGCTAAGGCGATTTGGGTGTACATTTAGGGGTGGATTGTAAACAATGCTCTTCATTGATATTCCAAAAAACCGAAACATAACGAGAACCGAGAAAATGATAGGCTCTGAGTGGGTTAACTAGGGGTATCGTGTACTAAAGATGAGTATATCGCAAGGGTGTGGGGTAATTATTCAACCGATGTGGAAGAAGTAATTATAATACGGGTATCAAACAAGGGTTATCCTAATGTCTCTTATCATTTAGTTATTCCTAACTACACAAGTGTAGTCTAACTAGCGATCTCGGAATGCATCACAAAACAAGTTCTAGAATCTATTATACTACCGGTACACTCTCGAAGCATTAAAGGTGAATGCTTTAATTCCTATAGATCTAGGGGCGAACCTCACATTTTTGGGGTGGAATTTGAGTGGTAAAGGGTTTTTGTGCTAGTCATATAACTCCTATCCATGAGACGCTTTATTAAGACTAAAGACCCACTCGTACATGTCATAAAAAAATTTTAATTTGGTGCTAAAATTGTCCTAACCAATATGTCTCATGCTTTATTACACAAATGAAATAGCACAAGAAAAATTATCAAGGCTAAGCATAGTTTTAAAGTTCCCGTTTTATTCTCCCTACCTACACTTAAACTGAACATTATCTCCAATGTTCCCAGAAAGTATCAAAGTTATGATAATGGAAGGTAATTAAAAGAGAAAGAAACTAGTACTCCTCTGATTAGCTCGGTAGGATCCGTGTGAAGTAGTTGTTAAGTTATTTCCCAAGAAGAATGTATGCGTGAAAAGCTTCATCCAATCTTATATTTCTTCATATTGATAAATAAAACCTGCACACTTTAAGAAGATAAACGAAACCTTCACGTAAAATTGGCGGTAAAACTATATATGACTAAACTACACTAGGATATAATGCTCGTGGAATGGATGTTTGCAGATTTTCTGGAAAATTAAGACCTGAGAATTTCAAAAAATTTATAATTAGTACAGAAAACGAGAGAAATCATATAAGCTGTTTTTGCTCCTCCTGACGACGTCTGGTTATAATCCAGACGCCGTCAGGTTATCCTGACAGAAACTGGCCTGCTGCGTTTTTCTGGAAAAATTCTGGAAAAATTACACCTTTAGAATCTGGAAAAATTTCTGCAAAACATTCATTGTGACTCGATACAAGTATTTGATTCTAACAAACACACATATATATCAATTTCAATAATCGTAATTCTCATGTTCACGTTTTTTTAAAAACGTGTGTAATCCTCCCTACATTTATCCTTTTAGTAATTTACCTTTATCTTTAATTAAGACGAGGTTAAAGACAAAATAAAGCATTTTCACAAATTCAAACATGAGAATATGCAATAATGAAAAGATATATGACACACAAACAAGCAACCAATTAAACAAGAGTTGTCTCCCACGAAGCGTTTTTCTTTATTTATGAGTCTTGTAGCTAGACTCGAAGTCGTGCTCCTACTTTCCCCTTATCTTAGATGCCCATTCGATTTCCTTAACTCTTCTTTCATCATGAATATATTCAGGGCCTAACTCTAGACAAGCGGTGTAGTAAACCTTGTTCTCCCAATCTACTTCAAAAGCCGGAATGTTGTTTACATCTAAATCATTGTTAGGAACATGTTTTAATTATCAAGTGTAGGTCATTTCATTTGTAATAGGTCGTTAATTAATATGGTTTATAAATGTTTGTAATTGATTTCACAGCTCATGTAGTAAGCCCATGAGCTGTGATAGAAGGTTCTTCTAGAACCAAGGGGAAACACCCCTACTTATGTAAACACTATAAATACCCCCTCCCTAGAAGGGAGAGGGTTGTTGGTTCTAATTGCAATTATCATTTTCATTAATCCTTCATTAGTTCCTTCCACTTTCTCTCACTAAAACTTTCTCTCTCTAGAAATACATATTGTTGTGATAAGATGGTGACCTAACAAGTGGTATCAGAGCCAAGGGATAGTTTAGGTTAATATTGATTAGATTTAACAGAAATTCGTACTTAAAAACGTGTTTTAGATTGAAATTTATGGACTTTTTGGACTGAATACGTGTTTCTGCGAGTTTCTGCGAGTTTCTTATGAGTTTTGGCGAGTTAGCCATGAATTTTGGCGAGTTTCTTTGAATTTCTGCGAGTTTATTATGAGTTTTGGCGAGTTTGGCGAGTTAGCCATGAATTTCTGCGAGTTTCTTTGAAGTTCTGCGAGTTTCGTGTGAATTCTGGCGAATTTCTCTTGCATTCTGGCGAGTTTCTTGTGATTTCTGGCGAGTTTCTTTGAATTCTGGCGAGTTTCATTGAATTCTGGCGAGTTTCATTGAATTCTGGCGAGTTTCTTGGAATTCTGGCGAGTTTCATTGAATTCTGGCGAGTTTCATTGCATTCTGGCGAGTTTCATTGCATTCTGGCGAGTTTCTTTGAATTCTGGCGAGTTTCACTGAATTTTGGCGAGTTTCATTGAACTCTGGCGAGTTTCTTTGAATTCTGGCGAGTTTCTTTGAATTCCTGCGAGTTTCTTTGAATTCTGGCGAGTTTCTTTGAATTCCTGCGAGTTTCCTTGAATTCTGGCGAGTTTCTTTGAATACCTGCGAGTTTCTTGTTGCAAGTTTCTGGCGAGTTTCTATCTTCTGCGAGTTTCTTCTGCAAGTTTCTTCTGCGAGTTTCTCTCTGCGAGTTTCTTTCTGCCAGTTTCTCTCTGCAAGTTTCTCTCTGCGAGGTTCTTCTGCGAGTTTGGATTTCCACTACTAATCTACATAAACCTAAAATTTATCCTTTAAAGATCCATAACACATCATCAACACAAATTTAAAAAAAAAAAAAAAAAAAAAAAAAAAAAAAAAAAAAAAAAAAAGAGTTTTTTGGCGGGAAAATTTGAGTAAAATTCAATTTCTAGGGGAGACTAAACGCTCAATTTTTACGCGAAATTCAAATTTTGGTTTAACTGTGAAAATTTTGGTCAAAAATTCAAATTTTTGGGCCCAAATTCGAATTTTTCGGGTCAAATTTAGCGTCAAAATTGTCAAACCTCAAATTTTTCTTCCAACCTTAGAATTGCATTCTATAGTGAATTTCAAATTTTGGGGGAGAAAATTATTCATAATTATTTTTGGAGGGAAAATTAAAATTCACTATATCAATGTCTCTAATGCTTTCACAAATCTCCTCACCCTCCATCTACTGCTTAAAACCTTTCTCACCAAACCTTGCTACTGATGATTCTGAAGATCCATTTGTGGAATTAAACAAAGGAATGATGTTACTGACTAAGATGTTCTCACAATTTAAGAATTCAAAGAGTCAGACTTCATCTGATACCCGAAATCAAGCAGTTGTGCAAGGTGAAAGACTTGATGTACAAGGAAGGAATGCGCAAAGGCTTGTTGGGAATGATGAGAATACTGAAAATGTCGGTAATACGGACAATGAGATTGTAGCATTGGAAAAGCAGGATGACAGCAGCAGATCTAGGGAAGATATCATATCCAACTATGACACCGAGCCCAACTTTGACGAAGAACAAATGGTTGAGGAAGACATCGTTCTCACCTATGACACAGAGCCAACCTTTGACAAAGAACAAATGGTTGAGGAAGACATCGTTCCCATCTATGACACAGAGCCGACATTTGACAAAGAACAGAGGGTTGAGGTACAATCTACTGTTGTTCATATTCTGCCTGCAAATGCGAAACAAACTGAGCAACCTAAATTCAGAAATGAAGAGGTTGACCAGCATGTTGCACAATGTCCAGACAACTGTCTCATGTCTGAGCCCTTAGTTGCAAACAATACAACTGAATCATCAAATCAAATTCTTGAATCTGAAAACATTCTTCTCAAAAGGACCATTGCTCAATTTCAAAAAGATTTTTCAAAACTAGAGGCACATAGCAAATCTCTTGAACTTAAAATGCAAAGTAATCATGTGGATACATTAGTAAAAGAAAATGAGCATTTAAAGGCTCAAATTCAAGCAAAGGGGCTTGCGCATGTTGCTTTACAAAACAAATTGAGAAGATTAACTGGCAAGAGTGTGGATACTAAGTTTACAAAACCAACAATCTTGGGGAAATCGTCACCACAACCAATCAGAAATCAATCAGTAGTTAGACAACCAACTGCTTTTAAATCTGAACGATCAAAATCTTCAAAACCATGGTGTGCCTCCCAAGTTGTTGAGAATAATCATTTGTCAAATCCAGTCACTCCACATTCTTGGCCTGAGAAAAATACTTCTGTTTCTGTTGAATATGTTTCTGTTAAACATGTTTCTGTTAAACCTCAACAAGTAGTTGCAACTGGCCCATCTAGGATTAGTTCGAACACTGTGTCTAAACCGAGCATTAAAATTAAAAATTCATATGATTCAAATGACGCGTACAAGAACTATGATCTAGAAAAGGCTAGAAAAAGGGCACTACTCCAAAAAGATGGAATCTTAGGTTCACGACCTAGTGTGATGCTTTCTAGTGTGTTGCATAACACTGCTTGTAGTAGCAAACCAAACCCTAAGTTTAATCAACAAACAGTTAGAAATAAACCCGTTGATCTAAACGTAAAATTTCAGAAACCTAATAGGTGGATCAATATAGGACGCAGACTCTTCCCAAAAGAAGTTTCAACATCCCCTAGATCTAACCTTAGATGGATTCCAACCGGTAGAGTTTTCAACACTGTTGGTCTTAGGTGGATTCCTACAGGCAAGATATTAAGTAGTTGCATCAAAACAAGTGTGAAACCCACAACATCTATCCCTGAGGTAGGAAAGGAAATCACCAAAATGGCATGTTCAGGTGTCAAGAAGATTATTGACACTACATCTTTATGCTTCTAACATCTGGAACCCAGTTACCCTTGGGGATCCATATTTCTTCTATCTTGCCCCTCCTATTTTCCTTACAGGTACAACAGCAATGGCTTCGGAATAATTCAGTTTCGGACCCGCACTTCAGCAATGGCTTCTAAGTACAACAGCTTAGGACCCGTTTCTCACCGTCCAAAGCATAATGATCCATCAGCTGCATCGCCATTGTACTCAATCGTCAAGAATTGGAAATTTTGTTTGCTCCACTGTTTGGAGATTCTATAGAAAGTCGTGCTTCAGATGTATCTAATGTTTCCGCTGCACAACCTGATCATATTCTAATTCTAGATACACCCTGAATCTACAACAACAACTGTTGCTGGAGATGCACCTTCAATCGAATCTCTGATTACAGTAGATCAAATTGTTTCCAACAACAATGACACAACTGATGATCAACATAATCAACAAGTTGAGAAGTTTTATCAGCAGTTGATTCTCACGAGATATTTTTAGTACCTCACTCCTATTCGATTAATTGAACATACATGGTTTCGATGTCTCCAATTTCATCATCAACATACGTGGTGTATGTTTCGATTCATTGAAAACATCGAGGGGGAGAGAGTGTAGGTGATCATTGGTTTCTTGTTTTTTCCACATGCTTCTTTGCGAAAACCCAATGCCTTCATGAATTTCTTCAATTAGAGGGAAGAAATGAGACGATTTGTGGTTAAAATTTCTCAAGTTGGTGGTATTGTCTCACTTTCACGGGTTTTCTTGTGTGAAGTTACCCAAATATGATGTTATGATGCCTCACGCACGGTCATTTTATCGAGTATTTGCATATACACAGTTGATTAGTATTCCGATAGACCGCAACAATCAGGGGGGAGTCATTTCATTTCGCCTTTCGTGGTTTGTTTGGTGTGATGTGTCTACATACGTACAAAGACATTGTTGATTTCTGGCATGTCAGATTCTCTTGTGTGGTTTTCTGCTCTTCTACAAATTCCGCTGCATACTGAAAACTTCAAAAGTTAGAAGAAATGTCTACTACATCAAAGTTTCGAATCTGCGGAAAATGGTTGTTAGTTTGAGGGGGAGCTGATCTTGAAACATCTTCAATTAGGGAGAGGATTAATTTGTCTAATACTTATTACATCTTTTCCCTAAATGGCTTGTGCACACATTTCAGTGTACAACCCGTACTCGTAATGAAAGGACCCTTTGGTACGCATCAGTGCCACATTCCTATAAAAGGAGCGAAAGCTTCTTACTGTTGCGTAAAACTTATCAAAACTTTCATTTTTCAAAGTTTTGCTCAACAACACAAGTACTTCCCCTTATGTTTTCAAAACTTCAAAAGTTAGTATCACTTGTTGAGGGGGAGTATTTGCGAAAATCTTTGCTCGAAATCAAATGTTCTTGAAATCCATTTCTTCCCAAATGAATTTTCAATGCCTCAAAAAGCATATTTTAATCAACATGTTTTTCAAAAACAACATTCATATGCTATTTTTGAGGGGGAGAAATGTGATTAAAATTGTTGATCAGGAAGTTATGGAATCTCATAACGTGCTCGACTCAGATATCACCAATGAATTGACGATCTTTGAATGTCAGTAATCGAAAAGATAAGTCTTCCAAGACTTATCTTAGTAGAATGTACCAATTCGAGACACTCTTGATTGACAAGAACTTTGACGGGTTTAACCTCTTTTTCAAGGAGTGTTTACATCTTCAAGGTAGTTATTAGAGCTAGTTGTCACCTAAAAGCTGACAATGTAACTCTTTAACTATACAACGTAACCGTGTCTCGCAAGGAATTGTCTATCAAGAGTCGATCAATTCAAAAGTGCGAACTCTACCCTCACTGTGCAGATTTCAGTCAAAACTCATAAGCACATGTGGAGAGGGAGTATTTCTGAAAATCCAAAAACTCTCAAGGTGTTACCAAAACATGTTTTTCATCATAAACATCTTGAGAGATTTTCAAGAAAAAGTTTTGTGGCAACATAGGATAGTCATGGAGTTAAAAGGTGACTAAGTTTAGGAATAAACGTCCTATGATCCGCCAGAGCCGGAGGGATCTACCCAAGGACACCACAAATAGTTAGTATTTAGAAGTTCTTAGGTATGATTGAAAAAGGAGAAAATGAGAATCGGAGAAAGAAGGAGTTGAAGAATTAAAAAGAAAAATTAAAGAAAAGGGTGAAAAGAAATAGCCCTCCAAATTATTCAACTTAGGACAGACACCGGGTTCAATTCATATGCTACTGGTTGTCACAAGATGACACCGGTATTGAAGACAAGTCGTCATGGACCCAGTGACGCAATGCACTAAACCTTCTAAGCCACTCAAGTTCTCTCAAAAGAGCTTGTTTCATTCTCACAGGGAACCCTACGTAATCTATCGACTCTCTCTTAGAGATTGTTGGTATTGAAGAAGGAGACCCTCTCCCTAGTCTCCGCTCAGGAATATCAAAACGCACTAATCGAGTCTAGAACCTTGAGATTCATCAAAAGATCTCTTAGGAACACCCTATAATTCATCACTTGTTTGTTCAAACAATAAGGAAACAAGTGACATTTTTCCAGAGTCCTACGCAGATCTTAGCAATCTGCCAGAACATTTATGAGGGGATTCACAATTGTGATCCTCAGTGATTAAATGGAAATTCCTGCCAGGGTCAACATCAAACAGCCCTGACAGCAGGTCACTTCGGTAACTCCTTGTGGGTTACGCTTAGTGTGTCTCAAACGGTCTACAGTCGTGGGGTGATGCTTCGGTGTACCTCAGCGACTCATCTGAACTGTAGGTGTATTTCGGTACATCGTGTTATCTCACTTGTGGGACTCCAGTTCAGGAACAGCCTTTGTGAGAATTAGAGATGTGTTTTCACACTATGCTGTTAACACTTTCGAAGTTCAAACTTGTAAGCGCTGGATTATTTCTAACCCATGTTTTATGTTTTTCTTCTTATGGATGCTCACGGGTAGAAAAGATCGTGCAGACTTTTCACATGCTTCTACCAACATCAACACTAATTGAAAGTTCTCTCAAAAAGCAAAGAAAATTTCAAAAAGATTCTACATCAAAGTCAAAGAATCTGCAAAGTTATGAGATAAAGATCAAAGTTAAAGATGTTGATAAAGGCAGATTTCACAACTGATCACAACAACAAGAACAAAGAACAAAGATGCAAAGAATCAAAGACGTCACAAGCCATGAACGACAAAGAAGTTCAAGACGTCAAACGACCTAAGCAAGACAACAAATGATGACCAACCCTTAGGGGGAGATTGTTAGGAACATGTTTTAATTATCAAGTGTAGGTCATTTCATTTGTAATAGGTCGTTAATTAATATGGTTTATAAATGTTTGTAATTGATTTCACAGCTCATGTAGTAAGCCCATGAGCTGTGATAGAAGGTTCTTCTAGAACCAAGGGGAAACACCCCTACTTATGTAAACACTATAAATACCCCCTCCCTAGAAGGGAGAGGGTTGTTGGTTCTAATTGCAATTATCATTTTCATTAATCCTTCATTAGTTCCTTCCACTTTCTCTCACTAAAACTTTCTCTCTCTAGAAATACATATTGTTGTGATAAGATGGTGACCTAACAATCATCAATACCCTCAAACTTTTTATTTTGTAGGGCATTATATATTTAACACATTCGATCCCATTTGAGAACTTGGCTATTCCTTCCTCTTGATTATAAACCATCTTAGATTCCTCAATGAATGGTATCCCAAGTATCACGTCTCCTAAAAATCCATCAATGATGCCCCTAACATTTTCCAAGATCATGAAATCACACCTATATGTGAAATTGCCTACGAAGACATGCAATCCTCTAACCCTCCAAACATAGTTACTCACTTTCATAGGGTAGAAGGGGTCCCTCATAGGTCCTAACTTTTCGCTCATGATCTAATTGTAATAGAGCCTAGACATTATGTTCATGGGTGCTTTATAGTCTATGTAAGTGTGATCCCTATATAAGTACCTAATCATGCACGGTATCTTAATATTTTTAGGGTCACCACTTTTTATGCATGGCTCGAAAGGTGGTCGCGGGTAGTTAACTACATTATAGTGATAGGCGGTTTCCTTCCCGTTAGGGTATGAATCGAAATACTCCCTAAGTTCCTCGTCCTCCTTACTACCCTCCATAATTTCCAATACCTTATAATCCCCTTCTCTTATTTCATCCTCCGAATCATCGCTATAGGTCGAATCACTATCTAAAGTACTAGTGAATTCCTCAAGGGCTTTCTCAAGCTCACTTTCAATTATCCTATTCAATTTCTTAAGTTCTCCAATTTCACTAACAATACGAGCTCGAAGTTGGTTGGCGAAAGTTGGATCGAGTGGTGGGTATTTTTTTGATGGCAGGTTGTTGTTTGGTGGGTTATCACCTTCCATGATGAAAAGTGATGGGGTTTACGAACAAATTCACGAAGAAGAGGTCTAGACTACAAGGAAGCTAAAAATGAGAAAAAATCTTACTAGATAGGAATCAAGTAAGGGAACCTAAACGAGATAGAAATCAAACTAGCTATTCTATTCCCCAGCAGCGGAGCCAAAAACTTGATACGCGTACAACGCGCGTTTGGGGTCAAAGGAAACTTCCTTTTCTTCGAGCAAGTTTTTCAACCACCTAGGCAATAAACCTAATCGTTGTAGTGTAGTATTGGGTAAGCCTCGGGGATTGATATCGTTCTCTAGAGGAATAGGAATGCTAGTAAGAAGAATACTACGCTAAGGTTGAGGTTGAGGAAGATTATTTTTTATCTTTTAATTTTTTTTTTAGAAAGCTAAGGGTAAAATCTCGGGGTTTTGATTTGGGGGTTGGTACTTCTACCGATTACTTTTACTATCTAATTATCTAAACTAATGGGTAGTCTCATGTCTAGTGATGTGTGCTTGTATGATGATTAAAAATGTGTTTACCTAGATACTATTACTCCCTAGTTATCTTTTATTGGTGGTTGAATTGTCACGTCCTTATTCTTAACGCGTTGTGTTTTCTAAGGTCGTAGGGTATGCTTTTATCCCTAACTCTTTGATACTACCTTAAGGTTATTGCCTACAAAATCTCCAGGTCAATCATAAACTAACACTAAGGTTATCTTTGGATGTTTAGTCTAAAAATCCGCTAAGTGACTTCTAAACTAAGGTTCACAAAGATTACTCAAGCATTTAAACACAACGATGGCCTAATACACTCCTAAGCCAATTACAATTAAGATAAGAGACAACCAATCAATAATTAATAACTAGGTTTCATAGATCTAAGCAAACACACAAGAAATTTAGTCGGACATGTTAAACATGCAAGCATACACACATTCAATGGAAGACATAATGAAATCAAGGGAATAAAACACTTATCTTGATGTAAAATAGGGTATGACAACCCTAAGATACTGTCCAAACCGGACTACAATCGTTTTAGGTTTTTACTCCACAAGTCTACCTCTTAAAATTCTAAAAATTCGATTTCTATATATAGTTTTACAACTACGACGGCGTCGCCTTATAAGTGGGATGCCGTCTGATCGCCGTCATTAGGGTTTCGTCTTGGCCAAGTAATAGTTGGGACGACATCACGTTGTGGTTGTAACGCCGTCTGTCTTCAGTAGTGACGTCGTCTGATTTTGGATCTAGACCGTCTGAGATGAAAATTCTTCGTGACGCCCTTCCTCTTCAAAGCCTGACGCCGTCAGGTGTAAATTAGCAAAAAGGCTACTGAGTCGTCACAAATTTAATTACGTATAAAGGGACGGCGTCGCCCTCTGATTGGGACGCTGTCAGCTTCAAAATCAGCAGCTTGAGTGTCTTTGATCTTGACTTAGCCATTTTCTTCATATATTCACTCCTTTTCGTCCAAATAAGCATCATTCCAGCATTTTGCCTCCAAAAGACCTAAAAAGTGAAAAGGAACGAAATTAAGCAGTAACAGATATAAAAGTTGGCAATTCAGGGCTTAAATGACCCCTTAAAAGTGTACGTTTTAAATCCTTATCAGTATGGGTCATCCTGATCCGACCCGTTTCGACTCGTGCTGAAGAACAGCCGTTTTACCCGTTATTAATCCGTCGGACCTGCCTGTTTTACCACCTCTCAAAATACCGTGTTGTGTCTTATCAAATCTTGGTTAAAATTGTAAATCTGTTTTTACGTTTTGGCTTGTATAGGGAAAAATATTGAGGGAAACACAAAGCAATAAGAATTTGGACTGGAAGGAGAAAGTAACAAAAGGCATCAAAGATTCCGGTGAAGCAACAAAGAAACATGCAAATAAAATGGCTTTTAAGTTACAAAAATGGTGGAAAGCAAAGAAGGCAAGCTTCACACAACAGAACTCAAATTCTATTAAACAAGAACTTTAGGATTCGCATCATAATTTTGTAGTCATCTTTTTTTATCTTTCTTGGAAATTTAGCTGTATAATTTCAGCTATATGACCAATATACTTATCAGACATCTTATTATCACATAATATTATTTGATCACATATTGATGTCTTAATCATATCAATGATGCTAATTTTTTTCAAATATTAATCGGTTCATATTTTTTAAAGAATTGATAATGATGAAGATTTTGATGCTTCGTCTATCAAATTGTTTTTTCAACTGTCTCCTCGCTTCAAAGTGATCGTACGTGTTAACTATAGTAATTCAATTATAAGGTACCTTTAATCGGTTTTGTATCCAAACTTTAATCCATTAATTAACTCTACAGATCAATCATTTCTAAAAGAGCAAGATATAAATCTGCAAACCTTTATTTCAACATTCTTACATTAGCATATCATTTTCAACCATTGAAATATTAAGAAAACTTCGGTTATGTAAAAACTCAGGAGTGTTGTGTGACCTGAAAATAAGTTGGGGCACAAATGAAAGATACACTGGCTATTTGAAAACGGAACTCAATTGCCATTTGACAAATAGAATCAATCCATGTTACAAAATTTGATAAATAGAACAAGGGTAAATAAGATTACAACAGTATAAGAATCATGATTTCCTCTGCAAATTGGTCTACAAAGGAATCAACCTTCCACTGTATTTGACACAATTAAATGTGTATTAACATTAACGCATTTTCTATTGCTGGGTCCCTGAGACGACACAACGCTGACCATTTAGCGAATAGCTGAGGGTGATATCCACATCTCGTGCATTCTTTTTAATTTGTGCCACAGTCATGCTTCTGGTGATGGATTCACCTTGACAGATAGTCAGCACCTCTTCCAGGTATGGCACCATCTGCTTCCAGTGTGTATTCTTTGACCTCGGCCCTATATTCCGACATCAAAAGATCACATATAAACCTCATATGACTGATACCAAACGAGACTTACAAGTACAACACCTTCTTGATTTTCCAAAAACTTGATTTGGTACTAATTATGGTCTGGCAAAAGTTCAATAGAGATTTTAAATTTAATATAGATCCAATGAATCAATTATAGTCATTCATTTTTCTAATAAAAAAAAAGAAAAAAAAAACTTTCACATTTTTTTTGAAAATTAAGTATCTCGCAAACCGTTAATCGTTACGCGAAAAAAGTCATACAATCGCGACGAGAATTACATCGTCTTTCTATAGATATGCACTTTTATATATTTTCAACAATTTTTTTTTCCAAAATTTCGGCCCAGAAAAATCATACGTGATTTGTGAAAATCACATTTGATTTGATTTTGACAAATCACATGTGAATTTTACAAATCATATGTGAGTTGTAAAAATCTTATGTGATTCGATTTTGACAGAATTTCAAAAAAAAAACCCGTTGACCGACCCGACTTGACCCGTTGACCGACCCGACCCGCTGTCACGTGGCACCACTCAGGTGGTGACACGTGGCGTTGACCGACCCGTTGACCGGGCTAACCACAAGGACGATTTATGCATATAACTTTAAAGACTAACGGTGCAAAAATTATTAACGAAGGACTAACAGCGCAAAATACTTAACGGACTTAACTAACGCCCATCCAAAATAGGGACCAAAAGCGTGCATAGTTTCAAAATTAGATACTGCTGGTGTAATAAAAATGACTTAGGGACTAAAGTTGTTATTTGGGGTATACCATAGGGACCAAACGTGTAATTTTTTCTTTTTTTTATTAATTTTGTTAAAAATAGATAGTTAATATGAGATTTATATTGATCTCAACTCATTATGATCATTAGCAATATTTGGCCATGACTTTTTTTGGATGACCATGACATTTCAAAACAGTATTTCATAATATAATATTTAATTTTTATTTTCAAATCACAAAATTATAAAACCTTGTAACTGAGAAGTTCATTCGCAACCAATTAACATCGTTGGAAATTTAAAATATGAATCCCTACAAAGGAGAATGTGATAAGTTGGATGGAGACTATTAGCCCATAAATAATTAAATAATTTTTACCTACATTATCAAAGAGCAATGAAGAAAAGTTCCCAAAATTTCGATGATACTTTTCAATTTTAGTGGGGCAAAATGTATAAAAAGGTACCCAATTTACTTTCACTTTCTAATTGAGACACTGAACTTAATTGTAGTCAATTTAAGGTATTAAAGTATAAATATTTTTCAAATTTGGGAAAATTTACCTTCACATAATCTTCTAGTTGGTTATCATTTTTTTTGACATGTTTTAACTTCGTATTATTAGCCATATACTTCAAATCTTTTTCTTTGAAACCCAAAGTACAAACTGATACAAACCTAAATCTCTTCTATTCCAACGAAGGAGACGAAACAAACCAAAATTGTAGATGTTTTGATGAACGTGGTGGTAATTTTACTAGTCATTGTTAGTTATTTTATGTTTTCATCAACTAGTTCTTGTGAAGTTTGATGAACACAAAAGTAGTTTAGCTTACCATGTTATATTTTACTTTATGTTGGCAGTATTTTCGCTATCCACTTTAGTATTTTGGTTAGTATTAAGTTTAATAATATTGGTTTCGTATCTAATATTGGGCATGTAAACTAGTACTAGTAATATTTTGATGGGTAAAAATGTAGTGATACATTGATAGAAAAATGTTTATATCACGTACTAACCAAAAAATATACGAAAAAGAGAATAATCAATAAATTGTATAGGCGGAAGTCTAAATGTATCAAATAAGAAATATGACACGAATTGAGTAACCATAAATTTTGAAGGAAACCTCTACATTGTATAATTTTAATCATATTTGATACTTTAATACCTTAAATTGTCAAAAATTAAGTTAATACCTCAATTAAATATGAAAAGTAAGTTGAGTACCTTTTTATGCATTTTGCCCTCTTTGAGAAGACAAAAAAAAAATTACTTAATTTTATCTAGGGCTAATGGTTAAAAAAAGTACTAAACTTGACACCCTTTCTTCTTCAGGGTAGCGAACAAAATTTTATATTTTTGAGGGTATTATACTTTCAAATTCATCCTCTTTAGGGTATTTTGCAAAAAAGTTGGACATTTTTGCCCCTCTTACCCACAAGAGCAAATGATGGCAAGTATGATACTTTTTTTTTATCATTTGCCATAATTTTTTATTATGTTAAATTTTGGATATGTATTAAGATAATTTATTTAATAATTTATAATTGTGTTAAATCTATGATAAAAATGCTTTGTTTTAAGTTTACACTATTTACGTTCAAACTCTTTAAAAGTCTAGACAATCGTGCACACGAAAATTATTAACAAATGCCTTGAATTAATTCTTAGTAAAGGAGTAAAGGTGTTGGTCCTTAAAAACTTTAGTGGTTTGCAACATGATATGAGTTTAAATAAGTATACGCGTGCATGGCACGTGTGGGGTTCAAATAAGCAGTTTTAACCCTTACAATTTAGGCGGGAAAAGCCGTTACAGCCATTTCATCATTTCATTTGTATATAACACAATTCATTTCACATTTGTAAGCGGTTTTGATTTTGTAATTCTCTCTTGTAATAAACTTCTACAAGTCAGTAAGCCATAACAAATCCCATTAACTAATTCTTGAGCTCAATTCTTATTGTTTGTGTTTTTAGTTAGTTATAGTCTTATTTGAATCTCGTTGATTCCTGTAAGAGTATATCAACTGGTATCAAAGCAGTCAATTCCGGCATCTTAACCCGTAAACCTATTGAGTTTGATCGTCGCCGATCAAATTCTGGCCAAAATACATTCGTTTCCCTATCACAAATACGTTACCCTTGTTAATTCTTATTCCGTTTTCTTAGCCAAAACACGTTTTCCGTACGGCTAGTATATTATTTATTCTTTAAATTCCATTTTTCAATTGAGAAGTACATGTCCTTTGCAAATGGAAGTGGCTGGTGGAACTAAATTATCTTAATAAGTAAATAGTGTAAACTTAAAACAAAACATTTTTATCATAGATTTAACACAATTATAAATCATTAAATAAATTATCTTAATACATATCCAAAATTTAACATAATAAAAAACTAGGGAAAATGATAAAAAAAAGTATCATACTTGCCATCATTTGCTCTTGTGGGTAAGAGGGGCAAAAATGTCCAACTTTTTTGCAAAATACCCTAAAGAGGATGAATTTTAAAGTATAATACCCTCAAAAATAAAAAAATTTGTTCGCTACCCTAAAGAAAAAAGGGTGGCAAGTTTAGTACTTTTTTTAACCATTAGCCCTTTTATCTAAAACCCCTAAATCAACATCTTCACAACTAAAAACCCAATCAAACCAAAATTAAATATCATAAAATCTCAACCAAACATAGATCTAACACAATCCAGCCCAAAACACCAAAATTGAGATTAATAAAATTTTAACTATTTACGGTTTGACTTACTATTCAGGATTCATGTTTGTGAGCTGCGTGAGAAAAAAGTTCCACATCAAAGCAGAATGAAGATTCTAGATCCCTCTACACTTACTTATCAAGGATACAAGATAAATAAAAACTTTACCAAAGAAAGGTTTTGATATATGAGGAAGATGAGGCGGTGGCACCGATTAAGCGATCAGTAGGATTAAGGCGGTGGCACTGGAAAGTGACGATCTGGAAATTGGTGGAAGATGATGCGTTCTTATCAACACACCGTATAGGGCCAAGAACCTATTTGGCCAGGAACCTGCCTTTCTGGACTGCTAAGGCCGGTTCAAACGAAAACTTAAAATATTAGCGGAACGCATATTATATGTCGCACCGAGGTAGCGTTATAATACATATATATAATACGATATTCTATAAATTTTGTGGTAACCTTATTTAGGTTTAACTTCAACAAAGTAACAACATAAAATATGTTGTCACAAACTCACAACTTTATTTGATCCTTATCTTTTATATGTATGAAGATGACAAACGTTACAAATAGATAGATTATGACTTGTTTTTGTGATTTGGTAATACATTTTTGATTTCAAAAATCAAATTTTGAGCCATTCGCAAGAAAATGAGCATCCATACTTCTTGTTGATTTCAACTTATAGTATTAGTTGTATATAAACCTTAATCGTGACATCTTTGTGTAGATCTAAGCAAAACGTAATCTCTTTAATGGTAATAACTAATAATAATCAACTTAACCACGAAGAAACCAAATTCCATGTTAGGTAACATGCTACATTATCACTTTCATGTTTTGCTAGAAATTGATCATCGTATGTTCGCTTAGGAGTTATTTAACACTAATTAAATTTAGAACTAACAAAATTATGTCCGTTAATCCAAAGATTAAAGGGATATCAATATGTTCAAGGTTGTCAAATAAATCTTTTCATAAACACTAAGTTTGGTTGTTATTGATTTGCAAAAATTTATATGTTAATTATTAGGAATTTTGGGTAGCTTTTTTTTTTTTTTTTTTTTTTTTTTTTTTTTAATTCGTAATTACTTAAAGAGTGTGAAAATGCTCGTAACAAACAATGTTTGCTTTCCTATTTTATTTTAATATAATATGTTTGTTCATATTTGTTTTTGTTTATTTACATGATAGTATGCGATCAAACTTAAATAAATAAATACTCGTAATATATTTTACAAATACATTTACATATATATTGATTTTATGTATGTTCGTGTTCACTTACATATTATAACAATTTGCAAGTTACGAGACCATTAAGGTCGGAATTGTGAAACTATGTACACTATACTTAAAGCCTCCTTAGTTCCTTCCATGTCAGATTATGTAAGATTGTGGAAAAGTATGTCTTAAAAGGCTCCATCTAAGAACACTATAGAAACATTATAGAAACATCATGCACAATTTGTAGATGCCAAGAGTTTGTATAAATATTGTCTCATTTAGAACACATCTCAAAACACTTCGTATTTTCTCGTGAATTCATCTGTTATCTTGTCTCACTTAAACTTTTACGTCCTTCCTTTAGTTCCTCACATTGTTGGTTGTCCGAGAAAGTATGACTTAGAGCACTAGGTGTGGTGAAGAGGCATCCCCTCTTCATCACCGCCACGTCACTGCCACATCATCATAACAAACCTTCACAACTAACCACAACTAACGCCCCCTCACTCACAACAAACCTCAACCTCTTCATTTGAGGCCCATCACTACAACTTTTTTTTATTCAAATTTCCAAATAAACTAAATTCATTTCATAAAAATAAAAATACAATACAATATATTTATAAAAAAGATATAAATTAAACAATTAAAAAAAATGAATGTAAAATTCGTCAGCAAGCCAGCGCTCAAAGAAAAAAATCAGCAAGCCACCACAACAACTTTAATTGAACCCCACTTAAAAAAAAAAAAAAAAAAAAAAAAAAAGACCTTCATCTTCCCCATCACACACACTACACACACAAATCAAATAACACAAATCAAAAATATATCTGTTTCCTTTTGTCAGACTTATAGCTATCAATTTATGGCATATGAAGACTTAATATCATTATAGAACAAGAAGTGAAATGGCAAAAAAAATCGTCCTATACCTAAATTTTAAGGAAGGGTCATATCAGGGCCGGATTTTAGGGTGTGCAGAGTGTGCAACCGCACAGGGCCTTCAAATTTTCAGGGGCCCCGAAGTTGTAACTGTAAGGCTAATTTACATTGGGATTTAGCGAAAAGTTAACAAGAATATAACTTGGATCATAAAGATTTTGACGCTATTTGAGTGAAACATAGATTAATCTTAAGCGTTCTAGAAAGAAAAAAGAAAAAACATATTTCCAGTGAACTCAGAAGTCTCATACGTTGAAGAAGATGATAACTATGGGTAATATTTACTTTACACCCTAAGGTTGATCAAGATTACACTTTTATCCTAGTCTTTTAGTTTTATTCATTAACAAGTACACATGGGTTCACCAAATTTACACTTTCAATCCACGTCTAAATAAAGTGGTGGAATCAGTCCAGTTTATTTTTAAATTTTACGTCTTTTAAAAAAATTGGTACTTTTAAGCTTTAAACGTGGTTCTATAAAATTAATATTATAAATACATGTTATACACTGTTATGTTTTATGTTTACGTATAAGTACCTTTTTCAGTATATGTTTTTATTACATATTTAAGTTTTTCGTGCTCGTAAGATTCGTATCATAAAAATGGCACAGGGCCCCCAAAATGAACGGGCCGGCCCTGGGTCATATCAACGAGGGAACCTTTTTTAGAATGTTGTTTTCATACTTGGCCTTTTGAATCATCTAATCCTTTGCATGGCTCTCGCAATGTTGCTTTTTACTAAGCCACAATCTTGCCTTTTGGTAGAAATATCTATCATGTTCATGCTTTAAATATTTGTTGTTCATTGATGCATGCAATTTATAATTTTTTTTTATTTTAAAACAACAACGAAACTGCAATTTTTAACAAACATGCTTTACCAAGCTACAGAAGTACATTTTCAACTACAAAAAGAAAAATAGACTTTCATCAATTTGTTTTTGGTAAAATATAGCTTAAACGTTGCTTGTATGTGCATGACTAATGAACGATAGAGCTTACTGATTTGATTTTGCATTGTTTCGCATTCCAATCCTCCCACTCGACCTCTAATAGGTGGTTATTCATTCTTCGAATTAACTTCAGCAAGTTATCCATGTCAATGGTGTATGTGTATTTTTTTGATTTCGTCATCAGCCCATACCAGTTTTGATCAATTGTCTTGCTCCACCTTTTCGTAAAAAGAATATTTCCCAAGTCATTGATGTCCTTCAGTGATTTCAAGTTTTTGTTATGTCTCTTCAGCATCTTTAGAACTTCACACGCATTTATGAGGAACATGAGACGTGTGTCCCATGTCCAAAATAGAGTGTGAAGGTAGACTGACTTGAAGGTAATCCTCGGGTATAATTTGTACTTCAACAATTTACTGATAAGGTCATAAGCTTCAAAATCTGTAGTGAGAAGCTCGGTTAACAGACTGTTGATTCTCATTTCCTGGTCTTTGGGGTTTAGGCTTACCAAATATGTATCATAAGTTATGGAAGCTAGCAAAATAAAAGTAAAGCATGCATATCTGATCCGTTATCATCGCCTTCTTTCATCTGTCAGTAACTATCCATGCCACGAATTTTGGATACAAGGCTATCATCACCTTCTTTTATCCATATATTGCATGGTCATATATTCCCGTGATTAATTAATCTTTTGTTCAAATGCGACAGGCCTCTAATGCCTGCTCTCAATAAACTTAGTAACTATGCCTTTGGAGCCTTGGTGTTCGCTAGATACTCCTCAAGTGTGTAATCACATTTTTCGTATGCAATATAGTAATACGATTCATCATGTTCAATTGAATAGATTATCGCGATGTTTTCATTCTCACAATTGTAGTCAATTTAAGGTATTAAAGTATAAATATTTTCCAAATTTGGGAAAATTTACCTTCACATAATGTTGTAGTTGGTTATCATTTTTTTTACATGTTTTAACTTCGCATTATTAGTCATATACTTCAAATCCCTTTCTTTGAAACCCAAAGTACAAACTGATATAAACCTAAAATCTCTTCTATTCCAACGAATGAGACAAAACACACAAAAATTGTATATGTTTTGATGAACGTGGTGGTAATTTTACTAGTCATTGTTAGTTATTTTATGTTTTCATCAACTGATTCTTGTGAAGTTTGATGAACACGAAAGTAGTTTAGCTTTACCATGTTATATTTTACTTTGTGTTGGCAATATTTTCGCTATCCACTTTAGTATTTTGGTTGGTATTAAGTTTAATAATATTGGTTTTGCATCTAATATTGGGCAAGTAAGCTAGTACTAGTAATAGTTTGATGGGTAAAAATGTAGTAAGAGCTATGGATAGAAAAATGTTTGAATCACGTACTAACCAAAAATTATATTAAAAGAGAATAATCAATAAATTGTATAGGTGGAAGTCTAAATGTATCAAACAAGAAAATATGACACGAATGGAGTAACCACAAATTTTGAAGGAAACCTCTACATTGTATAATTTTAATCATCTTTGATACTTTAATACCTTAAATTGTCAAAAATTAAGTTAACTACCTCAATTAAATATGAAAAGTAAGTCGAGTACCTTTTCATGTATTTTGTCCTCTTTGAATGAATATATATGCAATTTTCCTTTACACATAATATGAGATACAACTGAGTTATGAGACCATTGCATATATAAATATATTTAAATATGGAAGGAAACGACACCGTTTAGCGGCACGCACAAGAAAATGATGCCAAAGAATGAAACAACAAGTTGGTGCAAAAAGAAAGAAAAAAACAACACTCTCGAAACGACGTCGTTTAGACGAGTTTTAGAAAATGGCAAAAGTACACCCGAACTATGCGACGCTTTAGAAAATAAACCCCTAAACGTTTTTATATTTACAATATTTAACCTAACAAACTTCATTTATCAAATTGTAACAAATATCTAGCGAATTATTTAATAAAAAATATACCGGTGCCGAGAACTCTGCATTGCGAACAAAACAATCCCAATATTGATATGCTTTTGACTCGCGTATAATTTTATAAAACATGATAAAGTTTAATATGTATTTTTAAAAAAATAAATAAAAAAAAAAACTTTCAAAACACACCCTTAAACTATCTAACAACTTTAAAAATTAGCACGGAAATAGTAAATAAACTATAAGGGCTAAAGACGTATAATTTTATAAAAGTTTAAATTATATAAATTATTTACGACTTTTTTATATAATAGACTTTATTCGTCATATATGTAATAGATACGTAGCGAATTATTAATAAAAAAACATACCGTTGCAAAAAGCTATGGATTACAAACAAAGCGAGTCCAATCCTGATATGTTTTTTACGCATGTACGATACAAAAACTACCCTGAACTTTTTGACATTTACGACTTTTAACAAAACAAACTTTATTCGTTAAATATATGCCGAATATCTGGCAAATTCTTTAAATAAAAAATATACTGATGAGAAGAGCTATTGATTACGCATAAATCCATCCCAATGTTGATATGCTTTTGACTTACCGATGTGAAGAGCTCTAACATGTGAACAAACACACATACGACAAAACACATATAATGAAAAATAAAAAACCGTCGCAACACTGCACATAATTTATACAGCACAAATATGAGAAAACACATATAGCATAAAAACTAAAAGCCAAAAACCGCGATTACCTCACCTCATTTGTTTGAAACACAAAGAGCAACAATCCTCGATAGTAAAGTAAAATATTCAAAATTAGTCATCCCGGTTAGTGATTCATTGAGATGAGATGTTTATAAACTATTTTATTTTCAGTTTTAATGTGCTTAATTTATTCACTTAATGATATAAAACCCAAAAGTAACATAAACTATTTTATTCCTAGGTTTTATATGTGCTTAACTCTTTAATTAATGTTCCAAGTCACAAAAGGTGAAAACATCTAGCTAGGGTTGTTACGACACAAAGAAAATCAAATTGTAAACATTAGTTCAAATATAGTCGATTGTAGCAATATGAAAAAAAAAAAAAAAAAAAAAAAAAAAAAAAAAAAAAAAAAGTTGAGAACTCACGGTCTCGTTTCACATCCTGCACACACGGAGTGTCTATTCACTTGAATATATATTGGACCAACAACAATATAATATATTTAAACTAAAACAAATCTAATACTACACGGTATATAAGCTAGCATGAATTTGCTTCTTTGATCTATGTGGGATTGAAAAGTTAGTTTTCAAAAAAAATAAAATAATAACTAGTGAATAACCTCTCCTCATCATCACGATTGCGCTCTCTATATCTTGGATACATCGACGGACCCAAGTTGGAACGTTTTTATTAGGACGAGATTGGTATTGCATACATATCGCGTCGTATCTATCAAGGATACGTATGTAGCCATCAAGCATTACAGTATCCATTAAGTTCGATTCAAGTATGAATTTGAATGATTGTAAAAGGGAAAGATTGATCGAATGAATAGCTAGATGGTTTGTGATATCGTCGTTCTTATTAATTAATATATTGACTTCTTTAAGTCGGTCCTTTGTAATTTGGAATGTTTGTGTATAGGTTTAAGTCGGTCTGTTTACACGCGTTTGTGTATCTATTTTAATTACTAGCAGGGTACCCGCGCGTTGCAGCGGCGTACGCCATGCAATTAAAATATTCAGTGCGAAATTTTTTTAAAATCTATATTTTACAATATAATAGATATACGGACGACGATAATTTTAGTTTTGAATACTGTTATGCAATAACAAAATTTTTCATA
This sequence comes from Chrysanthemum seticuspe, assembly GCA_019973895.1. NCBI lineage: Eukaryota > Viridiplantae > Streptophyta > Magnoliopsida > Asterales > Asteraceae > Chrysanthemum > Chrysanthemum seticuspe. Next base: position 345,567,257 of record BPTQ01000005.1, on the reverse strand, counting down.
TAATAATTGTAGATTATCCACGGGATGTGGTGACAATAATGAGTTGGTAGTAGGTATATTGTAAAAGTATGAGATAAAAGTAGTTGACAATAGCCCGTAGTCATAAGTTATCATTAAATAATAACACCATAGCGACTTTTAAAAATCACTTACATTATACTAAGAAAATTTAGTTCACAAAAATAATGTGTGTTAAATTTGTCCCACATAGATGGATGATACAAGTAAAAGATTATTTATAAAGATAAAGTAAAAATAAATATTCAATAAATCATGTGGGTTACTTAAAAGAGTATAATTATTACTCCCTCCGTCCCATATTAAGTGTCTACAATGGAATCTTGGGATGTCCCAAATTAAATGTCCAGAATCTATTTCAACCAATGAGATGAGAGTTTAGTGAGTAAAAATAATATTTGATTGGCGGAGAGTGTAGTTAGTGGAATTTTCTAAAACTTTGTGCACTTTGAAAGTGGACACTTAATATGGGACGGAGGGAGTAATATTCAATATATATACACAATATATATAATTAGCACTTAGCACCTTGCATCCTTTGCTTTGAAAAAACCGTCCGATTTTTATAAAACAAAGCTTTTAGTTTTTACGGTAAGTTTGATTAAATAAATTCAAAAGGCGCATATGTTGATTCTCGAGGTACCCTTGCGATTTAATAATATTTTTTGAACATTTTATTTTAGTATGCATTTTTAAACTCTATTGATTTAACAATATCGTTTTCAGACTACTTTTATGGGCTAGCCGAACCGTTGGTGACTCCGGTTCCCGGTTGAACCCGTTAGCCCGGTCCATTTTTTAAAACCATATGTACCATGAACTTGTTTACATATAAATTGCATGAATATTTGTGTGTTTTATTAGTTTGTACAATATGTATAATAACAAGTATTTTTCATATAAGTGGTATTTTAAAAATAACATTTATTAAGTATTTATTGTCATGGACGTTTTTTTTCTTATATTAAATTACTTTGTATTTTTATATTTACATTTTTTAGAAACATGTATAAAAAAAAGTGCTTTAAAGTGTTGCAACAAATGCTATTATAGATGTACTTATTAAAATTTGCCATTATTAGCAAGTGTTGAATCTTAATTTTTTAAGCCTTTCTTTTTAGGAATGTCCCAAATGCTTTATAATATAGTATAGATGGAATGTTTGTTTAAAGTGTATAATTGTGTATCTATTTTAATATATGGAATGTTTGTTTAAAATATATTATATACTCGGGAAATATCATGGGACTTTGTAATATACTGTACTAATGAGTACATGCGTGTTACGGCAGCAAATACTTGTATTTAAAATTTTCTGTAAAATTACTTTCAGTTTTATGTTTTTTGATACAATAATTTTACGGATGTTGAAAATTTTGGTTTTGAATAAATATAAGCACCACTAAACTAACTTATATAAAAAAAAGTTGGGAACTCATAGTTATGTTATTACTGTCATAAATAACTAATAACTAACTGGCTTAGCTCAGTTTTTACACCTGAGCTCCTTCTGAGGCTTGGGGGAGATTTTACTCAGGGTTCATATCTCGCAAGAGATAAAAAAATCCATGTTTCCTCCTAGTCTGAAGCCGTGAGTTTTAGAGGTTTCCCTTCGCGGGTCTCTCATAGTAGTTCGGGTCCCGAGGCCTGCCCGTTTAGATGGTTTAACTCGAGAGTCGGATATCAAGTATGATGTCGTTTAAAAGGGAAAAAAAATGCTGCCACAAATATCCAAATGCAAATTTTGTTAGATATACATAACAAGCAACAATATACTTATTTCAGCTTATACGAAACATATACTCCAAGGTATATAACGTAGCAAGAATTTGCTTTTTTAATCCATGTGGGATTGAATTTAATTTTTCAAAAAAAGCAACTAGGCAAAAAGTTGTACAAAAGACACATCTTGACGTAATTTTTATAATTCATGTTTTTTTTATGAAATATGTTTCTTTCGACAAATTTTCATACCCGCTTTGGCGGGATTAATGTTATTTGTTCTTTTGTTAAGAAATGTGATGCCAAACTTTTCATGAATATAAAATGCAAATATAGTTTTGTTAAAAGTGTATAGTATAATTTTGGTTAAGTTTTATTATATCGATACTATAGCGGATTTCAAGCATGTTTAAGTTTGTCATAAGTATTGATTGAAAGATAGTGAGACATATTAAACCAAATTGGTTAAATATAAAGAGTGATTCAACTTCTGAAAGTTGAAAATTCTATCATATTGGTTGCGTAAAGTTAGTCTAAGAAAATTGTGTTTAATATATAAAAATGTGAAAGGTAAAGATACTCAACATATTTTTTTTTAAATAAATAGGTTTATGCACCGTACTTAGTAAATTGTCAAAGATACGCAACATATTTTTAAATAATCTTCGATCTAGCAAATATGACCGGTTACTAGCAGGTTAACAGGTTACCACTGGATTAAAAGTTACACATTTGGTCCTCAAACTGGAACTAATTTGCGTATTTGATTCTTTTTTGGTACCCAAAATTTTTTGCGTATTTGATTCGTAGAAAGAAAATTTAGCTTTTAATTTTTTTCCTTAAAATCTAGATAATTTTTTTTAATTTAAATTTATTGTAAAAAAAATTGAATATCTTTTTATACATTTTTCTAAAGGATTTTCTTTTTAAAGTATTTATTATTATATTTTTTTTTAAATCTTGAAAATTGTAATTTAATAAACAAATAAATATAGATTCAAAAATCTGACAATTTTTTTAAAAAAATTACAAATCTGGAAAAACATTTTGTTTTTTTTTTTTTTTATCTTTTTTTTGGAAAAATCTGGATATTTTTTTTAAAAAAAAGTCACAATTTTCAAGATTTTAAAATAAATATAAAAAATTTATCCAGATTAAGAAAAGAAAAAATGTGTAGAAAAAAATTTATCCACTTTTTCTTTTTTCTTTTTTTTTAAGAATTAATTGTAAAAAAAATTTAGATTTTAAGAAAACAATTCAAAGATTTTTTATTTTTTTAACGAGCGTTACAAAAAAAAGATCAAATATGTGAATTTGTTGCAGTTTGGGATCAAATATGTAACTTTTAATCCAGTTGTAACTTGTTAGTAACCGGTCATTAGCTAGATCGAAGATTATTTGAAAATATGTTGGGTGTCTTTGATAATTTGTAAAGTACATTGTATAGACCTGTTTATTTAGTAAAATATGTTGTGAATTTTTAGCTTTCACCATATGTAAAACAAGAGTATACATGCGCTGTTTTCGGGGAAAGAAATAGGAAAATATAATATTTTATAATTTGCTTGTTTGATGTGTGGTATGTTTATGAGGTGCTCGTATAATTTTTTGACTTCAAGTACTAAAAAGCTTCAAATATGTAACAAAAAAAAAAGTTGACATGTATGTAATCTTCTATAGTCATTTCTCTCTAAGCATACCCAAAATCAAACATTCAACTACCGACATCCTTGTATTACCAAGTTACTTAATTACTAAAGTCACTAGATGTTCTTGTAAATATTTCCATGGCATTAGGATGGCTTCATAAGTAACACAACTCGAAAGATGATCATTTTTCAGTGTTTTGATCAAACATATATACCGCTAAGTTATAAGACCCTTTGATAAATACATTGCATTTTTTTGGAACACAAAAGAGCAACAACCCCACGAAAGTAAAGTAAAATACTCAAAATTGGTCATGGATCGGTACGTGTTTCATTGAGATGAAACTCACAAATAAACTGTTTTATTTTTTGTTTTAATGTGCTTAATTTGCCCACTTAAGATATAAACTCACAAATAACATAAAATATTTGATTCTTTGGTTTATATCTATATGATTAACTCTTTAATGTTCCAAACCACAAAAGGTGATAACACCTTTTGTTAAGCAAAGAAGAAAAAAAGAAAAAAAAAAATATCAAACTGTATTTTATTTGTTGAAACATTAATTATGGTAACATCAAATTGAAAAAAGTTGAGAACTCATAGTTTTGTTGTTTTAATATCTACACCTTTATGTTTATTCATAGAAACATAAACGTATAGCTAACCAAACAACAATATACTTATGTCATCATGCATGAATTGTACACCCTAATGCATATAAGGTAGCAAGAATTTGTTTGTTTGATCCGTGTGGGTTTGACAACTTAGAAAAAGGTTACTATACGCAAAAAGTTCCACCAAAGACACATCTTGCAGTAATGCATATTATTTATGATTTTTTCTGTATGATTTATGTTCTTTTTGAAAAAATCACATATCTCGCTTTGGCGAGAGAATGGTGGTGTTGTTTTTTCTTTTGAGAAGTGTGAAGCCAAACTTACCCTGAAGATAAAACGCAAAAATAATTTTATTAAGAATATATAGTAGAGTTTTGATTAAGTTTTATTATATATCTATACTAAAGATAATGATATTGAGACGTATTAAAGAGAATGGTTAAATATAAAGGGTGAGCTGATTTTTGAAAGTTGCGAATTGTATCATATTGGTTGGGTAAATAAAGTTCATCTAAGAAAAATTTGTTGAATATGTAGAACAAGAGCATCGAATTGAAGCGCGGATTTGGGGTAAAGAAATAGGCAAATATACAATTTTATGATGTGCTTGTTCGTTGTATGGTATGTTTATGAGCTACTTGTATCACTTTTTAACTTCAAGTAATACGATACCAAAAGCTTCAAATCTGCAACAAGAAAATTTTGGCATGTATGTAACATATTCAGTTTTGTTTTTCTACCGTCACTTCTCTTTAAATATTGGCATCTATCATCCCGATATTTAGACTTGATATGAAACACAAAGAGCAACAACAATATATCCTCGATAGTAAAGTATAATATTCAAAATTAGTCATGCTGGTTTGTCTTTCATTGAGATAAGATGTTTATAAACTAATTTATTTTTGGTTTTAATGTGCTTAATTTATTCACTTAAGATATAAAACCCAAAAGTAACATAAACTAATTTATTCGTTGGTTTTACATCTGCTTGAATCTTTAATTAATATTCCAAGTCACAAAAGGTGACAATTGACAACACTTAGTTAGGGTTGTTACAAAAAAAAAAAAAAAAAAAAAAAAAAAAAAAAAAAAAAAAAAAAACTGTAATTTATCAGTTTATAAAATATGAAAACTAAAAAAAAAAGTTGAGAACTCATGGTCATGGTAATGACCCAACACGTGCTCAATTGTCTGTACACTTGAATATATATTGGACCAACAACAATACAATTATTTCAACTTAATTTATCAGTTTATAAAATATGAAAACTAAAAAAAAAAGCTGAGAACTCATGGTCATGGTAATGACCCAACACGTGCTCAATTGTCTGAGCACTTGAATATATATTGGACCAACATAATTTATCAGTTTATAAAATATGAAAACTAAAAAAAAAAAAGCTGAGAACTCATGGTCATGGTAATGACCCAACACGTGCTCAATTGTCTGAGCACTTGAATATATATTGGACCAACAACGATACAATTATTTCAACTTAAATGAACCTTGTACTCCACGGTATATAAGCTAGCAAGAATTTGCTTCTTTGATCTATGTGGGATTGAAAACTTAGTTTAAGAAAAAAATAATAATAACTAGTAGGAAAAAGGTGTAACAAAGACACATCTTGGCGTGATATACACTATCCATGTTCTTTTTGTATGATTTAAGGTTTTTTTGAAAAATTCTCGTACCCGCCGGTCTCGCTCTAACGAGATTGGTGTTGTTATTGTTTCTTACAAGAAATGTGATTCCAAACTTATCTTGAAGATAAAATGCAAAGATAATTAATTTGATTAGGTTTTCGTATATCTATTACTAAAGTGGATTGCAAGCATGTTTAGGTTTATCATAAGTACCGAAAGATAGTGAAATGTATTAGAGAGAGTGGGTTAAATGATGGTTGGGTAAAGCTCATTTAAAAAGAATTGTAGTTAAATATGTAGAACAAGATCATAGACACTACAATACTCATACTAAAAGCTACTAATTTGCAACAAGAAAAATTGGCATGTATGTAACTTACTTAGTTTTCTTGCTTCTTCTATGGTCAATTTTCAAAATTAGTCATGCTGGTTTGTCTTTCATTGAGATAAGATGTTTATAAACTAATTTATTTTTGGTTTTAATGTGCTTAATTTATTCACTTAAGATATAAAACCCAAAAGTAACATAAACTAATTTATTCGTTGGTTTTACATCTGCTTGAATCTTTAATTAATATTCCAAGTCACAAAAGGTGACAATTGACAACACTTAGTTAGGGTTGTTACGAACAAAAAACAAAAAAAAAAAAAAAAAAAAAAAAAAAAAAAAAAAAAAAAAAAAAAAGCTACTAAAGTATAATATTCAAAATTAGTCATGCTGGTTTGTCTTTCATTGAGATAAGATGTTTATAAACTAATTTATTTTTGGTTTTAATGTGCTTAATTTATTCACTTAAGATATAAAACCCAAAAGTAACATAAACTAATTTATTCGTTGGTTTTACATCTGCTTGAATCTTTAATTAATATTCCAAGTCACAAAAGGTGACAATTGACAACACTTAGTTAGGGTTGTTACGAACAAAAAAAAAAAAAAAAAAAAAAAAAAAAAAAAAAAAAAAAAAACTGTAATTTATCAGTTTATAAAATATGAAAACTAAAAAAAAAAGTTGAGAACTCATGGTCATGGTAATGACCCAACACGTGCTCAATTGTCTGTACACTTGAATATATATTGGACCAACAACAATACAATTATTTCAACTTAATTTATCAGTTTATAAAATATGAAAACTAAAAAAAAAAAGCTGAGAACTCATGGTCATGGTAATGACCCAACACGTGCTCAATTGTCTGAGCACTTGAATATATATTGGACCAACATAATTTATCAGTTTATAAAATATGAAAACTAAAAAAAAAAAGCTGAGAACTCATGGTCATGGTAATGACCCAACACGTGCTCAATTGTCTGAGCACTTGAATATATATTGGACCAACAACGATACAATTATTTCAACTTAAATGAACCTTGTACTCCACGGTATATAAGCTAGCAAGAATTTGCTTCTTTGATCTATGTGGGATTGAAAACTTAGTTTAAGAAAAAAATAATAATAACTAGTAGGAAAAAGGTGTTGTTATTGTTTCTTACAAGAAATGTGATTCCAAACTTATCTTGAAGATAAAATGCAAAGATAATTAATTTGATTAGGTTTTCGTATATCTATTACTAAAGTGGATTGCAAGCATGTTTAGGTTTATCATAAGTACCGAAAGATAGTGAAATGTATTAGAGAGAGTGGGTTAAATGATGGTTGGGTAAAGCTCATTTAAAAAGAATTGTAGTTAAATATGTAGAACAAGATCATAGACACTACAATACTCATACTAAAAGCTACTAATTTGCAACAAGAAAAATTGGCATGTATGTAACTTACTTAGTTTTCTTGCTTCTTCTATGGTCAATTTTCTCAAAGTATACCCAAAATCAAATATTGGACTACAAAGGCCGAGCTTAACGTTTTAGTGTGGGTGTGCCAAAATTGTAAATCCTACATTTACAACACATCTCGGCTTGATTTTGCTTCATCGCGGTGTCTCTCTGAAAGTTTATGACACATCCAGACACTCCGGCCGGTGCTTGCTTCCTCAAGTCGGGTATTTGTATGCATTATCCGATAACTATTTTTGGTTACGATACAAGAAAATAAAATAAGGGTCAATTTCATATATTTTTGACTAAAATACACCGTTGGTCCCTAAACATGGGTTTTTAATGCCAAAGAAGTCACTTGACCACTAATGCCAAAGTCAATGTCTTATTTTTGTCATGTAGTCGAGGGTATTTTAGTCCATACACATTTATACTTTGTTTCTTTACATTTAATTTTTTCAGATTCCTTGTATTTTAATACCTTGTTTCTTCTCTTCTTGTTTCTAGTCTCTTCATCAGATGGATCTATCTTCATCAACTGATTAGATCATATGGCATCATTCAATAAAATCGAAATTGGTGTGGATCTCTATGATGTGTTTGGCGAAATCATACCAAAAACTGTTGATCAACATGCATATAAAAGAAGTGTAAATCAAGCATATAAAAGAAGTGTGGAAAGGTATAAATCAAGTGTACCTCATGACTAAAAATATTCCGAAGTCTCTGTAAATGGGTGTGATCAACTTGGCACGGACATTGGAAGAACTCCAAGATCAAGTCAAGTCTTTACTCGTTCATGCTATGAGTATTCAGTTCATCATGTCGTGTAGTGTTGTATCGACAATATTAAAAGTTTGGACTCCCCATCTTCTTCTAAATGGTTGTTATACAAGTCTCTACGGAAATAAGTCCATAATACCAATAATAAATCAAGGAGATGTGTAATACTACACATCCATTTCCCGTTTGTGTTTTCACATTTACAAAAATCATATATGATTTGTAAAATCGAATCACATATGATTTTTACCAATCATATATATGATTTTTCTCGGCCGAAATTTTGAAAAAATATTGTTAAAAATATATAGAAGTGCATATCTATAGAAAGATAATTTAATTCTCGTCGCGATGGTATGATTTTTTTTCGCGTAACGATTAACGATTTGCGAGATATTTAATTTTTAAAAAAAGGGTGAAAGTTTATTTTATTTATTTTTATTAAAAAAAATAAATGACTATGATTGGTTCATTTGATCTATGTTAAATTTGAGATTTAAATTGAATTTTTGCCTATATTATCATATGTTCTGTTTCTGGTGATTTGCTGCTCTTCTTACTATTATTTACTTATTTATTTGTTGTACATCTAATCAGTTGATGAAGAAAGATCCATCTGATGAAGAGACCAGAAACAAGAAGAGAAGAAACAAGCTATTAAGATACAAGGAATCTAACAAAATCAAATGTAAAGAAACAAAATTATAAATGTGTATGGACTAAAATACCATTGACTACATGCCAAAATAAGACATTGACTTTGGTATTATTGGTCAAGGGACTTCTTTGGCATTAAAAACCCATGTTTTGGACCTCCAACGATGAAAAGGGCAAGGTTTGTCCTACTGCGATGCTTTGGTACAAGTTTAGGGACCAACGATGTATTTTAGTCTATTATTTTTCAATAAAAACATCAAAATTCTATATTTCCTCGAACATGCATCAAAATCGTTGCACATTGTGCATTATCCACTTATAAGTTAGGTCAATATAACATTATAATATTTATATTGAATAAATATAAAATTATCTCATAAAACACAATAAGTGTCTTTTATTAGTTCGAAATTTATACCGTAGTTATATTTAAAAAAAGAAAAAAGAAAAAAAAAGTCATATTTATTAAAATACGAAAAAGTTGAGAACTCATGTTGTGTTGTGGAGACGGCACCCGTTTAATTGAGATTTCTTAGCTTTTCTCACTTAACCATGCATCAAACCCACAACAACACTTATATCAACATGTGTGAAGTGTATACCCCAATTTATATAAGGTGCTAAGATGTTGTTTCTTTGATGAAGTGTATACCCCAATTTATATCAGGTGCTAAGATGTTGTTTCTTTGATCTATGTGGTGGGATTGAAAACTTAGCTTTTAAAAAAAAAGTAACTAGGCAAAAAGTTGTACAAAAGATGCATCTTGACGTAATGTAAATAATTTTAGTTTTTTTGTATGAATTATGTTTCTTTCGAAAAATTCTCATACTCAACTCTGACGGGATTGATGTTGTTGGTGTTTCTTTAGAGAAATGTTATGCCAAACTTATTTGTGAAAATGCAAAGATAATTTTGTTAAGTATGTATAGTATAATTTTGATTACTTTTTATTATATCTGTACTAAATTCGTTTGCAAGCATGTTTGGGTTTGTCAAAGTACCGAATGAAAGATATGAGATGTATTAGAGAAAATTGGTTAAATATATAGAGTGAGCTAAAAGATTGAAAGTTGAGAATTGTAACATTTGTTGGGTAAAGTTCATCTAAGAAAATTGTGTTAATATGTAGAACAAGTGCATCGATGCGCGGTTTTGACGGCAAGAAATTGGCAAATATAAAATTTAATGATTTGCTTGTTCGATCTATAGTATGTTTATGAGGTGCTCGTATAATTTTTTGACTTCAAGTACTAAAAAGCTACAAATTTGTAACAAAAAAAGTTGACATGTACAACATATTTAAGATTCTTCTTCTATAGTGATTTCCCTCTAAGCATACCCAAAATCAAACATTGAACTACCCACATCCTTGTATTACCAAGTTGCTTAATTACTAAAGTCGCTAGATGTTCTTATAAAATTTTCGAAGGTATTACAGTGGCTTCATAATCATAACTAACACAAGTCAATCATTTTTGTGTGTTTTGATCAAACATACTAGTTTATATAATATGAGATGCCGCTAAGTTATAAGACCCTTTGAGAAATACATTGAATTTATTTGGAACACAAAAGAGCAACCCCTCGAAAGTAAAGTAAAATAATCAAAATTGGTACTCATAGATCGGTATGTGTTTCTTTGAGATAAGACGTTTACAAACTGTTTTTTTTTTTTTTTTTTTTTTGAAAGGCAAGATATTATTACTAGATCCCGAAAGGGAGAAAAAGAGAACAATTACAAAACATGGCACTCTACCTCAATTAATTAAGATAATTACAAGAGGATAGGACCCAACAAAGAAACATAACATAAACTAAGCATTACATATTTGAAACTAAAACTAGAACCTATCTCTTTGACTAAAACTAAACTGACTCATGAAACTTATAAAATAAAGATCTAATAGAGCAAACCCACGAGTAGAAAATTAACCCATATATGTTAGACACCAAAGACTAGTATATGTCCCACTTGTACTTGTAAGATAGTACCACTGTGAGCAACTTATGACCTTGTGTTCAAAATAACAAAACTTTCACAGACCAAACATACCCAAAAATGGAATCTGACCCACAATACCAACAAGCTTGCTGCAATATTTGAGCCCCTTGATACGTCAACACTTATGCCTCAAACCTGAAATTTCTGATACTACTGGCCCATCAGAGCATTTCTAGATAAATCCCACATATTGTAGACAACCAAAACTGTAAATCAGCTTGTCACTTAAATATAAATACCCTTTGATGCTGATCCAAACAGCAACCCTAGAACCTTTTACTGCCAAACACACCTTGATGCAACACCAAACAACAGACTGAGAAATTTCAGCCAAACGCACTTCTTGCAGAGCACAATTATCAGCTGAGACTGAATTTTTTCTGCTGCACTATCTGTCACTCACTTATGCCCACATTTACTTGGTTCTTGGAACCACTGCTGCCAATCTATTACATTTTTGTTTTTTGATCTTCTAGTAATCCACTCATAGCTCTTTAGTTGAATATCTTGTACGATTTTGTTCACACTCGAAACTTTCTTTTTAAAAACACGTTCGTTTCTTTCTTTCCAAATGTAGTACCCGGTTGTCCACCTTACCGCTTGCCAAAACCGAGATGAAAGTTTAGGAACATTAACATTTCCATTAGATGAGAATAACTCATCAATGGAAAATGCGTTAACATTCCCAACCTTCCACCAACTAAAGATCTTTTCCCAAACGCTCATAGCTAAATCACAAAGAACCAAACTATGCGCACACGTTTCCACCATACTATCACAACACGGACAAAGTACCGAATCAAGATCAATTCCTCTTTTGTCGAGTTCCTCACGAACCGGTAACCTCCCTTTCAACGCCCTCCACACGAAAATGTTAACCTTTTTTGGTATCAACTTGTTCCATATCGTCTCTTGACCACCATTTCCCACATGTAGCATCTTCTTCTCGATCAAAATTGATAAGTCTTTAACTTTGAAGCTTCCATCTTCCTTTAGTGTCCATCTCCATTTATCCCTACAATCATTATAAATAACAATATTTTGCAATATACCTAGCAAATCCTCAAACTCCTTATACACCCTACCTCTAATGTTCCTCACCCAATCCCACTTCCAACGCCACATGTTATCAACCCAAATCCTTTTATCCGCCACACTACCCTCCTTTCATCTATCTAAATGATATAGTCTAGGAAATTTATCGCATAACTTTGAATTGTAAACCCACCTATCAACCCAAAACCTTATATCCTTACCATTTCCTACTAAACCTTCAAAAGAGGATGAAAATTCTATTCCAAGCCCATCTATCTCAACTCCTACTTTAACAATGTCGCTCCAAACCCCACCCCCTAATGATTCACGCCCCACCCCTCTAACATCGCCTAAGCCTCCTCCCTCTCCATGAATGCTTTTTATTACCCTAACCCATAAACTCCCCCTCCCTCCTAAACCTCCACCACCATTTACCTAGAAGTGCCAAATTTTTTGCCCTTAGTGACCCAATATTCAAACCCCCTCCCCATATGAGGCTAGTAAAATATCCCATTTAACCCACGATATTGTTTTCCCTTCACCTCCTCCCCCACCCCAAAAGAAATTTTTTCTAATCCTCTCTAAATGTTTTATCACACTCAAAGGCACGCGGAACATCAAAAAGTAATACAATGGTAAGCTACCAAGAACTGAATTAACCAATGTTAGACGACCCCCAAACGACATCATTCTAGCTCTCCACTCCGCCAACCTAGATTTGAATTTCTCAATCACGGGCATCCAGCATTAATCCACCTCATGTTCTCCCCGATCGGTAACCCCAAGTACGTAAAAGGAAACTCCCCAATACAACACCCCATCCACGTCGCCATATCCCCTAACTCCGAATCATTAACCCCTATACCATACAACTTGCTTTTATTATAATTTACTCGTAACCCGGAAACTTCCTCAAAACATTTAAGAATTCCCATAAGACATTTCGCGTTTTCTTTATTCCATTCTCCAAAAAATATAGTGTCATACGCATATTGGAGATGAGATACCTCTACCCTATTCGCCCCTACTTTCACCCCTCTAAACATCCCTTTTCCCACCGCTTCCTTGACAATTGCGTTTAAGCCTTCCGCCGCCAAAATAAACAAAAAAAGAGAAAGCGGATCTCCTTGTCTGCCTCCCCTCTCTATCCCAAACTCCTCTGTTGGTGATCCATTAACGAGAACGGACATCGAGACAGATCTTAAACATGTATCCACCCATTTACACCACTTCTCTCCAAAACCCATCCCTCTCATTATACATATTAAAAACTTCCAATTAATGCTATCGTATGCTTTTTCAAAATCAACTTTAAATATCAATCCTTTCTTTTTTTCTTTCTTCAAGAACTCCATTGTCTCGTTTGCAATCAAAACCCCATCAAGAATATATCTTCCTTTAATGAATGAATTTTGTACATCACCCACCATATTACCCGCCACTTTTTTAATTCTTTCCGCTAACATTTTTGCTATAATCTTGTAGTAGCATCCAATAAGACTAATGGGCCGAAAGTCACCAAGCCCAATAGGATCCACTACCTTCGGGATAATGGATATGAATGATGAGTTACAACCTCTCGATATCTCCATTCCATTCCAAAAGCATCTAACCGCCTCCAACAATTCCGGCTTTATCACATCCCAAATTTTTCAATGAACGTAAAATTAAAGCCATCAGGTCCGCGCGCCTTATCACCGCCACAACCCCGAATCGCCTCCAAAACTTCTTTCTCATTGAACTCTTTTTTACTTTTTGTTATAATGTGCTTAATTTGCCCACTTACGATATAAAACTCATAAATAAAATAAACTATTTTATTCTTCGGTCTATATCTATTTGCGTAACTCTTTAATGTTCCAAATCACAAAAGGGATAACACCAGGGGTTGTTATGCGGGGAAAAAAAAGAAAATGAAAAAAAAAATGAAAGAAATATATCAAATTATATTTTATTAGTTCCAATATTAATCTTTTATTTAATAAAGGAATTACATTATTTCGGAGTGATTTTTCCAAAAGATTTTTATTGAAAATAAACTGGACCAATAGAAGAGTTTAATTTTGTCACGTAGGCAAAATCGAGCAATGCAATTGGCCAATAAAAGTGAAAATTGAATTATTTTGGTCAAAATTTTAGAAAAAATTGGTGGGGAAATTTGGTGGAGAAAAAAACTGAAAATACGCATGGTTTTCTGAGAACCTTTTTTTTTTTTTTTTTTTTAACTTTCGAGCTTAACTATAAACAAACGTTATATCTTGATTGGTTAATCAAATTTATAGTCAAACCCTAAACTTTTATTAAGAGGCTAATCTTAAATTTAATTTTATAGACTTAAGTGTAAAAACATCAATTCTCATAATTGTTAAAAAATCATATATTTAACAAAAAATAACCTATATATTTATTTTTTTATAAACAAATATTACCACTATTATTATTAAATTATTATTATAGTTAGCATAATAATAAACAACTATGATTTCAATATAACAATTTCAAGCTGTAAAAAAATTAACCGATCTTTAACTCGTTACCCAACCAAAGCGTCCTACCAATTTTGCCACTCATACATGAAACTGATAAAGAGTTTTTTTTTGGGTAATAGGTTACCCCGGTAAATATATTAACACTAAAAAAATTAATTACAAATAGAATGTGGATGAAATACAACATTAACCTCTAGCAAAAGCTTGATAAAACCAATGTTTATGACATGCCATAAAACATTACAAAATATGGGAGTTTCATATTTATGATTACTATAAAAAAAATATTATAGCATATAAACATAGGATTCTTATTTTCAGTCCATCAAGTAAAACCATTTAAGACACTTTAAGTTGTTCGTTTTTCGATCGATAATAATATATAGGGTTAATAACCTATTAAAGCATCATACTTGTCACAAATCTCAGTTCGACGTAGCAAACAAAAAAAATACCTCTTTTATACATTAAACTTGACATTGTCGTCTTCAATTGAGTATTATGACCATTTTACCCTTCCAAATTACATAAATAGTCCCTGTGGGTTTGCGAAAATTACATCCATCGTCCCTAAGCTAAATTACAAAAATAGTCCTTATTGTTTGAAAACATTGCGTCCATCGTCCCTTTTTTTCAACCACCAACATCAAAAATAAAACAATCAACATAGAAATAAAACAGCAATCAAAATCCAACATCAAAAATAATTGTATGTCCCTGTCGTTTGAAAACATTACCAACATCAAAAATAAAACAATCATCATCATACATAGAAATAAAAACCCACTAAAATTAATTAACTAAACCCACTTGTATCAATTCAACCAAATACCTTCAAATCAAACACCAATCAAAATGGTAAAACTAGTGCCGCATCTCTGGTAGTGGTGGCGCATGGTAAAACTAGTGCCGGATGGTAAAACTAGTGCCGGATCTTTAGTGCCGGATCTAGTGCCGGATCTAGCTTCAGGATACTTTTCTTCAATAAGACCAACAATAAACCCACCGTAATACTGGTGGCGCATGGTAAAACTAGTGCCGGATCTCTGGTAGGTGGTCGTTGGTGATGAGAGGCGGCTATCGAGGTGATGTTGGATTTTGCTATGATTCTTTGCGAAGCATGAAATAACCAAATAAATATGTGGTTTCTTGTTTGTTTTAAAAGATAACAAACTTCTGTTTGTGTAGGTTTCTTGAAGTGAACCCAGGTGGAAAAGTGAACCCAAATAAATATGTGGTTTCTTGTTTGTTTTAAAAGATAACAAACTTCTGTTTGTGTAGGTTTCAAACTCGCCTTGGTGTATGCTCTTTTTCTTCTAGTTCTTGATTTGAGAAGCTAGGGAACTGATTCATAGTTTTTGTGAAGTTGTAAAATCTGGTGGTGGTGGTTTTCCGTCATAGGGGTGGTGGCCGGTGGTGAAGCGACGGCGGGTGGTTTTCCGTCCGGTGGTGGTGGCCTGTGTTGGGAGAAGAGAGAAAGATTAATGGGTTAATACTCTAAGAATGAGTTAAAAATGTTAATGGGTTATTTATATACTTGGGGACAAAGAATACAATTTTTATAAATTCAAGGGTAAAATAGTCATTACAATTTTGTATTTTGGAATTATTACTCAAAGGAAGACAAGAATTTAAGTTTAGTATCCAAAAGGGCTATTTTTTTTGTTCGCTACGTCAAACTGCTTTTTGTGACAAGTATAATGCTTTAATAGGTTATTAACCCTAATATATAAGGAAAAAAAACTTTTATAAGCCCAATTATAACTAGTTTAGTAACATGAAAATTTAAAAAGTTGAGAACTCATAGTTATGTTGTTTAGTTAGATATACATGTACATATCAATCGGTTAAAAAGTAGTTAGATATATATCAAAGTTACTAACAAGAAAATGAAAAAAGTTGAGAACTGGTAGTTATGTTGTGAGGCTTAATATACGTCGATATTTATTCACATGAACATAGACATATAATTAACCCAACAACAATATACTTATTTCAACATGCATGAATCATATACCCTAATGTATATAAGGTAGTAAGAATTTGTTTCTTTGATCCATGTGGGATTGAATACTTAGTTTTTTTTAAAGGTAACTATAGGTAAAATGTTCCACCAAAGACACATCTTACAGTAATACATATTATTTATGTTTTTGTATGATTTATGTTCTTTTCTTTAAAAAGAAAGACTATTATAAGTTAGATGATATGTCATTATGTGGATATCTTGTTTTTAAAGTTAGGGCAGTGTAAATCATGCTAATATATTTAGATTTATAAAAATGTACTACACATTCATATGTTGTAGTTAAAAACTGATTATTGGTATCATGGTGTGGTTTGGTTCTGAGTTTTTAAAGTAAACCAAAAACAGAACTAACACAATTTAATTTATTCATCAAAAGTTCAAAATTAGATTCACGGTTATTGCATAAATTCTTTTAGATGTTAAGGCTGAGGTGTTTCGCTTATGTCATCAGTTTGCAACATTATATCTGTCGATAATTAAATATTAGCTCTTGGTAATCTTAATCCTTAATTATATTTCTTAAGTTATTTAGTTTGGTATTTTGCATTGCAAACAAGATTCTTAAAAGTAGGGGTGTGCAAAATGCGGGTTCACACACGGAAACCGAAAACCAAAACTGAATCGAACAGAACTGAAAAAACACGAACCAAAATTATAATCGAACCGAATTTGTCAAAATCGAAACGAACCGAAGTAAATATTTGGTTCTCGATTTGGATATAGCTATGTCACAATAAACCGAAACCGAATTCATATAAATATATATAGCTTTTATATATTTATATAAAAAGAAGACGTTAAAACTTTTGTATAGTATAGATATAACATTTTTTTAAACTAGAAATTTCTTTTGGTAAAAAAATATAAATAATTAATAATATATAATTCGGGTTATTCGATTCAGCTTTTAGTTATTAGGTTTGATTTTTGGTTCGGTTTAATCAAATTTGAATTCGGTTCGGTTCGGTTCTTAGTTTTACAAAAAAAAAAGATTTAACTAAACTAAACAAACCGAATAAACCGAACAACCCGATAACCGAACGGATCTACTCAAAAGAACTCGAGACCCTGATAGTTAATGGGTCGGGCTACAAAATAAATGGTATACATAATTGTCCATGGGCTGGACTATTTTATAAAAATAGAATATGTACAAGGCCCAACGTTTTCAATTCAGCTAACTATCTTATAAAATATATATCTTTTTGGTTGAAGGCAAACATTAAAAATCTTGAACCCACAATTATTTAATTATTCACACTTGATATGAGATACCGCTAAGTTATCATACAACTTATTTAAAACACAAAGAGCAACAATCCTCGATAGTAAAGTAAAATATACAACATTAGTAGTCATGCTGATTATTAAGTGTTTCATTTAGATGAGATGTTAACTGATATTTTTTTTTTCATTGTTTTGGTTTCAATGTGCTTAATTTATTCACTTAAGAAATAAAGCTCAAGAGTAACATAAGCTATTTTTTTCTTAGATTTTATGTGTTTAACTCTTTAATTAATGTACCAAGTCACAAAAGGTGACAAAATCTAGCTAGGGTTGTGTTAGGACACAAATAATTTATTAGTTCAAATATAGTTGATTGTAGCAATATGAAAATTTTTAAAAATGTTGAGAACTCATGGTCTAGTTGCAGTTCAAATAAATATTCAAGTGGCTATTCACTGAAATATATGTTTAACCAACGACAATACAATTATTTCAACTTATATAAACCTTATACTTCACGGTATATAAGCTAGGAAGAATTTGCTTCTTTGATCTATATGGGATTAAAAACTTATTTTTCAAAATAAAAGAAAATAATACAACAAGTAGGCAAAAGGTGTTCCAAAGACACATCTTGGCTTGATGCATACCATACATGTTCTTTTTGTATGATTTATGTTTTTGTTTGAGAAATTCTCGTACCCACCAGCCTAGCCCTGGCGGGATTGGTGTTGTTATTGTTTCTTTTGAGAAATGTGATGCCAAACTTATCTTGAAGATAAAATGCAAAGATAATTTTGCTAAGAATGCTAGTATAAATTTGATTAGGTTTTCGTATATCTATACTAAATTCGATTACAAGCATGTTTAGGTTTGTCATAAGTACCGACCGAAATATAGTGAGACGTATTATAGAGAGTTGGTTAACTATAAAGCATAGACTAAGGATCAAATGAGAATAATCCTTAAAATAAGAAGAATGAGAAATAACTATAACTACACATTAGAGATGCATCGATTTGATTTAAATGCATCCCTAATATTTTAGATGCATCACAATATATTTTCTAGCTAAAAATTAGATGCATATACATATATTAGATGCATTTCATCAAGTTATACAAATCCTATGTATTTTTCGTCCTTTGCGAGTCAAATTTCTTGCTAGTACTACTTTGCATCGTTTGCACTTCAAAATCACTTTCGAAACTAATTGTGATGCATCTAAATGAATAGAGATGCATCTCATTCAAGTCGATGCATCTCAAATATGCGGTTATAGTTATTTCTCATTCTTCTCATTTTAAGTTTCTTTTCATTGGATCCTTACCCAGAAAGAATAAGCAAACTATTGAAAGTTGAAAACTGTATTATATTGGTTGGTTAAAAAACAAATCGACTTGTTCCTATCATTCAAAAGCTAAAACAAAACAAAACACAATTTATCATTAATGGTTAACTCCCTAGTTATCTTTTATTGGTGGTTGAATTGTCACATCCTTATTCTTAACGCGTTGTGTTTTCTAAGGTCGTAGGGTATGCTTTTATCCCTAACTCTTTGAGACTACGTTAAGGTTATTGCCTACAAAATCTCCAGGTCAATCATAAACTAACTCTAAGGTTATCTTTGGATGTTTAGCTAACAAATCTGCTAAGTGACTTCTAAACTAAGGTTCATAAAGATTACTCAAGCATTTAAACACAACGATGGCCTAGTGCACTCCTAAGCCAATTACAATTAAGATAAGAGACAACCAATCAATAAATAATAACTAGGTTTCATAGATCTAAGCAAACACACAAGAAATTTAGCCGGACATGTTAAACATGCAAGCATACACACATTCAATCGAAGACATAATGAAATCAAGAGAATAAAACACTTTCTTGATGTAAAATAGGGTATGACAACCCTAAGATACTGTCCAAACCGGACTACAATCATTTTAGGTTTTTACTCCACAAGTCTACCTCTTAAAATTCTGAAAATTCGATTTCTATATATAGTTTTACAACTGCGACGGCGTCGCCTTATAGGTGGGACGCCGTCTGATCGCCGTCATTATAGTTTCGTCTTGGCCAAGTAATAGTTGGGACGGCGTCATGTTGTGGTTGTGACGCCGTCTGTCTTCAGTAGTGACTTCGTCTGATTCTGGATCTAGACCATCTGAGATGAAAAGTCTTCGTGACACCCTTCCTCTTCAAAGCCTGACGCCGCCAGGTGTAAATTAGCAAAAAGTCTACTGAGTCGTCACAAATTTAATTACGTATAAAGGGACGGCGTCGCCCTCTGATTGGGACGCCGTCAGCTTCAAAATCAGCAGCATGAGTGTCTTCGATCTTGACTTAGCCATTTTCTTCATATATTTACGCCTTTTCGTCCAAATAAGCATCATTCCAGCATTTTGCCTCCAAGAGACCTAAAAAGTGAAAAGGAATGAAATTAAGCAGTAACGGATATAAAAGTGGGCAATTAAGGGCTTAAATGACCCCTTAAAAGTGTACGTTTTAAGTCCTTATCAAATATCCCTACACTTGGTATTTGCTTGTCCTCAAGCAAATGTGCTTTTGGCCAATCAATTTATAAGTTAGGGGGCATGAAGCATTGGTTTAACATAATTCACAACAAGTAAAAGCACCGCAATAGTCATACCAAGCACGGAAATTATATACTAGCACCTCACAAGGGGTGTTTGGATTCTCTCATCTCTCGAGTGTATATGAAATATAGTAAATGGAAATGGATGATAAACACTCATTAACCGGTCAAAGTACATAGATTACCATAGGCTTGAGACTAGATCAAACCTCTACCACTTTGGTGTAAGCACCTAGGAGCAACTATCTAAGAGGTCTTTTAAAGGGTTGTAATGTTAGGCTTACGGTAGGGAAACAAAGGGTTTGGTTGGATAGGCGATTTAGTGGTGGCAAGTCAAAAATCTTATGTTGCAAACATGAAAAGAGTGGCGTTGCTAAGCCAAGACTCGACTCACTAAACTCTAGATAACTTGAAGCAAAAAAACATAAATATAAAGATAGATGTAGGATGGTAGCTTTTTTTTTTTTTTTTTTTTTTTTTTTTTTTGCATACGCTTTTTCTCTACCATCCTCTATGATAACGTCAAAATAAAAGGGATTTATAGGAGCATCCCTACACTTGAGTTTTTATTACTCTAACACTAATTTGACCCGAATTGAAAAGATCAAAACACTTGGAGTACTTTATTCCGTAAAATTTTACTTTACCCATGAGTCCCAATCGTCCCAAAACTGTGTACAAAAGATATGACTCGACTTAGCAACTATGCAAGTAACTAGATAATTGAACTAATGGTTTAGTATGATAATAATAATGCACTAAAGGTGAGTGCATACAAGGTAGGCTAAGACGATTTGGGTGTACATTTGGGGGTGGATTGTAAACAATGCTCTTCATTGATATTCCGGAAAACCGAAACATCACGAGAACCGCGAAAATGATAGGCTCTGAGGGGTTAACTAGGGGTATCGTGTACTAAAGATGAGTACATCGCAAGGGTGTGGGGTAATTACTCAACCGATGTGGAAGAAGTAATTATAATACGGGTATCAAACAAGGGTTATCATAATTTCTCTTATCATTTAGTTATTCCTAACTACACAAGTGTAGTCTTACTAGCGATCTCGGAATGCATCACAAAATAAGTTCTAGAATCTATTATACTACCGGTACACTCTCGAAGCATTAAAGGTGAATGCTTTAATTCCTATAGATCTAGGGGCGAACCTCACATTTTTGGGGTGGAATTTGAGTGGTAAAGGGTTTTTGTGCTAGTCATATAACTCCTATCCATGAGACGCTTTATTTAGACTAAAGACCCACTCGTACATGTCATAAAAACTTTTAAATTTGGTGCTAAAATTGTCCTAACCAATATTTCTCATGCTTTATTACACAAATGAAATAGGACAAGAAAAATGATCAAGGATAAGCATAGTTTTAAAGTTCCCGTTTTATTCTCCCTCCCTACACTTAAACTGAACATTGTCTCCAATGTTCCCCGAAAGTATCAAAGTTATAATAATGGAAGGTAATTAAAAGAGAAAGAAACTAGTAATCCCCTGATTAGCTCGGTAGGATCCGTGTGAAGTAGTTGTTAAATTCTTTCCCAAGAAGAATGTATGCCTGAAAAGCTTCATCCAATCTTATGTTTCTTCTTCTTGATAAATAAAACCTGCACACTTTAAGAAAATAGGCGAAACCTTCACGTAAAATCGGCGGTAAAACTATATATGACTCAACTACACTAGGATATAATGCTCGTGGAATGGATGTTTGCAGATTTTCTGGAAAATTAAGACCTGAGAATTTCCAAAAAATTATAATTAGTACAGAAAACGAGAGAAATCATATAAGCTGTTTTTACTCCTCCTGACGGCGTCTGGTTATAATCCTAACGCCATCAGGTTATCCTGACAGAAAATGGTCTGCTACGTTTTTCTGAAAAAATTATGGAAAAATTACACCTTTAGAATCTGGAAAAATTCCTGCAAAACATCCATTGTGACTCGATACAAGTATTTGACTCTAACAAACACACACATATATATCAATTTCAATAATCGTAATTCTCATGTTCACGTTCTTTTAAAAACGTGTGTAATCCTCCCTACACTTATCCTTTTTGTAAAATACCTTTATATGTAATTAAGACAAGGTTAAAGACAAAATAAAGCATTTTCACAAATTCAAACATGAGAATAAGCAACAATGAAGAGATATATGATACATAAACAAGCAAACAATTAAGTAAGAGTTGCCTCCCACGAAGCGCTTTTCTTTATTTATGAGTCTTGTAGCTAGACTCGAAGTCGTGCTCCTACTTTCCCCTTATCTTAGATGCCCATTCGATTTCCTTAACTCTTCTTTCATCATGAATATATTCAGGGCCTAACTCTAGACAAGCGGTGTAGTAAACCTTGTTCTCCCAATCTACTTCAAAAGCCGGAATGTTGTCTACATCTAAATCATCAATACCCTCAAACTTTTTATTTTGTAGGGCATTATATATTTAATACATTCGGTCCCATTTGAGAACTTGGCTATTCCTTCCTCTTGATCATAAACCATCTTAGATTCCTCAATGAATGGTCTCCCAAGTATCACGTCTCCTAAAAATCCATCAATGATGCCCCTAACATTTTCCAAGATCATGAAATCACACCTATATGTGAAATTACCTACGAAGACATGCAATGCTCTAACCCTCCCAACATAGTTACTCACTTTCCTAGGGTAGAAGGGTCCCTCATAGGTCCTAACGTTTCGCTCATGATCCAATTGTAATAGAGCCTAGACATTATGTTCATGGGTGCTTTATAGTCTATGTAAGTGTGATCCCTATATAAGTACCTAATCATGCATGGTATCTTAATATGTTTAGGGTCACCACTTTTTATGCATGGCTCGAAAGGTGGTCGCGGGTAGTTAACAACATTATAGTGATATGCGGTTTCCTTCCCGTTAGGGTATGAATCGAAATACTCCCTAAGTTCCTCTTCCTCCTTACTACCCTCCTTAATTTCCAATACCTTATAATCCCCTTCTCCGATTTCATCCTCCGAATCATCGCTTGAGGTTGAATCACTATCTAAAGTACTAGTGGATTCCTCAAGGGCTTTTTCAAGCACACTTTCAATTATCCTATTCAATTTCTTAAGTTCTCCAATTTCACTAACAATACGAGCTCGAAGTTGGTTGGCGAAAGTTGGATCGAGTGGTGGGTATTTGTTTGATGGTAGGTTGTTGTTTGGTAGGTTATCACCTTCCATGATGAAAAGTGATGGGGTTTACGAACAAATTCACGAAGAAGAGGGATAGAGTACAAGGAAGCTAAAATTGAGAAAAAATCTTACTTGATAGGAATCAAGTAAGGGAACCTAAACGAGATAGAAATCAAACTAGCTATTCTATTCCCCAACAGCGCCGCCAAAAACTTGATACGCGTACAACGCGCGTTCGGAGTCAAAGGAAACTTCCTTTTCTTCGAGCAAGTTTTTCAACCACCTAGGCAGTAAACCTAATCGTTGTAGTGTAGTATTGGGTAAGCCTCGGGGAATGATATCGTTCTCTAGAGGAATAGGAATGCTAGTAAGAAGAATACTACGCTAAGGTTGAGGTTGAAGAAGATTATTTTTTATCTTTTAATATTTTTTTTAGAAAGCTAAGGGTAAAATCTCGGGGTTTGGATTTAGGGGTTGGTACTTCTACCGATTACTTCTACTATCTAATTATCTAAACTAATGGGTAGTCTTATGTCTATTGATGTGTGCTCGTATGATGATTAAAAATGTGTTTACCTAGATACTATTACTCCCTAGTTATCTTTTATTGGTAGTTGAATTGTCACGTCCTTATTCTTAACGTGTTGTGTTTTCTAAGGTCGTAGGGTATGCTTTTATCCCTAACTCTTTGATACTACCTTGAGGTTATTGCCTACGAAATCTCCAGGTCAATCATAAACTAACACTAAGGTTATCTTTAGATGTTTAGCCTACAAATCCGCTAAGTGACTTCTAAACTTAGGTTCACAAAGATTACTCAAGCATTTAAACACAACGATGGCCTAATACACTCCTAAGCCAATTACAATTAAGATAAGAGACAATCAATCAATAATTAATAACTAGGTTTTATAGATCTAAGCAAACACACAAGGAATTTAGCCGGACATGTTAAACATGCAAGCATACACACATTCAATCGAAGACATAATGAAATCAAGGGAATAAAACACTTATCTTGATGTAAAATAGGGTATGACAACCCTAAGATACTGTCCAAACCGGACTACAATCGTTTTAGGTTTTTACTCCACAAGTCTACCTCTTAAAATTCTGAAAATTCGATTTCTATATATAGTTTTACAACTGCGACGGCGTCGCCTTATAGGTGGGACGTTGTCTGATCGCCGTCATTTGGGTTTCGTCTTGGCCAAGTAATAGTTGGGACGACGTCACGTTGTGGTTGTGACGCCGTCTGTCTTCAGTAGTGACGTCCTCTGGTTCTGGATCTAGACCGTCTGAGATGAAAAGTCTTCTTGACGCCCTTCCTCTTCAAAACCTGACGCCGTCAGGTGTAAATTAGCAAAAAGTCTACTGAGTCGTGACAAATTTAATTACGTATAAAGGGACGGCGTCGCCCTCTGATTGGGACGCTGTCAGCTTCAAAATCAGCAGCTTGAGTGTCTTCGATCTTGACTTCGCCATTTTCTTCATATATTCACTCCTTTTCGTTCAAATAAGCATCATTCCGGCATTTTGCCTCTAAAAGACCTAAAAAGTGAAAAGGAACGAAATTAAGCAGTAACAGATATAAAAGTGGGCAATTCAGGGCTTAAATGACCCTTAAAAGTGTACGTTTTAAATCCTTATCAGTATGGGTCATCCTGATCCGACCCATTTTGACTCGTGCTGAAGAACAGCCGTTTTACCCATTATTAATCCGTCGGACCTGCCTGTTTTACCACCTCTCAAAATACCGTGTTGTGTCTTATCAAATCTTGGTTAAAACTGTAAATCTGTTTTTACGTTTTGGCTTGTATAGGGAAAAATATTGAGGGAAACACAAAGCGATAAGAAGTTGGACTGGAAGGAGAAAGTAACAAAAGGCATCAAAGATTCCGGTGAAGCAACAAAGAAACATGCAAATAAAATGGCTTTTAAGTTACAAAAATGGTGGAAAGCAAAGAAGGCAAGCTTAACACAACAGAACTCAAATTCTGTTAAACAAGAACTTTAGGATTCGCATCATAATTTTGTAGTCATCTTTTTTTATCTTTCTTGGAAATTTAGCTGTATAATTTCAACTATATGACCAATATACTTATCACACATCTTATTATCACATAATATTATTTGATCACATATTGATGTCTTAATCATATCGATGATGCTACTTTTGTTCAAATATTAATCGGTTCATATTTTTTAAAGAATTGATAATGCTGAAGATTTTGATGCTTCTGTCTATCAAATTGTTTTTTCAACTGTCTCCTCGCTTCAAAGTGATCGTACGTGTTAACTATAGTAATTCAATTATAAGGTACCTTTAATCGCTTTTGTATCCAAACTTTAATCCATTAATTAACTCTACAGATCAATCATTTCTAAAAGAGCAAGATATAAATCTGCAAACCTTTATTTCAACATTCTTACATTAGCATATCATTTTCAACCATTGAAATATTAAGAAAACTTCGGTTATGTTAAAACTCAGGAGTGTTGTGTGACCTGAAAATAAGTTGGGGCACATATGAAAGATACACTGGCTATTTGAAAACGGAACAAGACACTCAATTGCCATTTGACAAATAGAATCAATCCATGTTACAAAATTTGATAAATAGAACAAGGGTAAATAAGATTACAACAGTATAAGAATCATGATTTCCTCAACAAATTGGTCTACAAAGGAATCAACCTTCCACTGTATTTGACACAATTAAATGTGTATTAACATTAACACATTTTGTATTGCTGGGTCCCTGAGGCGACACAACGCTGACCATTTAGCGAATAGCTGAGGGTGATATCCACATCTCGTGGATTCTTTTTAATTTGTGCCACAATCATGCTTCTGGTGATGGATTCACCTTGACAGATAGTCAGCACCTCTTCCAGGTATGGCACCGTCTGCTTCCAGTGTGTATTCTTTGACCTCGGCCCTATATTCCGACATCAAAAGATCACATATAAACCTCATATGACTGATACCAAACGAGACTTACAAGTACAACACCTTCTTGATTTTCCATAAACATGATTTGGTACTAATTATGGTCTGGCAAAAGTTCAATATAGATCTCAAATTTAATATAGATCCAATGAATCAATTATAGTCATTCATTTTTTTTTAAAAAAAAAAAAAAAAAAAAAAAAAAAACCTTTCATTTTTTTTTGAAAATTAAATATCTCGCAAACCGTTAATCGTTAAGCGAAAAAAGTCATACAATCGCGACGAGAATTACATAATCTTTCTATAGATATGCAATTTTATAAATTTTCAACAATTTTTTTTCAGAAATTTCAGCCCAGAAAAATCATACGTGATTTGTGAAAATCACATTTGATTTGATTTTGACAAATCACATGTGAATTTTGCAAATCATATGTGATTTGTAAAAATCTTATGTGATTCGATTTTGACAGAATTTTCAAAAAAAAAATTGTTAAAAGTATAGAGAAGTGCATATTTATAGATACATATAATTTAATTTTCATCGTGATGGTGTATTTTTTGTAGTTTAAAGATTTACCGTTTGCAAGATATTTTGTTTTTTAAAAAAAGGTGAAGAATAATTTTTTTTATTAATTTTGATAAAAATAGATGGCTAATATGAGATCTATATTGATCTCAACTCATTATGATCATTAGCAATATTTGGCCATGACTTTTTTGGAAGACCATACCATTTCAAAAAAGTATTTTATAACATAATATTTAATTTTTACTTTCAGATCATAAAATTATAAAACCTCGTAACTGTGAAGTTCATTCGCAACCAATTAACATCGTTGGAGATTTAAAATATGAATCCCTACAAAGGAAAATTTGACAAATAGGATGGAAAATATTAGCCCATAAATAATTAAATACTTTTTAGCTACATTATCAAAGAGCAATGAAGAAAAGTTCCCAAAATTTCGATGATACTTTTCAATTTTATTGGGGCAAAATGCATAAAAAGATACCCGGCTTACTTTCACTTTCTAATTGAGACACTGAACTTAATTGTTGTCAATTTAAGGTATTAAAGTATAAATATTCTTCAAATTTGGGAGAATTTACCTTCACATAATCTTATAGTTGGTTATCATTTTTTTGACATGTTTTAACTTCGTATTATTGGCCATATACTTCAAATCCCTTTGAAACCCAAAGTACAAACTGATACAAACCTAGATCTCTTCTATTCCAACGAAGGAGACAAAACAAACCAAAATTGTAGATGTTTTGATGAACGTGGTGGTAATTTTACTATTCATTGTTAGTTATTTTATGTTTTCATCAACTGATTCTTGTGAAGTTTGCTGAACACAAAAGTAGTTTAGCTTACCAGGTTATATTTTACTTTATGTTGGCAGTATTTTCGCTATCCACTTTAGTATTTTGATTAGTATTAAGTTTAATAATATTGGTTTCGTATCTAATATTGGGCATGTAAACTAGTAATAGTAATATTTTGATGGGTAAAAATGTAGTAATACATTGATAGAAAAATGTTTATATCACGTACTAACAAAAAAGTATAAAAAAAAGAGAATAATCAATAAAATGTATAGGTGGAAGTCCAAATGTATCAAATAAGAAATATGACACGAATGGAGTAACCACAAATTTTGAAGGAAACCTCTACATTGTATAATTTTAATCATCTATACCTTAAATTGTCAAAAATTAAGTTAAGTACCTCAATTAAATATGAAAAGTAAGTTGAGTACCTTTTCATGCATTTTGCCCTCTTTGAGAAGACAAAAAATAAATAAATAAATAAATAAAAAATAAATAAAATAAATAAAAAAAAAAAATCTTAATTTTATCTAAAACCCCTAAATCAACATCTTCGCAACTAAAAACCCAATCAAACCAAAATTAAATATCATAAAATTTCAACCAAACATAGATCTAACACAATCCAGCCCAAAACACCAAAATTGAGATTAATAAAATTTTAACTATTTACGGTTTGACTTACTATTCAGGATTCATGTTTGTGAGCTGCGTGAGAAAAAACGTTCCACATCAAAGCAGAATGAAGATTTTGGATCCCTCTACACTTACTTATCAAGGATACAAGATAAATAAAAACTTTACCAAAGAAAGGTTTTGATATATGAGGAAGATGAGGCGGTGGCACCGATTAAGCGATCAGTAGGATGAAGGCGGTGGC